>JAOQGH010000019.1:79278483-79300126 GCA_025769975.1 Gallinago jamesoni
CCATCTGGAGCACTGGGACCAGTTCTGGGCTCCCCAGTTCCAGAAGGACAGGGAACTGCTGGAGAGAGTCCAGCAGAGGGCTACAAAGATGATTAAGGGCCTGGAGCATCTTCCTTGCGAGGAGAGGCTAAAGGACTTGGGTCTGGAGAAGTCTGAAGGGGGGATATAATCAATGCCTGTAAATACTTAAAGAGTGGGTGTCAGAAGAACGGGACCAGTCTTTTTTCAGTGGTGCCCAGGGACAAGGCAAGAGGGAACAGCCACAAACTCGAATACAAGAAGTTCCACCTAAACATGAGAAGGAACTTATTCACTTTGAAGATGGCAGAGCACTGGACCAGACTGCCCAGAGAGGTGGTGGAGTCTCTGTCTCTGGAGACATTCAAACCCCCCTGGGACCTGCTCTGGCAGGGGGTTGGACTAGATGATCTCCAGAGTTTCCTTCCAACCCCTTGTGATTCTGTGGAGAACTGCAGAAGGAGAATAGGTCAGATCCATACACAGGGAGGAAAGATGTTTTGCTCAGGTCAATTTTTTCCAATACTTTTTTTTATTTAAAAAAAACCCAAAAACTAAAAAAACCTGTATTTGGTTTAAATGTCTGACTGGCTGTCTTTTTGCCCTAGCAGTTTTCTGCTAACCCACAGAACATCCGACAAACTGCACCCCAAACCACAGGCACCACGGCATGGGCACAGGTAGTGAGCAAACACCGGGGTCACAAAGAAATGCACAAAGTGTTGAATACTCCCCCAGTCTGCTTTAATGCCATAAAACAATTTCAAACTGCAAGTTGTAACTCCCCAGCAGAAGTTTGAGAGTTTTTTAAATAGTTTTGTGGGTTTTTTTTAAATAACCCACCAGCAGTCTCCTTTCACTAAAGACAGGAAGTTTGACTTTCCTTTTCACAGAACATATAAATGCTGTAACTTAAAAATTGTTTGAATTCCATTTTTTTGCTAGATTCAGTGAAAAATGAGTATTCCCCCTGACCTAAGCAGCACAGGCAGTGATCTAGATCCCAGGAATTTTGATCAAGATTATGCCTGGAATAAATTAAACATGATTTAAAAAAAAACCAACCAAGCCAAACAAACCAAAAGAACCCAATCAAAACCAAAACCCACAAAAAAAACCAAACCAAAACCCAGCCAACAACCCAAACAAAAACCCAACAGTAATAGAAGGAAAAAACCTAACAAAAACAATATCAGAAGTGGTGTTGCAAACACTTGTTTATATGCAAACCAGATAAAATGTACAGCTGCACTGAGCTGGGTTTTTCATGAGACTTTAGCTTCTTCTTTAGGGTACAGGGGAAGCAGTGTTGGAAGTAGAGACTCAGAATTTGGCCAATATAATTTTTTGCAAGTACACGAATATCGTAACAGGCCCGAGGAACTGTGTGGAATTAACACATCTCATGAACACAGTCAACGCCGCAGTGCTCTGCGCTGCTGTAACTTAAATTCACGTTACAGAACAGGTAGGATTCAAGTACGTAAATTTTAAAAAGTAAAATACACTCCCATAATCTGTAAAATCAAATTACTTTACAAGAAGTGCCATTTTACAGACTCTAGAGAGCTAAAAAAAAGTAATTTTAGGAAATTTTATAATGGTATCTTTAAAAAATTTTAATATTCTGTTTTTTCTCAGCTCTCAGGAGTATAAGAAAAACACTTTCTTGAAAAGGAGCATCTCAATTAGGGCATTTTCTCAATTACCTAGTAGCATTATACACTTATTTCTAGATATTTCATTAAAATCTGCAAATTATGTCTTAGTTAATATCGATCATCCTGCACCCCAGACAACAGCAGCCTTTTGAAGGAATTCTTTGTACATTAAAGGTTTTTTTTCATTTGTTTTCCTGACAGCAGACCTAAGATTTGGAACTCTGGAACAGCCCCACAACTCAAACGAGCTCCTGTGGTTTTAGCTGAGGTACTTCTGTGAATGATGCACACGTAGCAGTGCATATAACTGATGTTGCATTACATCTCTAAGTAAAATTATTACTTCAGATGAGATAAACGTAGAAAATGCAGTATTTAAATTCATACACTCGCTATTTGTCCAATCTTTTGATACGCCCCTTTTCAAAAACGGCAACTACTAAAATGTTGTCAAATGACCATCGCAAAGGATAATATGGATAAATAATTCATTTGGACATCTCTGAAGAATTCCCAACCATCGTGTCGTGCCATTCTTTCAGGATTATCGACGCTCTCAGTTGTGCCAGTTAGAAATCTGAAGTATGGGAAAGCTCTTAATGAGTTTTACAAACGTGTCATCCCAACACGTTCAGCACATCAGGAGTTAACCCATCACCTGCACAGTGCAAACCAGCTCCATCCTTCCTCATCCCCACAGCTCCTCATCAGCTCCTCCGGGCTTTGAGCACTTCAGGTGTTCCAGGAGAAGTAAGAGGAACCATTTGAGAATCAAAATACTGCACTTTACCACTTCACCGAGTACTTTTGATTCACAAATTTCAAAAAAGCAACAGAGATCGAAAACTCTGTCCCGTATCACAGAAGTTAACTGTGGAAACCCCATGCATAACCCAAAAATTAGGAACTCTGCTCTTTTTTTTGAAAAAAAGGTTAAAAATGCCCTGTAAATATTTGTCAGTCAGTGCTACATACAGCACTGTTTATTATTAAACTTCTATTTAAATTTGTGTGCTGCTGTGCTAGAAAAGTAAATCCCTTTACAAAATAATTGAAATGACCCCATAATTTATTTTTCTCACTCTAACACCATTACATGAGATATCTCAAAAAACCCCAGATATACCAAGTCAGCTCAAGACTTTGAGAAATTTTAATGCTATTTTTAATTATGCAAATAATAAGGAGGCTGAAAACTCGAAAGCAGTATGGCAGCTTTAGCTAAGAACGGTTAGAAAACTGCCGAGAAACTACACCATTTTCTTTATCTTTTTGGAGACGTGTACAGGAAACGGGTAAAAATGAACCGTATTCTACTACAGTAGAAATCCCAGTCTTTCCCTAGAGGAAAAGGGTGTACACTGCTCCTTTTTATCACTCGCACGACCCCCAAGAGGAGAAAAGCCAGACACCGAATTTATACATCTAAAGAGCTGTCTAAAATGGAGAGCAGTAACAATTTCTCGATGACTCTGCTGGAGGAACCCCTGGCTGAGACTGCCTTCTGTGCCCGTTCAGCCACCAGGGCAACTTCTCCTTGAGAAGCACTACTCTGGAAACTCCCCCCCACAAAATATACATGAGAAATTAAAGGTTTTAGAAAAAGAATCAGGACATGTTTGCCACAACTTCAGGACAGGCCATAATGCTATAACAAAGTTTAAAGGTTTAATGATTACACCAAGAACTCAACTGTTTCATGATTTTGATTTGATGTAACACAAAACAATGTCATTAAAACACAGTTTGAAGGGGAAAAAATCCTGTGCCAAGTCCTAGATGGCATAATTGGTAAGACATCATCATTAAAAAAACCAACCAAACAAAAAATAAACCCCAAAAGCCAGAAGACCACATGCCAAAAGTTACCTTACTTGATCTTTTCCAACTCTTCCTCATTAGCATTGTCTGAAAATAAAATAGAGCATTTTAATTACCTTTTCTCTGCAATACAGAAAAGGAGGCCAACTGTCTCCAACGGGACAATCCACATTTAATCACCACTAGAACTGAAGCAGCGACACGTACACTCCAGCAACACCTACACGAGACTGAAACAAACCCAACCAACCAGCAGCGAAGGTCTCACTTCCAGAGACAATGCATTACGTGGAATGGTTTAAAAAAAAAATAAAAAAAAAGGAAGGAAGGAAAGAAAGAACGAATTGGACAAGCGAATGGAAAAAAATTAATGTGCCATTACTGGTAGTGACTTCAATTTTGACTGATACTTGAATGACAGTTCTTTTAATATTAGTGTACTCCAATTTTTCAGAACACTGCAGAGAAACCCTGTATAAGGCTCCTTGGACAACACACATCTGTTAAAAACTCTTTAAGGTTACCACTGCTAATTAATTTCACAGCAGTAAAAATAGCTCTTTTGATTGATAATTATGCACAAGAGATAGAATCATATTCCTACCTTGACTCTCAAAAAACCCCAAAATGCAGTAGCCCTATCCCATTACCTAAATAATCTGTAAATCTCTGGCATTGCTGTGGCCAATGCTCCACCATGACAGGAGGCAAAGTGTCCACAGACACAGATTTTTAATTGTTAAATAATAGGTCAAGATAGATGTTGTCAATTTATCTGTGAACACAACTGTTGCTCTAAGCAGCTCTGTGGAAACACAGGGAAATTAATTTCTACAATTTAATAGCATTTATTAGCTTCTTGCTGACACTTTGCAAGAATAAATCACAGGTCGCTGATTTCTACCGAAACTTTATGTCATAAAAACAAACATTTTTTTTAATTAATTCTTGCAAAAACACTTTCTTTTTCAGCTAAAGGAAATACATTTTGAAATGCAAACATTTTCCTTGCTAAGAAATAAAAGTACCACACGCGGAGAAAATGAAACTGTGAGCAAAAGTGTGGGTTTTATATTTTTGAAATATCCAAAAACTTGTCAAATAGGCACAGTTTTTTGGGAGAAGAAAAACAACCAAGGAAAGTTGCTATGGGCAGTTAAAGCCTAAAGCCTCTGTGGTAAGTTAATGAGAACTGTAGGCTTTGGAAAATATACATGGACACTAAAGGTTTTGTAAAGCTGGAGAAAGCCATTTATCTCATTTTTATGGGAGAGGCACATAAGAATTAAGCAGCTTGAGTCCAGCAGCAGTCCCTGGAGAAGACCTCCAAGCTCCTGCAGCACCCCAGCTCCTCCTCGTCACGGCTGGTTCCTACACAGCTACAAGTCAGGGCAGAAACTCAGCTCCACGGGGCTTTGGAGCAAAGAGGAGAATACGGCCCCCCAGCCAAATTTACTGCCTATCAAATGTTATTTCAGCTCCCAGGAGTTCACTGCGAGTAGCAGCTCCAGGAACCGTAGTGACAGTGCTCGTGGAGTGAACCAGCATCACCACCAGCTGCAGCAGGACAAGCTGAAGCCATCATAACCATCCTCAGAAGGCAATACACAGCACAGGGCAGATCAGGGTGGGTGATCTACATGGAACTGTTCCATCTGACAACGTTCCATGCCCTGACTCCATCTCTGTCATTCTTTTTTTCCCCTAAGTTGTTATTATCTCTCTGGCAAATTAAAAAAAAAAAAAAAAAAAGTAAGATTTAAGAGGGCAAGCAAATTAATGCCGTTAATATTTTTCTGTGAAGCAAAATGGATTAAGCATGACTTGGGGCAAATTATTTAAAGAACAAACAACGCTGTGAATTTCATTCTCATTAAATAACAACACCCAAGTAGCACTCATACGTCTCCTCTTCCCCATTTTCTGTGCTGCTCAGGGTGCGGGCAGTGGTGGGACAGGAGTCCTCAGTCCCTGCTGGCCCCGAGGGTCAGCCTGTAGGACCAAGGCTGGGGAGAGACGGGAGACGTGCAGCTCTGACCCAACTCACGGCCCCACCACGAGCGACGAAAATCTGTGCTTTCAGCCCAAAACACAGAGCCAGGAAACACTCACATGCGGCGCGGCAGCGGGTATGGACGCAGCACAGAGGACCTTGCAGGCATCACGTACACGTTCTCGGGGGCATGCACGAGGCTGGGAAGGGCACACAGACATGCACAGCCCTGCCTGTGTCCAGCACAAACGTTAACACAACTCTCGTGTGAATTAAAGAAACGAAACAAACACCACTGGAGCAGGGCTAAGGGAAACACACCGAGCTACTGATAGCTCTGGCTTCTTTTAAAGTGGTCATCCGAGGGAGAAATCGGTGAAAAATACAGAACGTTCATCATAAACATTGCTTTTTAGAAGAAGAGTTAACAGTAAATTCTTTCAGAGCTCACAGGTTTCAACGTTTTTATATATACATACTTTTCCCGTGCTTATTTACTTCAGGTCTTCTTAGTTTACACAAGTTATGTAACCTATCTGTCCTCCCAAAGCAACACAATTAAAAATGCTGCATTAACGTAAAGGACAAGCATTGTTAACAGCATAAATGAATTATTGGAACTAGTGCTAGTACAATTTAATTGTGTTAGGCTGGAAATAGATTATATTTTTCATGAATACTAAATACATTCTTATTTTCAGGGCTCTAGATTCATTCATCAACTTTGATTCACAATTTATGGCTCTTCAAAAATCAGAACAAATCAGAATGCCTTCCTTAGTCAAAACTTAAAAGAATAGGACTTCTAATCGGGTACATAGTCTGAATGCAGAATTACAAGATTATTACTTTAAAAAAGTTCACATTTTTATGCTGTTAGAACAAGCACTAAGTTGGAAAAGGCAAAGATACTTAAATGCAAGATTTGCTAAAAATTTTGACTTGTTTGCCTGCCCACATCAATATTCAATGATAACCAGATTCTATTTCTGCATTTTCTTCCCATAAAACACACTACAGAAATCAAATGGTGCGTTCTTGTTTCTGGAACTACTATACTGAATGTCCTTTAATTCAAATCATGTCCAATATTCTACTGGAAAAAACACACATTTTAAACTATACAAGCACTGCTTCCACAATCCACCAGGACTCAAAGATAAACACTCCCCTCTCCTACTCTGTAAGATAATTTTACATACAGTAACGTGAACAGAGGCATATGTTAATATTCTTAATTGTTATCTGAACCCAGAGATGTAACCAGTTTTTGGTATTAGGGAACGGGACCTTCCAGCTGTAAACATCTCATCAGCCAGCACATGGAAAAATCTGTATTTCAGCAGAATTTCTTTCAGAGAGATAAGGAAGAGGATGCTCCTGCATGTACCAAATCTTTCTCTCTCATCTTGCACACCTCAGGGCTTCACAGAAGACACTTCGACCCAAACCAAAATAAACTACTGCTCTTTCAAACCCATTTCTTATTTTTTAAACCATTGCTAATAATATCCCTCTCACAGACAAGTGGCAATACACAATAAGGCCGCCGATTTCGTACTCTTCAGCTTCAAACTTCACTCTTACCCTCCGGCACAGGTGCGAATGCTTCAATATTCAGTATTTCATAGGCAGTGTCACTGGATGCACCTCGCTGTAATACACAGCTACGTTATTTTGCTCTCCCAGTAAAATGCTCTGCGACAAGACCTGCCCTCGAGCGACAAGAGATGCATTTGCCAGAAGATTTCCCTTCCCCTCCGCCTGCTCCTCAATGGTGGTGCCTCCAAAGCCTCCAAACCACTCCGGGTGGCTCCGGTCTCCTTGGGAAGCGTCAAACCCGTACCCAAGGGCACTTGACAAACAGCAAGTCTTGTTGAAGGGTTTGGGTGAAGTCTGTAGAGCCCCCCGAAACACCAGACCTGGCACGAGGCTGCCTCTGCGGCTGCACGGCAAAGCTGATGCCGCTTTCATTAAAGCTCTCCCTCCTTTTACTTCCCCGTTGTTCTTAATAAACACTCTCGCTTTAAGTATTTATGTTGTTAAAGTACCCGAAATTTAACTACTAGCAATTAATCTCTGAATTCTTGATGATTTAACCGTTTTACACCATTGACACGTGACGGCACGTGCGATTTAGAGTTACCACTCGAACAAATTAAATCTTATTCAGGAGAAAATGTATTTTTGAAATGTAGGCCATATAGCAGTATCAAACCACCAGGATTTAAGAAAATTTGCAGCTGAAGAGACAGTGTTTCTACATCTTCTACGCAGCAGTCATTAAGGCGCATTTAAATGTGCTCACAGGCCTTTATCTAAATATTTTAACTATACTATTTGAATTATTACCTATATAGAGATGCCCCACTAGAAGGAAAGCAGTAATCATTCAAACCAGACAGTAGACAGACTAGGAATGTGGGAGTTGCTTTTAATTACTACGTTATATGGTGTATATTTCCAGAGCGGATGAGAATTAGCTTCGATCCTCTAACATAACACTTGAAAATTTATTGACCTCAAGCATATTAAATTCAATAAAAATTATCCTCATTATTAGAAGACCTTTTTATCAATAACCAGGGAGGATAGTTTAATCGGAGCGATACATTTTGTAATATATCTACTCCTTCGAGAGTAAATAAAATCTGTTAGATAAATAAATAAATAATTGCATGTGGTAACTGAATAAAAGATAATTGCACCTTGAATTATGAAACCCCTAACAAATTCATATACAGCAATTCAGTATTAATTCTGTAGGTCATCTTCCCCGCAGTGCAACACAATCTCTCCGATTTTACTGCAACTTAGAACCTCTCTGAGATCTGTGTCTTGGGAAGACTGGTTTCTAAAATAAAAATATAACGCTTCAGAATCTTAATCTGAATCTTGGGTATTCTCAGAATGAAGTCCCATGTAACAGTTTGAATGGGAAGAAAAAAATTGGTTGCCTGAGCTAAATTAAAAGGATTAGCTTACTAAATAGAAAACTAATAGTGAAATGCATAATAGCACAAACCAAATTCTTCCTCCCCTTAAAACCAGGGAGTTGGACATGAAAAAAAGTTGTTACCCAGCAAGTCCATTACTTTTGATGTTGAGTTGCTAATTCACTGAGTAAATACCCATAATCAATGACATGTTGAGCTGCAGTGTCTTAATTTAATTGATTTTCTCACCGGTGATTTTCTGGAGTGCTCGTTGTATTACAGCTGATAACACTGGGCAGCACAGTAGCTATCCAAAAAAAGGAAACTTCCTGAAAAAAAGGTAGCTAACCTGCTGTCCACCTGTTTCCTGTATAACTATATAGTATTTCTGTGCTGCTTGGTTTGGGATTATGGCAGGACAACACCAAAGCCCCTTGGAAAAATGGGGCTATTACCAGCTGATTCAGAAGTGCTGGTCTTACCCAAACACACACCAAAAAAAAAAACCTGGTATGAAACACATTTTTCAATTGCAGTGATAAAGAATTTTGTGGTGCAAATTTGCAAGATAGTATTCTGAGTTCACTGGACAAAATGTATTGCCTAAAGAAAGAAAAAAAATACTCTGTTTAAATAAACTTCCTCCACATTACTACCAATTTCCATTATTTTGGTTAAGTTCTAACTGAACGTCATGAAGAAAACTAACAGATGAGAAACATATTGTCAAGATCCTACTCCTCTGTCACACCAAACACCTAGTTCCAATAACTGACTTACCAGGGTATTTAACAATAGCTAGGAGAAAAGTGGAAAAAGAACAGTATTACCATCTGCCAACGTTCCTCGGGGGTGCAACAGGACGATGGGTCGCACTGCACCATACAGAAACGTACGGGCTCTTACAATAACCATAAAGTTGACCGTATCCATGGAAAATTTCATCAGATTAGTATTATTTTTTTCTTGGCCTCTCTGAAGCCAAAGGAATCCACATTATTTTACAGCCTCTAAGCAACATGTCGTAAATTTATTTCTGATTTCTGGCCTATGTGTAGTACCACTGCTCACGTCAAAAGTCAGCTGACAAAAGGCTGATAAAATACACCCAACGAGAGACAGAATTCAGCACAACTAACAGGATCTATAAAGCTGGAAACTACTTTCACTTACAACCAAGCAGCTCAGATATCTAAGACTGATGAAGGAATTAAAATAAACGTAGAAAACCACACATGGTTTGGTTTTCTGGTCATGAAATTGGAAAATATCAAAACATACTTCATCACTAGATGCCACAAAGCAGAAAAAATACCTTTCTTCAAGTTTCTTTATTTTCGTTGTGGAACAGGATTCAAATATTCTTATCTAGAGATGGCAGCACTAGGTCCAAAATTCTTCACCAGTGTTTTACAGAATTTTTTCCATATTAATCACCATTCAGCTGCAACTGAGTTTCTCTGAAAGTGCTGAACATTCATGTCCCATCTGGGTCCCTCCATACTGTCTTAGGGAGGATCCAGATCAGTTGAAGTACTCTGTACTACACCAGTGTCATTTTAAGAATCAGAAAAAATCAAATTAATCTCAGACCATGTGGTTTGCCCTTGTGCTTTACGTCATCCAACCCTGGAACAGTCGCAAGACTGATGACAAATATTAAAATATTTACAATTACCGCTTCTCGCTGTTCTTCTCGAGGAGCCAACAGAACTGATAACAATATACTTCCCAGATCATGGTCAGGGTAGTGAGAATCCTTCAGACTCAGGGTAACATCTGTTTGCCTAGGAGACAAAAATATGCATTTATTTCGATTTCAGGCTCTCAGATAATGAAATTTCTGAATCATGAGAATTACAGCCATCTGAATTTACATGAATCTACTTGAAAATGGTGTCATAAATTTACCCTATTTCTAGTTCTAAGAATAGCAGTTAAAAACTCCATAAATAAATACTAAATACTGTTAGTCTGTATTAAATACTTATACGTACTGAAGAACTGTAACATGAATGGATTAAAAAACAGGAAGAAAAGAAGTTAAACAGTAAGTGGTAATGCTGTGAATGAAGGTAACATAAAAACAAGACTAAAGTGGTTATAAAACTAACCTCTACATAAACGCTGTAGAAAATGTTGAGCATGATCAGTTAATATATTATTAACATTAATATTACAGTAATTCCCTAAACATAAAGTGGTTTTCCTCAGTGAGTTTTAAGTAGTTTAAGTTTATATAATTATTTTCCAGCATAATGTTCTATTTGCAATTCCACAAACACTATCTTAGCACACAACCATTAAAAATACTCCATAGGCCTGTTTGTGGCATACCTATTTAATTCCAAAGAAGTGAGATCCAAAAATGCTGAACCAATAAAGTCATCTTGAAGTCCAAAGTCATAGTCAAAGACCTAAAATGCACAGGAGACAAATGCATTTTTCAGTATTGGAATTTTTTTTTCATATTTTCTTGGTTTATGAATGGTTCTTGCAACTCCTTTTCCAGATTTAGGCATACGCTTCTCACATGTCAAACCAGGGTTATTGGAAAGTAGCCTCCAACTTTCTGTCCACAAAATGTATTTGAAACTGCTTATTTTAAAAGTCAGAATGCATAATGTGCAGGCACAGGGGTATATTTCTACTACTAGATCACATATGTGAGCAGTATCAATTTTATAAAAAAAAAAAAAAAAAAAGGCATTTTTATCAGCTCAGGCATTAAAAGAAGGAAGACCAAAAAGAATAACTAAAGTTGAGCAGAATCACTGATTTCCTATACATTAATTGACACCCTTATCAATTTTGCAAAATACAGGCAGGAGGGTGGGACACAGTTGTGAAAAGCAGGTGATTAATCATATCAGTATTAGAAATGATAAAACTCTAGGTTTTAGAGGCTGTATAAGTTTCTAGGCTTTAGAAAAATTATAATCTAAGATGAAAACTTAATGGGTATGTGTAAGGAAAGAGCAACGTTTATCACCCTGCTATAGGGACCTTGCCAGCAAACTTGCTACCTAAAAAAGGAAGCATCTGGACAAATTTACTGACATCTAGGCAGGAATCTGTGGCCAGTCCATGGAATGGTACCAATGACTTGAGATGGATTATGCCTTCCCAAGTCAGAAGGAAGAATAACAGATAAACTGGGGACAGCTTCTGGAGGGAAATAAAACAAAAAAGGTGGATTGCAACACGGAAAAGGTTTGACAAAAAGTTAATTACAAAAACAAAAAATGGGAAAATGTCAATTATCAAAATCAAATTTTCTAGGAAGGTTAAATTTTCCTGGCAAA
This sequence comes from Gallinago jamesoni, assembly GCA_025769975.1. Taxonomy (NCBI): domain Eukaryota; kingdom Metazoa; phylum Chordata; class Aves; order Charadriiformes; family Scolopacidae; genus Gallinago; species Gallinago jamesoni. Next base: position 79,290,218 of record JAOQGH010000019.1, read on the forward strand.
TACCATCATGAGAATTTCTGAGGACCAGAATACAGTCTCACCAGAGAACAACTTGTGAACAGCCACTAATGTCAACATTTAACTGAGACGGGACAAGCCTAGGTTCAAGTGCTTTGATTTTGGTAAAAACATTCAGCTGTTATATTACAGGAACTCTTTTCCAGAAGGCAGCTAAAGCTGTTCATCTTCTACAAACACCTTAATATGGACGAAGCTGACAGCAGTAACAGAAATCCCAAAGCTGCTCAGGAATCAAGGGGCTGAACGCAGAATTTGAGCATGAGTCTCTCCCTGCATTGATCTGCCTGAGTGGGTACCCTCATATTTTCTCTGTCTAATACTCATTCTAAAGGGGAAAGAGAATGAATGGTGAGAACTCAGCTCACGTTGCAAAATAGAGTTGTTTTCTCACCTTGCAAATTACCAAAATGGATATGTCAGAGAAATATTTCCATCTGACTTAGTACAACTTAATCACGTCTTAGAATATCTGGACAAGCTATAAAAACTGAAATAGTTCACACTGTGTGCTCGGAGCACAAGCATGGATAGATATTATACCACTTCACACACTCTTCTTGGAAGAAAAAAAAAAAAAGGTAAGAAAATACAGACACTTATTTGCTTGTGGCCCTATTGCAGGGTTGGTATTTGTCGTGTATTTGAGATTCAGATTGATACTGATCTGAAGCATTATATCATTTCAGATCAATTAAAAGGATTACTTGGGTAAGACTTAAGTTTCCAGTCTCCCTCGAAATATTTTTGACCTAGGTATGTTGTAATTAGAACCCTGAGACTACAGTTTTTTCAACAACATTTTTAGAACTTAATTTATATCTATTTTGTTTTACACAATTAAGGATAACTTTTGAATATAGATGACCATAAGCTATTGGGGCCAGAAAAGTGCCTTTCCATTCTGTAACTATGAAACAATAATCACAGCTTTTCTAGTTTCCATGCCAATATGGATAGCTAATAATTACTAGTGGCATTGCTGCTAATTACTCTGGGCGCTGCTAGACTCTCTTTGATTTAAACTCAAGCTTTTTGTTATTTTGGAATAAGTGATGCCTCTATTATGACAAAATCATCCTCACTTGTGATATACTGAGTAGAGTTACAAGGCAAATTAAAAAAGAGTATGAAACATCATGAAACTTATAAGCAAACCCTCTGTGTTAAAGCAGAAAAAAAATCAAAAACTAGCAGAATTGGGTACACGTCTTGATAAATTATCAAATTAGCCTCAGCAAAGAATTATTTTTAATGAGATGGATTATGCTTCATATCAGAATTACACAATGACATTTCCATAAATAAAAGGGATGCCATCATCATTAAACACAGTTTACTTTCTCTGTCCTTTTCCTAAGGTTAGACTTAAGAAGTATAGAACAATTATGGCCTGAAATAAACAAAAAAGTCTGTATTTATCTGTTGTTTTTGTGGGGGCCAATTCTGACATCATCATTATACAGATGTAATTTAAATAATTTCCACCTGTGGATAGTCTTGAGTAATGCACTACTGCACGATAAATTTTCCAGCATACAAAAATTACAAAATATAAACTTTTTCAATAACTATTCTGTTGTAATTTCACAGAATTAAGTAAGACAGTGTCTCACCTTTATATACAGTGGTTCCCTTGTGTTATCTATAATAATGGAAGCTTTTTCTTCCCACACAGGATTGAGGTTCTTGTGTATTGTCTTACTTCTAAATACTTCTTTTCCTCCAAGTTTGAACTTGACATAGGGATCACTGGTTCCTGTTAAAGATACATATATATACCGTTAATTATGTCCTTTTAATACAGTAAGAGAATGGAGACTGAATTACTTTAAACAGATCTAAATGTAATTTCTACTGATAATTAAATTAAAAACAGCAGCTGAGGACAGAATTTTCTATTGCCACAATTTATTATTTTCTGCAGTGTTTGTTAGTTGGTAACTCACCGTGTTAACATCAAATGGGCACTTGCATCACTTTCTATCGTTTGCAATCCATATGGAAAGTCATACACAAAATGCTACTGAAATGCTACTGAAGTGGAGATTCAGTTAACAGAATTAGGTCCTTATTAGGACCAGGATTTTGACTTAATGCAATCACAAAAATTAGATTATAAAGGTAAAATTGTTTCTGTAACATATAAATCAAATTATCTAATGCCTTTGAAAAGGCACAGGCTCCACTGACACCACTGCTGTAACGCTTCACAGAATGACAGAATCACATCACAGAGTGATGTGGGGCTGGAAGGGACCTCTGGAGATCATCTCCTCCAACCCCCTGCCAGAGCAGGTCCACCCAGAGCAGGTCGCACAGGAACATGTCCAGGTGGGTTTGAAAGTCTCAGAGAAAGAGACATTCTCTGGTGGAGTCTCCACACAGCCTCTTCCAGGGCTCTGCCACCCTCACAGGAAAGAAGTTCCTCCTCATGTTTAGATGGAATTTCCTGTGTTCCAGTTTGTGCCCGTTGCCCCTTGTCCTGTCCCTGGGCCCCACTGAAAAAAGACAGGCCCCATCTTTCTGACCCCCTCCCTTTCAGTATTTATAGGTGTTGATCAGATCCCCCCTCAGTCTTCTCCAGACTGAAAAGACCCAAGTCCCTCACCCTCTCCTTGTATCAGAGATCTTCTAGTCATCTCATCATCCTCATAGCCTCCATTAGACTCTCTCCAGCAGTTCCCAGTCCTTCTTGAACTGGGGAGCGCAGAACTGGACCCAGTGCTCCAGATGGGCCTCACCAGGGCAGAGCAGAGGGGGAAGATGATGTCCCTTGACCTGCTGGCCACAGTCTTTTTGATGCACCCCAGGAGACCATTGGCCTTCTTGGCCACAAGGGCACACTGCTGGTTCATGGGCATCCTATTTTCCACTAGGACTCCCAAGTCTTTCATTGAATTTATGGTGTCTAGGCTTTGCTCTACCACGAACACATGCTTCCTACAGTGCTCACATTGAGCAAATCAACTCTAAAGTCAGTCCCCAAAGTGCTGCTTCCTGCAGCGACCACCTCCCCAAAGAAGAGCACAGGTCTAAGCCCCTGATACAAGTAAATAATGATTAATGATGACCACAGAGACAACCCTGAAGGAAATTGAAAGAGAAATGTTAAATCACAGCATGAATGAAGAATGAACGGGATGTGGGTCTGGAAGTATCTGAAGGAGCAACTGGTGGAAGGAGGACCCTTGGGGTGGCACATGTGGGGGACCCAGGAGCACATATGTGTCCTCTTCTCAAGACACCCACATGAGGAGACAAAGGACAGTACACAAAAACCTGATAGACCACACACAGGCAAGATGAGATTGAGAGCCCACTCCCAGAACGGCACATCCAAAGCCAGCACAGAGATGGTCACCCCACCAGAGGAAGCCCTGGGGATGTGAGGAGGACCTGTCCGCTGCCACACTTCCCCTTCCCACCACGCAAGACCCAGATACCACATCTGTGCTGGTGAATGTGAGCACGTGGGTCTGAGAGTGTGAAGGAAAATCACCACAATCACTTTTGGTTTAGAATAAAACCACTTTTCCCAATCACAAGGTTTCTCACTGTGCTGTGGTGGTGCTTCCCACAATCTGGCCCCAACTCCCAGCAGATTGACCCGTTGGCCAAAAGCCTCTTCCAGCCGTGCCATTCTCAGCTGGGTGGGCACTGGGGCAGTGGCTACAAGACACAGACGTTGTGCCCACCACGGTCCTTGTGAAACCACTGCCTCCTTGATGGGCTGAAGAAAGACTACTTGTCTTTTCCTGCATATGTTGGTTAAAAAAATACAGCTAAGTCTTGAAACAAAGCAAAAAAGCTGGACAGAAAATTCAAACTAATACCTTCCCTAAAATGACAGTTGGCAAGATCCCATTGTTATGTAAGTGAAATTCATTTTAATGAAAAATATTGGATGGGATTCATATTTCTATTTCTCCCTCAGCTACTTCTGAGCCTTAATAATATCAGTCTGACTGGTCCGTGACTATCTTAAAATAAACTAATTCTAGCCCAAATAGTAAATGTATCTTTATAAGCAACAGAAAAATTGTAAGACAAACTTGGTTTTTTGTTTTTTTTTTAAACTTTTAACGCTTTTCACAAGACCGGGTGTATTCTAGAGGTTTGTGTTTACACCCACTGGCAATGCTTTTGTTAAACAAAACTGCAATAAAGTCTTTTAAATATAAAGGTAACCAGAGCTCCTTGCACTATTCCACGCAGCCACAAGATGTCAGTACCCTTTACCCAAAATTTTACATCCCTTTCAAAAAACTCTAGGGCTTGAAATCTGTGACCTCACGTGTGGCAAGTGCTCCCTTGTGAATACTGGGGCAGGATTTCAGTGGTGTAAAAATGTGTAGACTATCACAATTAACTTGTTCCCTGGTTATTCAAGTAGGTGTGATGCTTTTTGGGGCAAAGATCACTCATCTGAATTAATTCTGTGAAATCTGAGGAATACTTTGAGCATGGACACTAACAAATCCACAACAAAAACACAAGCCCTAACATCCCTGGAAACCATAATTCTCCCACTGATTTTCCTCAGGGTTGCCATGAATCCCAGATACTGGCTTTTAAGCACCATCTTTTGCTGTGCAAACTTCACAAATCTCAAAAACTCTGGAAATGTGAAGTCAATGCAAAACACTGTTGTGAGATATATACCCAGTGAATAGCACCCAGATGTCAGATAATTTAGTATTAATGCATTTTTTCGTGTAAATTCAGTAGCAGCGTGGGTCAAATGCTAGTTCCACTTACAATACATCGCAAAACCTCAGGATTTGTATCTTTGTGCTACAAAAGCTGAGAACCACCAAGTTTGCTTTGACACATCTCTGCTTTAATGCTGAGAACTCATTAGGTCCACGCAGTTGAAAGCTCCACACCTTTCAGGGACTTCTTCCATTCCTTGAAGAGAAACCATCAAATTTCTAAAAGTTTATGTATAAAGAAAGGCAGGATTAAAAAAATGAATCTGCTCAGCCATGGAATCATTCAGCAACACTTTCACCCAACGGGAGGGCAAAAGGAGGAGCAGAAGAGGGACCAAAATGTGGTCCTCACTCAGTTCCTGAACCACATCAAGCCACCTCCAGTGCTGCTGTGTCTCACAGGGTGCTAATTTTAATATACAATTTCAATTCAATTAACAACCATTTCCATGCAGGTTATGCCATTTTAATATATTAATTGTGCATTCATATTAATATTATACTATTAGTAACACATCAAGGATATGTCAACATATTATTTAAATATATTATGTAATAATATACTAATACGTAATTTTAATCAACATCAATAATTCAATTCATATATTTCTGCTGCTTCAATGGGAAAAATAAATTCAGTTTACTTAGGACCTTATTGTTAACAGTGATTACAAGTTTGTGATCCAAAACCTGAAAAAGTCAAAGATGCCTCAGGCTGAGCCTGATATCCATCACAGATATTTAAGTCCCAAGACTTTTTGTCTGTTTCCTGCTTACCAAACTGTTCAAATGAACCTGACATACTAATTGCACCATCATTTGTCTGATCTGTAGCAGCTGAGAACGTCTTCATGAGCCGTCACTCGCAAGCTTAAAGCCTATTCTCAAAAAAAACCCCAATCATGAGAAACAGCTCTCTTGCTGAAGCTCCAATGGTAAAGGCAATAATACAAACTCCTGGCACAGGGTGGCAGCCTCTCTTTTCCTGGGAAACGTCAGGAAACAGACACTGAAAGATGCTCTTGATGTCCAGGAAAGAAACTCTGCACCATCGCTGCCACCAGCCCGAGAACGGACCTCTCCTCCTGGCACTGGGGTCTCCAGGCAGACACCTCCGAGAACAGACTCTGCTTTGCAAGTTTAGGACATCAATTAGATCTCATAAGCAGACAGAAAAGAAGATTAAAAGATATTTTGCTGTAGAAATAGTCAAGGTGTGTGTTCAAAGGAATTCTAGACTGCTTCTTGGGAAGGAACCGGAGATGTGTGACAGAGTGGAAATACAGCAAAGGCACATCCGGCCAGAAAAACTGGCCAATAATTGGTCAGTTATTTCTTTCCAATACAATTGCAATTGTATTGGATAGAAAGAAGACACATTCCCAATAAATTGTGCACATTTACTTAATTGGTTCCTGAGGCTTCACAGAAGACTTTTCAACGGGATTAGAGAACTTGTTGAACAGACTTTTTTCCTTAATGAAATCCTACCTGATATAATGAGATAAACTGCTAACCAAACAAAATTTAACAGTGAACAGAGGGGTGAATGCAACCCCGAGCCTGTGACTGCTCCCCTGCTCACCCACAACTGGTGCCAACGGGACAGGAAGAACGAGGCAAAACTCTCCGTAATTTTTGCAGCATGAACGAAGTGACACCACCAACGTGTCTGAAAAACCTCAGCTGAAGATCTAACCATAGCATTCAGTAACCAGGTGCTGAAATCCTTAAGGCAAATTTCAAAATCCTAACGCTAAAAAGAGAGAACATAAAGAGAGAACACTAAAAAGAGAGGCTGTAAAAAAACCCCAATAAAATATAGACAAACAATCCTGAAAACCTGCACTTTCAGCTGTTGTTCAGATGTTTTTATACTTCATATAACAACAAGAAAATAATTACAGTTTTGAAAGATGGTAACTTAGCAAGTACATTTATTACACAAACTAATTAACCGATTTAATTAAAACTGTTTAACTACAGCGTGATTAAATGCATTCATTTTCCCACTTCTGCTGTCCACTCACAGTTTAAGTCCTGGAACAGAACAGAAAACCATTCGCAAGCCCATTCTCAAAAACAGCAGCCTTTGCACAGTTGAGATGCTCATCCCTGTGAAATTCAAATTCGAGGTTCAATTTCTTTTAAAAGTTAAAAAAGTAACTTTCTCCTGTTGAGAAAAATATTTCAGAAAGGAAACCGGAGCAAATCAGTGAAACCATCTTCTCCTCTCCCGATGGCTTTAGACACGGGGGAAAAAAAGCAAACAAACCCATTCATTAAGGTCTCCCCTGTTATCACCGCTGCAAAGTGGAACACGCAGGCACAAGATACTTTGATTTTTTTTTACCTATGTACTTTTACCTTAGTACTAAGGCTAAGCAGTAACCTTGCAAAGGTTGCAGCCTGTCCAGTTCCTAATATAAATCATGAATCTCCTTCAGATTCACCAAACACAGACAATAAATAACAGACACAGACCAATTTCAGCCCAGTGGCTTGGAAAAACATAAGCCCCAAATAGTATTAACTGGAAATCACAGTCATTAAATAGGTTTCGCTGCTGTACAGGGCACAGGAGGAATACCCCAGGAATAAGCATACAATCTAAAAAGCACTAAGCACCCAAAAACTACAGGGGAACAGAATTTTTCATCACTGCAAGGAATTGGGCAACATGCACATTTCCAGAAGCAAAAATAAGGCAAAAGCGTGTTCTTAATTATTTTCACACTTAGAACTAGAAATAAACCTCTGTCATGGCTTTCTATTATTCCCCCATTTTACTTTCAATCTTGGAACTGCTTCATTTGATCTACAATTACTTGAGAAGAAAGCAAGCCCCTAGTGATGTGCAGAGATGTGCCATAACTCTGATGTCATAATTACTCAGAGCTTAATTATTTATACAAACATTTGTTCTGGATTCGTTGCCTGAAGAGCTCTCTCACTGACATCCAGCTCCTTTCCCTTCTCTCTGACTCCAGCCACACTCGTTCCCCTCTTCATAAACTTTCTCTGTCTCTGGTGGGTTTTTTTGAGTTACAACCAAAGTAGAAGAAAAAGCGGGGTAAGAGCTCTCAAGTTTGGGTCAGCTGAGTACGTCAAGCGAAACACCTCTGGGTTCACAGCATTTCACGTATTTTGTATTTCCAAACTGCAGTAAGAAGCATCTCAGAAAAAGAAATGTCGAGAAACATGTCTGCTCTGTCCCATCTTTTATTCTGAAAAGTAGGGAAAATACTTAATACAAATTATTTTACATTAATTTCACAAGTAGAAATAGTAATTATTTGTCTTGTACAAGAGCTGCCGAGCCAATCTCCTCATTGGTCTTTAGCAACCCCTTAGACACCACGACAAAACACCAAAAACTACACCTTTTCCATAAATACTCCTACTTTCTGTCTTTCTATCCACCTAGCAAAGAATTACCCACCCAGTTCACCTAAAAAAGACACTTATATTAAATTATACAAAGCACTTTGGGAAAATTAATACCCTACAAATAGGAGATGCCAATTACAAATCCAGTGATCACACAGATGCTGCAGGACACAGAGTTCTTCTACCCAAAATCAACCGGGAGCAGAGAATTTAAATTATTCACTGCCCATTAAAAAAAATAGTGGTTATAACAATCCCAGCTTTTTCTTTCTTTTCAAACACTAATTCCCGCACACAAAAAAAATAGCAGCTTTGGTATTACATTGCAATGTTGCACCTGGTAAGTTTTTTACTTAGTTTAGTAAATACTAATTAAAGAAAATACTAATTATGCTTGTGAAGTAGGGAGAATAAAGAAAATGTACTGGCACAGGACAGAATAGACAAAAAACAAACATGCAATGGTCAGTCTAATTTCAAGAAAACATTTCTATTTCATTTTAAGCATGGCTGATGTCAGCTTAATTTAAACAGGAAATATTTTCCTTGCAGCTCAAGTAATTTTTCTAGTTAATATACTTTAATATAAACAGAATTACATCCCTTAATCAAGGGTAACAGTTTGCTCTGCCCCTAAAACCTCAGGACTGAAATTACAGTCTTCCTGAAATTGTTTTAAATCTTCCTGAAATCATTTAAAGTGTTACTTTTCTTTTATTCATGACAGCCAGCTTTTGCAAAATCAGAGGTTTTGCCTCTTCTGGGACAGAGGGCTCTGATTTGCTTTGTCTCACTGTTGGTCTTACACATTATACTTTTTAGTTTTATAGAAATAATCTTTTTGATATATGCTTGCAATTGACAAACATGTGAGTTGCCCTTGTAAAAACGCAGCTCTTTCTCTCCAGTAAGAAGTGCAAGTTTTCCCCCATTCCCCAGGGATAATGATTTACGAAAAGTTAAATGCAAACTGAAATAAAAAGTTAATCTTAAAATGGGGGGGAGTGGGGAAGCAGGCTAGGTAGAGCAAAAATAGAAGTGTTAACAGCCTGCATATGTTTGGCACAACAAAAAAAGGCAAAATGTATATTTAATATCTTGGTGGAAACTGATTCTCGTTGGATATACAATGCCAGTTAAGGTCATGTGGAAGAAAACCTACACTGTGAGGAAATATTCACAAATACATACTACGTGAATCTTGCCTTAAAATAGTAATTTAATATACTAGCTAGAAAAACTTCACGTTGCTATTTCCTCATTTGCATACAGTCATGTGAAAAAAATGGACATAGCAGAATTATGCTGTTAAAAATGTGGAAAAAATGGACATAGAGAATTATGCTATTAAAGCAGGACTTTCTGTTCTCTTTCAAAGAGCAGATGCAGAAGTGTTTGGTGCCTTTCAGTGACCTTGAATTACAGAGCAGGTTCCTCCATCTGAAGCATCAGAGGACCATGGTCTGGAAGCCCCAAACTGAGCTGCCCCTACGATGCTCTGTCAATTCACCTGCGGGACCAGATTAAGGTTTCACAGGGATTTGAGCTACTGGAGCAGCGGAGACCACCAAAGTGCTACGTTGTCAACAGTGGCCAACAGGTCACCTGGTAAAAGGAATCTCTCTTCAATCTCGGCATGAATTCCCACTGCAACAGCCTACTCGGGGAAAATCACTCAACTTTTGAGACAGGTTTTCTTCATTTTGACAGGCTGAGGGAGTTGGGGGGGTTCAGCCTGGAGAAGAGAAGGCTCCAGGGAGACCTTAGAGCCCCTTCCAGTCCCTCA
>JAOQGH010000019.1:79300226-79318923 GCA_025769975.1 Gallinago jamesoni
GAGGGGGCTTGGAGCAACCTGGTGTGGTGGGAGGTGTCCCTGCCCAGGGCAGGGGGTGGCACTGGGGGGGCTTTGAGCTCCCTCCCAACCCAAACCATCCTGTGATGCTGTGATTTGCCATAGCAAACCATACCATTTAACCAATGTACTGTGCATCTATGCATTACAGCCTATAGGTGACTTGACAACCTCCTAAAATTTCTTTTTCTACCTTACTTTAGCACTGCCAAAGTCCATTATTTTATGGCGAGAGGAATAAGATGATTTAAAGCTTCAGTGAGATGCTTATGACTTGTAAATAGTTACACCTCCGTGCACACAGCGACCCAGAGACGTACCCAGGAACACACAAGCTTTTTCCCCTCCTATGAATATTTATATCTTCTTTGATAAGAAAAGCTATTAAAGAGGAATGAAAAGCTTAGCCTCTGCGAACACGAGCCATAAACACGCACATTTTGTAATCTGCAGTGTTAGCACTAATGCTCCTAGCAAAGGAAAAATCCATTTAACAACACAATACATTGCCCTGTGAAATTAAAGTGAATGATAAACACGTTCCTACAACGCTTGAAGAATAAAAATCACAGCAGTGAAACTGAAGGAGAGGGGAATAATTTGAGATTCCTTATTAAATAACTCTATTTGCTGAATAAGCAATTCCCTAGTGCATTTATCATGGAAGAGAAAAAGAAGACAGCAGTATCCTTGGTACTGGTACTAAACTAGTAAAAAAACACATAACATAGAAATAAAGCAATGGCTTTTTTTACCATTACTCAGAAATCTGTGATGGTAAAAAAGCTATGACAAAAAAAATAATAAAAATAGATGCCTAGTGTTATAACTAGAACCTTTTGTTAGTCTCGCTGCAAATAAATTTTGATTATTTCTACACTTTTTTGAACTAATAAAAACACAGTCACATCGAGAATTTTGTAGTTGGGAGAGAAAAGTTCCCAATGATCACAATTTGCAAGGAAGCACATCAGCAAGTGGAAAGCCACATCATGGGTGCCAGCAATAAGTGTGACTCCCAGGTCAATAAGCCCCAAGGGACTGGAGTAATGGTAACACAACAGGAAACTCCCCTCGTGTCCCATAGGTATCTCCTGCTGACCCTACTGCACCAGCAGGAAACTTTTTGGCCTTCAGCAGGAGTTTGAGCTTGTCTGTAAGAGATTGCCCTCTCTTAAACCCAGCTCTTCTGTCCTCCTTGATCTCTCATAGCTCCCACCAAAGCCACCACATGGTGCTACGATGTTCCTTACCCTTCCTTATCTGCCTGTGTCCTTCATGCATGTTTAGTTTAGACTGTGCCCATGATACCTGTCTCATTCACCCTTCTGCAATAAATAATTCCAAAAATTCCCATTTTTTGCATTTAATTACAACAGCAGTCACTAAGTTATCAGCTAAGACCAGAGACTCTGTTCTAAAAACTGCTCTTAATTTTTCTGTACTGATGTGAAGATCCAAAAGCATCCTCTACCACTAATTAACAAGAATGGCAACAATGTGATCACAGCATGTTATCTAATGGTACATCGTCAGAAAAGTTTTACAAACAAATTTGAACATCAATTTTATTCTTTCTCATACTGCATGAATCTGCTGACAGAATCTGAATTTGGTCACACAAGACCAAAAAGGCCTTAAAATGTGGAAAAAAATCCCTGAATTCATACCGTGGAGAAAACATTTTCAGAGACCTGGACTCCTCCAAATTTCAAGTTACATCATACCTGGAAGTTATACCATCTCAAGGTATCATCTCTTACTGACAGTTTCTGTTACATGGTGCATGAATACTTCAGGTTTCACTAGAACTCCCTCTTGTTCTTCTAAATTGATCTGTCATCAAAATACAAAAATATGCCCCAAAGATCATCTCTGAACTGCTATTCATGAGTTCTTCCCAGAGAGCTTCTCTAGTTTCTGCATTAACTGTAAAACTCAACGATTCCAATGGTCTTTTCCAGAAAAAGTGACAAACCTATTGACATAATTTCTCCCAAGAAGGTAAGGATTATTTTATTGTTTACTTTCTACTGCATTTTTATAGTATTCTAATATACTCTTCATACTATTTTACACACACAACTGTTACAGGAGAGTAACCTCTGGCCCACTCAAACTGACGGAGATTCCACCACCAGCTTCAAAAGGTCAGAAATCAATTAAGTATTCATAAAAACCTATGGTGTGTGTAAAATGCTCAGGAAGCCTTCTGTTTAACATGACCTGTGATTTCTAAGCCCACAATTAACCTATTTCGCCCACAGACCATCTCCTTACAACTGCCAACCTTGCTGCCATTCAATTTTCCCAGAATACTGCGAGCCGACAGTTTCAATTTTGACTGCCTAAAAGCAAAATATGTTTGAAAAATATGTTTGAAAAAAAAAATATTTGAAATATGTTTGAAAAAAACTAGGGAGTCATTTTTACATTTTATAATTGTATTTTATTCTATGTCCACTCAGTCACATCAATAAATATTTCTGCGTTATGTTTCATAATTCTCATGAATATTTTGCGGAATTAGTATCATTGACTTTTTTAATCACGTTTTTCTCAAAATTATATGGGCCACTATCTACAGATGTAGAATCACAGAGTCACAGAATGGTTTGGGTGGGAATGGACCTTCAAGACCATCCCTGAGCAGGGACACCTCCCACCACACCAGGTTGCTCCAAGCCCCCTCCAACCTGCCCTTGAACCCCTCCAGGGATGGGAGCAGCCACCACCATGCAGGTTCTGGTTGAAAGTACTCTGCAACTCCAAAAAAAACTGTATTTTATTTGGATGCCTATGTGTTAGGATTGCGAGGAAGCTGGTAAAGTTCACGAGCCTGCTGTCAGCAGTGTTTGTAAAATGCCGGTTTCTGCCGAGGGCTCACAGGCAGCTTCTGCCAGACTGTGACACAGCAACCATCGCCGTCTCCAGAGTCATCACGACCGAGTCTATTTAGGAAGTTTTGTCGAAATTTTCACTGTAAAACTGCCAAGGAAGGGTTGCTGAAGCATGTTCTCCCGTTATTTAACAATCCCACAATCTTCCCATGGCAACAGACTGTCCCTTAAAGGCTTAGGAAAGGGCACTCACCCAACCCTCTCAAAAGGCTGCCATGCAGTTTCCTCAGGTGCGTCCTTCCCCTTGGGATGGAGAAATGAGGAAAAAATCCCAAAGGCCAGAGTGTTTTAAGAGAAAAACGACAGGCCGGATGCTTGCCAAGTTATAAGGGGGAATAGGAGATCATTTCCATGGGATGCAAATGATGGACCGACTTTTTTCAGCTCCCCACGTGAAAGGGGAGAAGCTGTTCCCTCTGAAGGTTTCAAGGGGACAGTTGGGTACCACCACCAAGCGAGGGCTTCCTAGAGTAGGAATTCCTGGTTATGACAGAAACAGAAAGCCACAGTGGACAAAAACTGCTGCATGCAGACCTAGCACCAGCTGTTTCCTGGATGGATTATACTGGATATTGGGAACAATTTCTTCATGGAAATTGTTGTGAAGCCGTGGAAAAGGCTGCCCAGGGCAGTGGTGGAGTCACCATGCCTGGAAGGATTTAAATACTGGCAGACGTGGTGCTGAGGGACATGGGGTTTGGGTTTGGACAGGTGGGTTTGGGCAGTGCTGGGTTAACAGTTGGACTTGATGATCTGCAAGGTCCCTTCCAACCAAAACAGCTCTATGATTCTATGGAGAGACGCAGGCACGGTGAGGGACCTGGCAGTGAGATCAAACTAAGAGCAGAAGGAACCAAAGCAACAGATTGAGCCCGTCCTCCAGTGGACTTTGGCACCTTCTGCAAAGGGACTTGCTCAGCTGGACGAAGCTCCTGTAGAATGCTACAAGAGTGGGCAACCCCGTTTCTCACTACCCCTCTCTGCTCTGCCCTCTTTCCTTTTCTGCTTCGCAATGAGACCTGCCCCCCATCACCACTGCCGCCAGGACCCTGGGTGAGATCTGGCCACCTTCCTGGTGGCAGCCAGAGCTACCAAGCGTCAGGAGGTCATGCTGGAATGGGAAGAGGGAGCTCTTCTTCCTCGGCTGCCACCCCCGTGTCCATCGCAGCAAGGCTCAGGCAGAGCAGAAAGGGAACAGAGAAGTATTTTTCCCAGCCAATATTTCACACGGGGCAACGCTGGCCTGCACCTTCTGGCAATGAGAATTAAATCCATAATTCCCTTCAACCAAAGCTAACCTCTTTGCCCAAAAACAAAACAAAAAAAAAAACCAACCAACCAAACAAACAAAAAAAAGAGATAAAACTCCCAAACCTGAGGCATCTTTACTCAAATACAGACAAAAAAGCACTGCCTACCTAATGGGGCATACCTTTAAATACAACACCCTCCAAATGTTTTCACACACTGTGAATGCTGGCACACTTATCTACATATATTTACATGAATCCCAGAGTAGCAAGCGCCCCAAGCTGCCGTTTCTTGTTTCAGCACCTCATCCTCACCACCTCCAAAACAAGGAAACTGAGCATTTAAAATTTCGTTCTTCCAGACCTGCACAGTCCTAGGAGTTATTAAAAATTATTAAGTGTATTTTTGACTCAGATAGAACTTAATACAGCCTTTCTGAAACACCTTCATATAAGAAAACATTCTTGCCTATTCTGATTAGAACCAAATATAAATACTTTGATTTGCATCCAAAAACCTAATGATATCTGATTTCCTCTGCATTAAAAAGCATTCAAATTCCATAGTAATTAACATATTAAAATAAAAACCTAATTGGAGAGCTACTTTGATGAATGCTTGCAATTAGTGGCATGAAAATAATGATCAAAAAGGCCTTTTAAAAATAAGTTGGCAGCTGGTTACCTGCTACAGCACAAGTAGCGTCTCTGTGTGGTTATCACCTTGTGATTATTTGCCACATTTGGAAGATGGTGTGAGAACTACTGATTTAAGCCAATAATCCTCTCAATCTTATCTCTTCAGGAAACAGAGCAGGGGCATGTTTCTACCGGTCTCAACTGTGTGACAGATTTAGCAATGTTTCACAATAAGCAAAATTTACCCCATAATCCTGATCTACCTCAATCACAAGGATGAAGGGTTTCTTGATCTGCAAATCTACACTGTATACACTGTATTTTAATCAAGTTAAGGACAGAATTTCAGCATCCTACATCAGTGAAGCCCACGGTTCACACACAAATAACATGTTATAACGTTTTATAACATTTATATGATATCATTTTATAATATGATATCATTTTATATTTAAATCATATATATTTATGGTCAAATCTCATATTTATTATATGGTATCATATTTATATGATATAACATTCATTTATAACATAAATGAAAAGTCTTTTCAGTAATTATAAATGCATTGCCCTATACATAGGTTTGCTTTCAATATTGTGCCATTGCACAAAATTAGGCATATCTTAAAGGGTTACTTAATCATCTCACTTTACTTGTTATCCCACTGGCACGTACTCTCCCTCTAGATCCCGAAAATGCAGATGTTTACAGCCATTCACCAGACAAAATGCAAAGTCTATGAGCATGTTCTTGCATTTTCTCAGACCTTCAGATTCTCCTGGGTTTGACAGACATCTCTCACAATTATTCTCATTTTATGCAGCTAGTTCCTTACAGATCTAAATATTTCATATAGAAACGGTAAATTTATCAAATTTGAATGCAGCCCCTGCACTGCACAAGGGCAGTAAGTGCATTGCTATTTCTGCTTACTTCTGGCCATTTTGGGTGCAGGTTTCAGCAGCAGCGTCAGACTCTGAAGGGCTGTTTCTGCACAGAGAGACTCTCTGATCTGCATTAGAAGATGAGAACCATGGAAGCAGGGAGCATGACAGAACTGAGTCTCCTGCAGAGAGGGACTCACGGACCCCGCAATATTATCCACTTAGAGGTCAAGGCCGTAGACAACGACAAACACCTGGTTTCAGGCATCTTCCTGCAAGATTCCACACAGAAAATACTTCTGATCATCATCAAAAAGCCAACTAACTCTTCAATTTTGCTCAAGTTTCTTCCTTGTGCCATCTTGCAAGACCGGGTTAATCTTCACGCAATTTGTAAAAAAAAAAAAAAAAGAACCACTAATAAAAATAATTCAAAGCCAGAAGAGATCCAATGCATCGTGTATCTAGACTGCTTTTTGACATGACACAAAGTCCTCGGGATTAACCCATGCTACTTATTTCCCAGCTTTGCCTAAAGTGAAGCAGCAAACCAGCACCGTACATTTCTCAAAAAGCATGAAAAAGAGTGGATTCCAGGTTCCAGTGAAGTAAGAAAACACCGTGAGGAAAACCATATTTAAAACACGTATTTTGCTAACTTTCTTTTGATAGAAGAGAATCATAGAAAACCAATGACTAAGATTTTAATTCCCTCTTTCACTAATTCTGCTATACATTTCAGTTTGCATCTCAAAATGAGTCTCTTTAAGGCAAAAATTCATCAATCACATGGGGGTTTTGTATATTTGTTTAAAAGCAATATTTAAGGTATTGCAAAACATCTATAAAGGCGCATTACCAACATGAAGTAGCCACTTAAACTCCACATGCAAGAAGTCAGAGAGCAGCAACAAATCACAGCGTTTTTTTAACCTAAAAATTTTGACTCCGGAAAATACATGACATTATATAAAGACTGCATGTAACAAAAAGACATGAGAAATCAAAACTATAATGGAAAATATAAAGATGTAGGTAATCAGGTTAACTTGTTAATATTATCAACTTATGAGATCCAACATTACAGAGTTTTTCCTAATATTATGGGAAGTTGCAGGAAAAAAAAAAAATTAAATCTAAGTCTAATATGGTCTGTTTTAGGATGGACATATGTTGTAAACCACATTTGTGGTCACTGCAGGATTCTGTCAGTAGCAAAAACCATAAACTGTCTCATCACAGGTTCGGGATGAATTTATGGTTCCACAGCTCAAGGGAAGCTGGGTCAGACAACAGACAGGATTTTCTTGTGAAGATGAAGAGTTAAAACAAATAGGTACATTTCCTTCTGCCACACTGCACACAGCAGAGCACAAGCATCGCCTGCTATAACCAAGGATTATTTTCAACCATTTGAGAAGAAAACAGCAAGATGTTGGTCCTGTCATGAAGAATGTTCTGTTCCCCTTTTGTTGTGACTATCAGCACTTATTTATCAACCAACAGCCGTGATTAATGCTGGCATTGCTAGCCACATAAATATAGCTTCCATCTTTCCCCTTTCCTTCTGAGAATGTTGTGGTGTCTCTTTTTATAAATTTGGGGAAGACAAAGTGTGCAGAACATTCATGACATGAGAATTCAACGTTGAATTCCAAGACTGCAATATGTTCAGCAGCAGGTTTCTAAAAAGATATGTGAAACTGCAGTTTAAAAAAAAAAATCAAAGAACAAAAAGCTAAAATTAAAACGAAGCTCTTCTCTGCCATGTAATTCAAGCATTCTTCTAGAGCAAAATTGACAGAACTTGGAGAAAATTCAATTGTCAGGCTTTAAGCAGAGGATCTGGAAAAAGTTTTGGAGGATTGGGGTGTTATGTGCTGTTAAGACCTACAGAGTAAGACTCCTTTGAGACAGTCCTGGGCTAAATCCTTGAGGCTCTGATTTTAATATCTAACACATCTGTCTCAGCAGCACCATTTAGCATTTGGGTGTATATCCTTAGATGATGCCTCCCACAGACTCTATGACCACTACCTTCTGGCTTAGACCATGGGTCTAAGACCTTGAGGTGCTGGAGTGGGTCCAGAGAAGGGCAACAGAGCTGGTGAGGGGTCTGGAGCACAAGTCTTGTGAGGAGAGTCTGAGGGAGCTGGGGGTGTTCAGTCTGGGGAAGAGGAGACTGAGGGGAGACCTTCTTGCTCTCTCCAACTCCCTGAAAGGAGGCTGTAGAGAAGTGGGGATTGGCCTCTGCTCCCAAGTCACAGGTGATAGGACAAGAGGGAATGGCCTCAAGTTGTGCCAGGGGAGGTTCAGGTTGGATATTAGGAAAATTTTTTACATAGAAACGGTTATGAAGCCTTGGAATGGCCTGCCCAGGGAAGTGGTAGAGGCACCATTCCTGGAGGGATTTAAAAGATGGGTTGACATAGTGCTTAGAGATGTGGTTTAGTGATGACTTTTATCTGAGTGAGGTTGATGGTTGGACTACATGATCTGAAAAGTCCCTTCCAACCTAGACAATTTTACGATTCTGTGATTCCTGTGAGCTCAGTGCTCCGCTTCATCGGGGCTACAAGTGGATGCCCTCAGAGAAACAGGAGGACACACACATTATTTCCCTCCAATATCCCTCTAGGCATCAAGAACTTGGAGCAAAGACCTTCAGAGTCAGATGTGTTTTCTGCGCATTTCAATCCTTTCATGGGCTTTTTTTCCATGAACTCACTGAATCTCCTCTTGCACCCACATAAACCCCCAGTAAGAACTGAGGTTGACATGGCCAGGTTCTTAGTGAAACAACACTGGGACCACTACACAATACTTTAAAAAATAATTAAAAAAGAGGTAGTATTACACTCAAGAGAGGATTCAGACAAAACTGATCAGAGGATTCAGTCAAACCCCCTTTTGTACACTTTCCATTCAGCAGCCACTGAAATCCACTAAGCACCTGACTAATGCCTGTGAAGTCTCCTTGATTAAAGTTCTGCTGGTGCTCCTAAAACCTCACTCTGAGTAGCTCCAAAAGAAAGGGAAAACAAGCAGAAGCACAGTAGATAACAGAGAGTTCAATCATGAGTGGATGGGTCCTACCTTGGGGTCCCTGAACAAAGTGTTGTTTCTGAATTTTCCCCTTAAGAAACAAAGGCTCAGTCCTGGAAACTCCCCATCTGATCTGAGGGATTTTCTGCATTTCACTAAGATGCAATGCACATTCTCCTTCCTGACACAGAATCACAAAATCACAGAATGTTGTGGGATTGGAAGAGAACTCTGGAGACCACCAAGTCCAATCCCCTGTCAAACCAGGTCCACCTAGAGCAGGTTGCAGAGGAATGTGTCCAGGTGGGGTTTGAACATCTCCAGAGAAGGAGATACACCATCAACTCTCTGGGAAGCCTCTGTCAGGTCTCTGCCACCCTCACAGGAAAGAAGTTCCTCCTTATGTTGAGATGCAATTTCCCATGTTCCAGTTTGTGCCCATTGCCCCTTGTCCTGTTACTGGGCACCACTGAAAAAAGACTGGCCCCATCCTCTTGCCACCCACCCTTTAGCTATTGCTCAGGATTGGTGAGGTCCCTCTGAGTCTGCTCTTCTCCAGCTGAACAGCCCCAGGTTCCTCAGCCTTTCTTCATCAAAGAGATGTTCCAGTCCTTCATCATCCTTGTAGTCTCTGCTGGCCTCTCTCCAGCAGTTCCCTGTCCTTGAACTGGGAGCCCAGAACTGGACTCAGTGCTCCAGATGGGGCCTCACCAGGGCAGAGCAGAGGAGAGGGGGAGGACGATCTCCCTGGGTCTGTTGGCCATGCTTTTCTTACGCACCCCAGGAGACCATTGGCCTTCCTGGCCACAGGGGCACAATGCTGCAGTGGCCACACTTCCAGTGGCCCAGTAAAACACTCCCTTGGTCCCTCAAGATGGTAGGGCTGAGCTTCTTCAGGGACAGGAAAAAACTTCAAAAAGGGAGCAGAAAGTAACCCAGGCATCTGGCTTTTTTGGTAAGTTTCCAACCTATGAGAGAACTCTGTGAAAACAGAGCCCAACAACTACCTTCTTTCCCTGCATATAAACAATCACATCTACATTCACAGTTTTGTTGTTTTTGTACATAATATGAATGATGGATACACTAATATGAATGAGTTACAACCCAGCACTCAGAAACCGGGCAAGTCTCTCTATCACATGGGAGAAAAATATTTGAGTAACTGTTTTTAATGAATGTTAGGCAAAGCTTGATAGAATATCAATATATCTAGAGGAAGAATATAAATAAAAGTACCTGTCTCAGAGCGGACTAAAATGCCAGTACGTGGTCAGCAGACTGCCCAACGGGTACAGCTGGACACATCCAATAGAGGGGTTTTACTGCTTTTGTCCTTAAAGGCAGCTCCAGTATTTATCAGTTAAGCAGTCAAGGAACAAAATACAAGACAGCACAAATCTGCTCGGTTAAAGTAAATCTATCTCACCTTTCTTAGTTTGAAACATTCAAAAAGAGGAGGAAAATAGCTAGCAGTAGAATTAAGTCAATATTAGCTAAGTCTTATTTCCTCTCCTGTGTGGCTCTAGCTCCTTTTACTTCGTGCTTTTGAGCAAAAGAACCTCTAATTAGATTTAAGCAGAGTTTTACTAGCATGCTTACTATTCAAACCTTAACTGTAGCTTTAAAACCCTCAATAACTTTCCCCAATGGACAAGTAACGTCCCAAACATTGAGATGGTGTTCCCCAGCACTCTTACCTCCACGGTCCCGTGCTGCTAAATTCTGCCCTCTCCTTAGGGTAACGTCCAACTGGTACATTCTGGGGTCTCCAGAAGGAAAATCCGCATTACTTGTTTCAACCAAATTTTTTCTCTGGAGGGGGAAAAAAAAAAAGCAGTAGCTAATGTTATTAGAAGTTTCATGTAAAGTGTATTTTAATTTGGTATCACTATCCCGTTGAAGGAAGACAAGGCTGTATCCCATTTCCCTGCCTCAGAGCTAATACTCCAACACCCCCAACACCAAGGAACCCGCTCCTGTCATCCATATGGCAATTCCTGGAGCTTGCTTTTGAAAGAAAACAACAAACCGAAACCCCCACAAACCGGTTGACAGTCTCAATGGTTAAATTTAATATTTTTAAAAAGATGGTTGAAAAACAATTCTTTGATACCAGCATTTGCTATGGTAATCTCAATTTTTAATTATGTTCACAGGCATTCCTGCAGAATAAGCAGAAAGAGCAGAATAAGTAAGAAAAAAACACATCTGGACCTTACAGTACTATCTGGGCAAGCCATTACCAGTACCCTCAAACCCTGTATTTATTCAACAGTGATAATCTTAGTGTTGAATAAACATATATGAATAACGATTTTGTCAGCTACTGCAGCACTTTTCAAGATTCATGTCTTTTTCCAGAGTTATGGGGGAAAACGGAGGGAAAAAAATCATAATGGCATTAAATGCAGCTGTAGCTCTTCACTTGTAATACATTTCTTAGCTTGCCTGTATGCCAGGGCAAAGATAACATTTTTAGAGCAGTTATTTGTATAAACTGTATCATAAAAAAATTAAAAAAAATAAAATTAAAGGACATCAGAATAAAAAGAACTGCATGAATAGTAACCACATTTCTGTCTCAAATGACAAAGGAGAGAAATCATATTTCTTAGTATGGATAGGCTCTTGCAAAACCGTTTTTAACACATCTCTCTGTAAGCAACATCTAATTACAGTGCACGCTTGGAACACCACATGTAATTTTAAGATTAGAACAACTATTTCTATTATACATTCACAGTACATACAGGAGCTTCATATATTATACACACTCAGCCCAACAGTTACATATAATCATGCTTGGAACTAAATCTTTTAAGACCAGTGCTATTAATATTTAATTATGTGATTATGAGTCCTCTGCAAGAAAAACAAAAAAAAGGCAGCGTGATGTAAACATCTCAGAGACCACGTGTGTACAAGGTGCACTTCAGCAAGAAACTTCTGTTGTTTCCCCTTATTCCTTATTAAGGTAATAATAAATCTAGAGCGCAAAGGAAGACACAAAATAAAGGCGTTCTAACATACGGTTTAGTTTATTCTTTTTACAGATAAGTCACAAATCTGAGCCCCAGCACATCAACCTTTGCTGCGATACGTACAGTGCTGGCCAAACCACACACTCACCACTTCCAGGGCAACGAAACTGCCCAAAACTGGTCCACTTCAGAGAAAATGGTGAGACGAGCTCTCCTTTGGCGGGGGGTGTTGTTGCTGGAATGTCTCGAAATTTACCTTCTAAAGTAACTGCTGAGGCACACCTATCAATGCCTGCCCAAACTCTTGCAGAAGTCACCCACCACCTTCTTTTAAATGACTAACGTCCCACTCACCATCTCCTTTTTTAATATATATATATATTTTTTAATGCACTGGCCACAGAAGGATACAAGACTGACAACACTGAATGTCCACCCCACCCCTGCAACGCTCAGTCCATCCTGGAATAAGGACAAAAATTGCATACTGGCCTGATCCTCAGCCTCACCCCTGAACCCAGCTTTCACCAGGGTCTTGTGGAAGATGAAACTTGTGCTCTAAATCGAATAATAAACTTGCCTTCCCATTTCTTGCCCTTCTAGAAGACCTTGCAGACACCAAAGAAGCATGATGTCTCCCCGCTTGGATGACCCCCTCCCTGAATTTTCTTCATGGTGCCCCCCTCTGAGGTTCAGCACAAGCTCTACCTTAAAATTCCTTGGTGTTCCTTTCTTTTCCCTTCCTTTTCTCCTTTTCAGTGCTCTTCCTTCCCTCTTTCTTGCAATGGAACTTCTTTTTAATATTTACATTAATGAGTTTTTCTGCTCAAGGAGGCCCAGAAACTGGTGAGCAATGTAACAAGCCTACAGGACATCAACAGTTTCATAAATTAAATAAAAGCCAATAGATATTCACTATTCCTAAATACTTCTCCATCAGAACAGATGCATTTGAAGTATGCAATTAAAGCTGGAGGTTGCCATAATAAATGAAAGCACCAGTAAGTCATTTTTCAACCACCTTTTTTTAATTAACAAGTTGAAAAGGCAACTAGTAAAAAACAAAGCCCCAGTTTTGTGTGGTCTGTAGCAATCATCTAAAGTCAGAAATGTTGAGTTGAGAAACTTGAGAGCATTTGAGAAAGCCTACAATTGCCCTAACCGTGGAATAGTTTCAAACTAAAATTTTCTCAACTTCTAGGTTCAAACTAGTAGTGTCAAGAAAACAAGTTATCTGTAGGTAGGAAAAAAAATCCCAAACCATCACAACTGGAAGTTGTGAGCCACGAGGCTGCTTTTACTGACTGCTGCAGGATGGTGACACCAGGCCTGACAAAGCAAGGGCATGCCTTCACCTTTAGTGCCTAAAATGCATAGAAGGTCTTGAAATTATTCTTAAAGATAACAAAGATGTTGAGATTTCAGACAAAGACTTGAAAGGCAATTAGCCACATTTTCACATAGGCAAAATCACCTGTGTGAAAGCAATGCCTGAACTGACTCCATTGAATGAATTTTTAGCAGTGGTCTGTCACTATTTGACATTAAAATATGCTTTTTAGCTCATCGACGACTAAATTCTCGGTCCCCACAATTTCCCATAAAATTGAAATTAATCTGCTTTCAGGGAAATTTATCATTCAGCACAAACACTGGAGCCTTGCACACAGTGCATTTTGACAGAAGAGGTTAAAGAACGCGGATGGTGTCGAGAACAGGCCACGGGCACGGGTCAGGGCTGAGGAGCTGATGACCATACCCATCCGTCGCACTCTGGGGCACTTCTGACCCACGGCATCTCGAGGGATGCTCAGACATGCCCAGAAAATCCATCCTTTCCCCCAGCCAGCCTGAACAAGGAGCTCACACTGGCCACGCTTCTGATGGTCCCTACCAATGGCACTCCTCCTTTGTACATCCATTTTTCCAAGAACTATCTCCGTATTATGCAAACTCATCTGAAATCTGAAAGAAGACCATTTCCAACAAAGCCAGGAAGCAGAAATAAAATGGCTTTTCAGTTTGGTTCCAGTTTAGCCCAACAATCGTTACTCAGCTGGGTTTGTTACTAGCTGTCGGTCATCTGAGCCCTTTCAGATTAGAGGGTACACAAGGCAAGCCCATGATGGACACTAGATGCTCCATCAGCCACCAACGAACGGCTGAATGGGTAACTTCTAACTAGAAGACACTCAGCATTGGGTTTAAAGACCAGAAATCAAAGATAGCATTACTACATGAGTGTGTACTGAGAACACTTATGGAGCTAAGCTGTCAGTCCAACAATGTGAAATAATATATCAGCTCACTTTTACAGAATCTCTGGGGTTTAGACGTTTACTGAGACATCTGTCATTCTGGAGACACCCAAGGCCGAGGGGAGCTGCGGAGGGGACATGACCTTGCTCAGGACTTGTGCCACTGTCACAATATGGGGCGCACAAAAAACAACACAAAGAGTCTGTGCATCTTAGCACCAAAAAAATTTAGGGTTTGATGGCTGTGGCTTGAATCCATGTAGAGCTTCTGTGACTCAAGCTGACACAATGCCCAAAGTATTGTTGAGAGGGTAATTAAATGTTTTGATTTTTTTAAAAAAAACCTGCCATTTCTGCATCACATAAAGAAAAAAAATAATTGAATTTTCTCAAAAAAAATTTATAGAGCAGCTGGAAGCTCTGGTTGCATGAAGGTCCTCACTGCTAAACCCTTTGCGATTCACTGACATGAGAAGTCAGACGAGCATTTCCACCTCTGTTGTTCTCACGGGGAGAGACACATCACTCTGTTCTCCAGATTTAGCAGCTTAACAAGTAGATGAAAAACGTCTTTTTTACAGCCGAACAAGTGCTGAGCCTGTAAAAGGACTGTGAGCTGGCTGACAGGTAGGTACATGCGAGTAGCTTCACACCAGTAAGAAAGGAAAAAGCTATCCCAGCTCTTGTTCATCCAATGTTTCTACTCTACGGAGAGTTCACTGGTCGGACCCAGTTCCACCTCAGGCTGCAAGAAAAGTGACGATGCTTTGAAACTGACAGGATGGCTGAAATCACCACCATTCCCACATCATGCCATTTTTCACAGTTTGGTAAAACACCCTACAAAACAAGAAGATGGTGAATCTGATTCTGGTCACCAGGCATTACCAAAGCCAGGGGTGAATCTGTTGAAGCCAGACTGGCAATTTATGGCAAAAAGGTGAGAATCGGTAAAATCACCTGTGCTGTCTTCTTACAAACCACATCATAAAGTTTCAGGGCAACTCATTAACTTCCCCCAGCCTGAGACCCTGAAGAATACTGGGATTTTTGTCACTGAAAACTATCACCCTTTTACATCAGCATGAATACTAACACTCTCTTTCAAAGCTCTTAATATTTCTAAAAATTAATCATCTAAACCAACCCAAGAGATCAATGGCTTTGCTGCTGTCAGACAAATTATATACACCAGCATGACTTTGTGCCAGCAATTCATGGTGACTAAGAGATCTAAGGAATTCTCTGCTGCAGGAAACAATTGCCACTTTAGAGGAACAGATCCTAAAATTTGATCCTAAAATCCAAGTTTGTTGAATGCCAAAACTGAAAACATGCAGTTCAAAAGCAGTTCAAAAAAGAAATAAATCTACACCTGTAACACATTCCCCCTCCCAAAAAAGGGGAAAAAATATCTTTTGCAACACAGCTAAGAAAAAAAACCCTAACGTTTTCCAATGCTTAAAAGTATTTTTCGGAAATGCATATGAACCAGATGGAAGTAATATTCTTATCTGAGTCATTTAAGCAACAGGTTACAGCTCTGTTGATTGGCTGTTCTATTTCAATATTCTGCCAGAACACACTGATAAGCAAAAAACACTTCTTTTTTTTTTCTTTTTCTTTTTTTTTTTTCCCCAGCATAAAACAAAGGCATCAGCATCACCATTTCCTTCTGCAGAACAAGGGAAAGGGAAATGTAAGAGGAGTGGACCAAAAGGAGTGACAAGGGGGAGCTGGAGATCTGGCTGCACCGACTGTCCACGTGCTACAGACCAGGGTCAGGAAACGGGTCGGGTGAAATAAACCAGCTTTCCTCGGCATACAGTAGAGGAAATCAAATCAAAGCATCCCATTGTAGAACATCAACAGCCGAGGGTTCACAGCATGGCGTGAAACATTACCCGCTTTCAAAAAGCAGGAAAAAAAATTATCAGAAAGTTTGAAGTAATACAACAGTGTCTTCAATACTGTGTAAGCAGAATTGTCCACTCCTGGCTCAAAATGATTTCTTCATATCATTTTCATTTGTCAAAGATTTGTGCTTTTTGTGCTACTTGCAAGAAATTGGGAAATTCTGAATAT
Source organism: Gallinago jamesoni (assembly GCA_025769975.1). Classification (NCBI taxonomy): domain Eukaryota; kingdom Metazoa; phylum Chordata; class Aves; order Charadriiformes; family Scolopacidae; genus Gallinago; species Gallinago jamesoni. Next base: position 79,316,291 of record JAOQGH010000019.1, read on the forward strand.
CCAAGTGGCTGTCAACTCCTTGTTGATGCAATGAATGGGAACTGACTGTAACGCAAGGTTACAACAATAAAATCAAGTGAAAAGCAATTTTTGCATTTCATTGAAAGTTTTTGGTTATCTAAATTAAGAGTTATGATGACCGTGTCCTAAACAACACTTTGTATACTACTGTTCTGGGTGATGGCAAATCAGAAAGAACTGAGGAACTTGTGAGTAAAAAGAGTTACACGGCTCACTTCACCTCATTCGTTCTATTTTCCTCATTTCCTAAACAGAAAGGCAGGTGCACAGTATGAATCCATTTCAGCAGCAATATAAAAGAACGCTCTGGGATTTTAAATACTATTGGAATCGTGCAGAAAATATTAGTAGCATTTTATAGGCACCAACAATGTGCTTTTTGATTAACCAAGTTTGTGCTTCAGATGGGACTGGCCACTTTGTTAGAACTTTCCAGAGGAGAGATGTTTCCCACAGACAAGATGTGTCACGAATGTGAAAAGCCTTAGCTGTTGTTTCAAAGAGTTTTTGAGTTGGATAACAAGTCCTGAATGAACACTGCATGTGTGCTCTTCATCACATAATGGCAACAGTAAATATGTGCTAATCTGAAATGTCTCAATTATGAAGAACTACAAATTCAAGATTATTCCAGCAGAATAAAAACATTTTTTAAGTTGGCATTCATCACATATATACACACCCCCACATTTTTATGTATTTTGGTATGCTCTGAATATGACAGTCCAGTTTATATTGTCAGGAAACACACTGCAGCTAAACAAGAGTCTTGAGAGCATAAAAAATTCATACTCTTTCCTGGGCTTTTTGGACATGGCTGAAGGAGCTAAAGCCCTGAACAATCAAACAGCAATACTGACCGTTTACATCTGCAGAATAATAGGAATACTTTTGGTGACTCTGCACTAATTGTTGCTCTTTGCTTTTGTTTGGAAGCTGCCAAGAGCACACGCTTGGTTTTGGTATCAAACTGATTGCTGTCAACAGCCTCCCATGTTTCCTTCTGGAAATATAATGAATAGATGCAGAAATAATAAAGAAGGATGTAAGCACGTTAGCATGTTGGCAGTTTTGGTATTCAGAAGTACAGTCCAAATCACTTTTTTCAGCTGAAGCACTAACCCTGTCTGGCAGCAAAGGAAAACAACTACCGATAGCGACAAAGGAATTGGAGGAGATCCCAAGTCGTTCCTTCTCCCATCTCTCTCCATATCCTGGCTTTGGGATGGAAAATAAAACCAAACGATCCCACCTCCACCAAGATTATAAATTGACTCTTGAACAAAGCAACGAGAACTTCCTTCCCAGTTTTGCTACTCCCCATCCTGGCCTCCACACCCTCCCCAGGAGTTATTATCCTCCCATCTCATATCTCAGATTAAAAGCTCTTTTCGGGTCCCTCCTGTGAAAAGCAGCTGCTGTAGCCACACAAAATCCTTCTGGGGTGGCCAGTGTTCCCTCCAGACACAGTATTTCACCTACACACAGCGGACTGTCCACGCAGGGATTCAGGCTGTCAGCCTTTCAAGGACCGAAGAAAGTCTCTGTTTTCAGCTAAGGGCAGATAATTCTTTGCTGCATTTTCCAACTCGTATTCCTCTTTTCATCCTTAAAAGTATATTGCCTCGACCTCTTCATAACAGGACGTGGAACAGGTTTTCTGGAAGCCCAAATGCATTTTACCACATTGTTTCCTCTTGTATGATCTGGCTTTGATAAATTCAAGGCTTTCTAATCTACTATTGTTGAGCAGTTCCTTTGTAGAAGACCTAAGTTTAAAACTACTCTATTTGGTATTTCAACTACTGAGTTAGGGATTTGTCACTAGTTTGATCAAGATCACAAGTACGGAAATATCAGGATCAGTTCACTGTCTTTAAAATTACCTATTTTGGCCCAGCACTACAGCACAGCTACTGCTGTTGTTAAGATTTCAGCTGGTCTGACGCTTAGATTTTACTCACTGAACATAAAGTTATCTGTTACAGCTTAGTGGTTTTCTCCGGAAGCATTTCTTTTAGCACCTTTTTCACTGGCAATGCTTCTTCACCCAACCAGGAAACGGCACACGCAGAGTCCTTTCTTCTGCAGCACCCTTGGTGGTGGAGGCTGCTGCAGAAACCCCTGTGTCCTCACCAGGGGCTGCACAGCCCTTCTCCAGGGAGCAGACCCTTCCCCAACCACTGCAGGGGGCTTTCCAGGAGAAGGCAGGTGCCGAAGGTGGAGAGAGGCATGGGTGCTGTGTAATTCCCTTCAGAAGAACATGACGGAGATCAGGAATAAATTAAGCAGGTATGGTAGATAAATCAGTACCTTTCTAACTCGACACATCGAATTAATACTGTAGAGTCAGCACGACGGCTGGGGTATCCCTATTGCTTTCTCTTCAAAAAGTCCTCCGCAACACAAAATAAGGAAACATTTGACTTTGCTTAAAGTAAAGGAAAACTGATGCTGGGAGGGCTGGAGCCCCTCTGCCGGGAGGGGAGGGCTGAGGGAGATGGGGGGGTTCAGCCTGGAGAAGAGAAGGCTCCAGGGAGACCTTAGAGCCCCTTCCAGTCCCTAAAGAAGGGGGGCTCCAGGAAAGCTGGGGAGGGACTCTGGATGAGGGA
>JAOQGH010000019.1:79319023-79343422 GCA_025769975.1 Gallinago jamesoni
CCTGGAGGGGTTCAAGGGCAGGTTGGAGGGGGCTTGGAGCAACCTGGTGTGGTGGGAGGTGTCCCTGCCCAGGGCTGAGGGGGGCTTTAAGGTTCCTTCCAACCCAAAACATTCCATGATTCTATCAAAGCTACTTTCTACAAAAGATACCCACTTTCTTAAGTCACAGTTTTGACTGTTCAGCAGCAAACTACACAACCAATTCAACAAAAGTAGCCCTAACTCTGCAAATCTGTATAGAAATGCACAAATATCTGAATATAACCAAAGCCACAGGGCCACTAAACCTCAATACCTTCATAGCACTGAGCAATTCTTATCTTCTTATTTGTGCAAAAATAGATATTCTGAAATACTCAAAAAGCATTTACTCACAACATGGGTGCCACATCCAGTATAAACATCAGCTTCACAGGTACTGGAGGAAAACATTCTCTAAATACATTATCTAAATTTCCTTGCCTTCACAGCCCATGAAACCGAGATGCTTATTTATGTAAGCCTGAAAACTACGTTAGCAGAAAAATAACTTATTCCGGACTGCATATATAGTTACCTGGGGTTGTCTCCATTAAAAAAAAACCTTTCTTTTCTGGCATACAGAAGTAACTTGCTTTTCAGAAGCAAGACATAAACCAGGAAGAACTGTTTTTGAAATTTTCCCAGTACAAACTTCTCTAGTTAAACCAGTACTATTGAAATGTACTGGAAGTTTTCCAGAAATTTCCTTGCTAACTGTACTGAGGAGAGCTGCAGGAGCTTTCCATACAGTGTCATAACGATAATTACTTGCCAGGGACCTCAGCTGAATCAGGCAAAGACATTTGCAGGCAACAATTATCAAGATCACTTTGGGTTAACCCAAAGAAAACACTGTGAAAAACTGGAAATTAAATTCATCTTAACCTGTACTCCCATGAAGCCTAGACGCAAAACCACCAAGCTTTCAGTCTCTAAACAAGACCAAGAATGTCTAACTGTCCTTCTTCCTTTTCAAGGCATTTTCTTGCATGGTTTTTAACGGTCTTTATACCAGTTGGTCAGCAAAAGGCTTCCACCAACAACAGTTTAACTGTCATGCCCAGAAGTCAAAACCCAGTATAAATAGTGCAACAAATACTAGCGAAGAAGAATATGGCAAAAAAAACCCCAACTTGCCATGAGAAGGACAGTAAAGTGCTAAATTTCTGGTCTTTACTGGGAAAGCCTATGAACCTATAAGAAATGGGTATTATTTCTGATATGTTTATGCACATGATTTTTCTCCCTAAAAAACTCCACATCCTTACAGCTATTATATTGTTCATGCAAGCTCTTGGAGTCATCTCCTGTCTCATCATCAACACGAGAATGAGGTGCAAAGTAATGCCCGCATGCACATTTTCTGCAGTCTTCTATCCAACAGATACCCAAATGTCCCTCTCTGATCATCCTGGAGGATGAGAACCTCAGCGCGCCCTACAAGATGCCAGTCAAGGAGTAACTCAAGGCTTCAAATTTTGAACATGACAAAAAGTAGGTCTAGATAAATAGAAAATAAAGAAATAAGCAAATCAATTGACTGTTAACTGCCTATTTTTAAGGACAAGTCAGGTCAGGGACTTGGAGAAACAAAGTGCTCTGGCTCAGGCTGCAGCTGGAGGAGGAACTGGCTTACCCCGGGAGCTACCCCTTCTCCTAGAGCATCAATGTTGGATGCAGTAGCTCCACGTTTGCCTCGTTCATTGCTGCTTACTAGGAAGTTCTTGTTTGGCACGTCCCCAAACACAGTAGAGTAAGGAGAAGAATTGATTTCCTTCCACAAGCAGGCAGCTTGCTAGAAATCCCACAGATATTCCCAGATAATTGGAGCTGTCTCCAATGTAAGTGGGTTCCCAGAGGAGATGCTTTTTTTCCACCATCACTGATGGACTTCACTTGCCCTTGAAATGTGCAGCTCCATGGTTTCTCCACCTGGGTTAATCCCTTCAAGGAGGTTTGTTAAACAGAATGGGCATTACTTTGAAACTCAAGGCAATTTGGCCAAATATGCTAAAATCTGGTGCAGCGTCCTTCTCCCTCATCTCCTTCCCTACCCTGTTCCCTTCATCCGTTTTCATTTTAGAGGGAAACTGAGCCAAAATTGCTTATAAGGAAAACATAGCGTCACATGGGAGAAAGGTCTACTCTTGGTTCTGGAGGTAACATTAGAAAGGAGGATACCACTCTTCATTAATTACTAAATAACAAATAGTACACATTTCTAGAGCAAATTTTATTATCAGGTTATTCACCTTACTTGTGCAAAAAGGTTACCAACAGGCTATCTTACTCCACGGGACCGTGAAGCTGATTACTGGCCTCAGTCTTCAGTTACCAAAATTTCCCACAACGGTTTACAAAATGGTCCTCTCGAACTGAAGGGTAGTACAAAAGATACACTAAATGTGTCAAGGGCCCTGATAAATTGATTAGAGAGCAACAGTTTAAAATCTACTTTGAGTGCAAAATAAAATCCTAGAAAAAGCCAATTAAAGGGAGTTTTTCATAACCCCTCCCCCTTTTTCAACAGCTTGTTTTCAGTTTCAGGAGGTCCCTCAACACTTCCTCCCCTGCGGCACCGATGCAGATAAAGAGCAGTAAGTCCCACAGCCTGTCACAAAGAAGATGAAGGGATCAGAGCATCTGTCGTAGGAGGAGAGGCTGGAACTGCTCCTCCTTGAGGAGTCTCCTACCCAAGAGGGAGGTCCTACTCATGTATAAAACCAGCCGGGACCTTAGTGGTGTCCTGTGACAGAAGAGGCACATTGGATATTTCACTCTAACCATGAGAAAAAGCTATTTTTCCTATATGATGGTGGTCAAACACTGGAACAGGTTGCCCAGAGAAGAAGATGGTTGAAACCTGCTCTGAGATGGCCCTGGGCAACCTGCTTGAGATAACCCTGCTCTGAGCAAGAGGTTCAACTGAGCCATCTCCAGATGTCTCTGCAAGCCTCATCTGCTCTGTGATTCTCTATTACTTTGAAATATCATCATAAATAAAGCCTATTTACTGACCTCAGCAATCTTTCCTCAAAGCTTTTTTTGCCTTCCACTTCTGGTTGCCCCGGTACTCAGCTGGCATGAAGAGCTACCATCCTCTCCATCCCTTACGGGCAGAGTATGGCCAAGATACACAAAACCCTGAACATGTCAAAACAAGTAGAGACATATATATATAGGTATATGCCTTGCATTTATGCTGCAGTGTTCATATATATTGCAACTTAAACCCTGCCCCTGCACATCCCCCCTCCTTTTCTGTAACAAAATCCACTATTTTCAAAGGTACAGCAAGGCTTATTGTGTATGGCCATAAAAACACCACCTCGCTTCCTGTATCCGCTCGAGAGCCCATCTACCTGCACTCTCAAAAATCCCAGGAGTACAATCTTTCCCAAAAAATGAAAAAAAAATAAAAAATTGCTTCTTTAAGCAGAATAAATGAAAATCATCCTGAAATGAACTAGATCTGACTTTCACCTCTGCAGAAGTATTCAGTTCCCAGGACAAGCAAAAAGAATGAGCCCTCCTGTGCCGTTCTGGCTTTGAGAAGATTATTGGCAGCTACACGGGCTGTCTGAGTCCATTTGTGCAAGGACACAGGCACTTGCACTCACAAACATGTGATCTATGCACAAAGTCAGTGGGGAAATAAAAGCAGCCTGTGAGGGGATGAAAATGTGGTGAAAATACACAAACAATGTACTTTTTTTTTTCTGTCTGAATTAAACCTTAAATTCCTAAAACAATCAAACCGTGAGCCACTAAGATCATGTCTGCATTTCCTTTTTCTATTTTTTTGCAAAGACCGAGTCTCAGGCAGATGCAGCACTATCCTAATTTCTGACAGCTGGCATTTCTATCATCTCTGGAGAGACTTGCAATATCACGCACAGAAATCCTCTCACTTGCCTGAAGAGTGCAGAATTACACTGCAAGTTCTGTCAAACGTGGCACACGAAGGATAACTCAGTTGGGAACCAGAGACAGGTGTCACATCCATATCAAAGATGATCCGTGAACAATTAGCTGTCTCTATGTCAAAATGAGATAAATACCTGAAGCCAACATACATGCCTATGCATCATTCCCTTGGAAAAAAAAAATCACCTTCAGTCATCGCATTAAAAATATCCTGTCCACATTTTCACAACAGAAAACCATCCTAAAATATTCTTAATTTTCCATATTATTAACTATATCAGTTATATATATAAACGTACATACACACTTCATGTAAGTTATTCAGAAGTAGTTTTATATTTAAATTATGTGACAAAGCTATGTTTCAAATTCTAGGAAATACAACTAGCGGTACATGACGCGAATTATTTTTCATTAACTTCAAGGGAAATACAGTAGCACTGTTGCTATCAGCAAAACAACACTAAACTGCTTCTAAGAGGAACTTCCTCGGTGCTCGCTGTAATCATAGTTCACAAGACCAATGTTATGAAGATAACACTCGTCTGCAAGATACAAACGGCAAAAACATTTAAAAACAAGAATCTGATTTTTCAGTCAAAGCTAGATTTACCTGACCATGTGCTGCCCGGATATGTAGATACGTCCAATTGCCATTAAGGAGTGACAGTGTGTTACAGCCACAAAACCCATAAAACCCCACAAACGTCTCCGCAGAAGACAGGTATCTGAGAGCAGTTTAAACGGAAGAGAGATGGTCTTAGAACTACCGAGCCCATCAGTAATTAAATAAGCAGATTCTTCTGTTAACATAGAGAACTCGGCAAAAGAACGACAACAGTGAGATTTCAGGAAATCTCCTGTATTCTAAACTACTGCAGACCTCACACGGTGAGCGAGTGATGCTCCTCTCCCTGTGATTTTTTTGTACATCCTAAACCGAAGAAACAGCTTCTCCTCCTTCCGTACTATCCACTCAGGGCATGCAGTTTCCACCAAAAAGCAAGCACCTAATTATTTTCAGAACAGCGATTCGAATTACCCACGTTGTAAAGCACACAGCGCGGTATCACGGCAGGTCTGAGAAAAAAAAAAAACAAACAAAAAAAACCTAAAAACCCTACCTCCCCGGGGTGGGAAGGGAGAAGTTCCTCCAGCTCCCTCGCCTTACCTGAAACCAGCGGAGAGAGTCTCGGGGCTGGGCTAAGCATCCTCTGCCTCAGCAGGATGCCCGGGAAGGGGAGCCATCATCCCCGGGGGCACGGCTGGACCCCCAGCACACGCCATCCGGCTGCCACTGCCACCGGGAGCCCGAAGCCACATCCAGTCCCCACAGCCGGGTGCGTTTCAACACCCCCCAAACCGGGAGGAAATGACTCAACTATCTCCTCATCTTCAGAGGCTGAGGGAGCTGCTTCCTCCTCCCCCCACCCACCCCCACCCCCACCCCCACGGCAGGGCACGGTGTGAACCCCAGGGCTCTCCCCGCTGCTCATCCAATATTGCTGTGAGACCAGTGCCAGAGCTCAGCCCCCGAGAGAGATGTACATCATCCACACCCTCACCTTTTTACCTGTTTTTTCTTTATTTGGCAAATAATATCTTGAGCGGAGAAATACTACAATTAGGTTCGTTTTAATAGATGCATCTTTAAGTATTCTGCACCAAAAAGAAAAAAAAATAAAAGAGAACGCATACTTTCTACCCTAGTGTAACAATTCTAAAGATATATTGAGATTTAAAAGCAATATTCATCTTGTAAAATTTCAGCAAAATTCTTTCTTGGGCATTATAGGAATATCAGAAGCCGAAAAAAAAAAAAAAAGGAGGAATTGAGATAAAGAAGGAAGTGATAAAAATGTGGATTTTACCCAGCTGAATTTCAACATGCATTCAGATATAAGTGTACTCCACACCTTATGGAAACACGTTGTTATTTCTTTGGCATTAGAGCCTGCCCGGTCTGATATACCTGTGGCATGACACTTAATTAATTTCCTTAATCTCCCCCCATTGCAGAGTACCTTGCTTTAATTTAGCTTGAACCTTGAATATGGAATGAGAAATGGCCCTCCTTAAAATCCCTGTGTCTTGCACGTTTTGTAGTCATTTTTCCTCCTTTAAGATCCCCCCACTGATCTATGGGCCCTCAGTTTCCCAGGGTTTGGTTTCTCTGCAGTAAATACAATATCTCTCTCAGGGGATGGGAAACGAGCACCATTTGGAAATGTGGGTTCTCTGCACCCCCCAGAGACACCCCGGGGTGCTTAGGGACCCCCCCCCTCTCGGGCTGGTGCAGTTCACCCAGGAAGACACAAGCCTAGGCTGGAATCCAAATTCTGAAACGCTCATTTTAAACCTTACGGATAATCAGCGCACAGCAGACTGCACACAAATGGGCACACCACTTTCCTCAGGAACCTGCATTTTAAACACTGAAATATCTCATTTAATAGACGTCATTAAGGGCTGTAATGAAGCATGATTAAGAATTCCAGATTCTTCCCTCAACAGCACCTTGCTGCAAAGCTGAAGAGTTCGGTGGAATTCGTGAACTCATCTCACGTGGTGGCCAAATGGCACAGTAGACTTGGTCAGAACGTCCCACCTTTTTCTTAATTTTTGCTTATTTTACCACTTTAAAATGTTGGCGTTATATATGCTTTTGACATTAATTTCAGGATGGAAAAAAACACAAATTTCTCCAAAAGGAAAAGCAGCACATCAGGATCGGTCACCTAAGGAGGGAGACTGTGGCTACAGGTTCTGATAGGCCTGGATGAGATGTGATATACTGAAATAACAGAAATCAGAGGAATTGGGTGCATCACTTGCATGGCACAAAGAAAGATCACATATGTGACACATGTGACCACACACAGGGCACTACCAACATCTCCATGCCATCCGCTGAAGACAACCTACATTCTAGCAGACTTCTCCTCATGACCAGCACCCAGAAGTAACTTAGAAGAACAGATTAATAAGGAGTAAAGCATCTCCTTTCTCTGCTGTAAGATATATTTTCCCTAAACCAGCAAAGTTTTATTCTGAAAAATGACAGGGAGTGATGGTTCTGTTAAGAGGATAGGGATCTGTGTGGCTTCTGTGGCTTCAGATCCCACCACCTGCCCTTGCCTGTATCATTTAATCCCTCTATGCCTCATTTTTGTCCATGGGAAGCAGTGCAATAATTCTCCCTTACTTTGCAGATGAACAGCCCAGCACCCAGATATCGCTGTGAGAGGGTCCACAAATGGAATAGTAAAATTTGGAAGACGGTAAAAAAGCCATCACTTTTACGATGACAGAAGAAAGCAGTCTGCAGCTGGAGACCACAACGACGTGGTGACAGAGGGATGCTGCTGACGGGGACCCACCCCCACGAGCCCCTCGGGCTGGTGGATAAAGCAGGGAGATGGAGACCACTACATTCAGCATCTCTCACAACGCAAAGACAACACCTTTTTGTGCTCATCTTTTTTTTTTTTCAGTGCCCCTCTCCTTAGTTTCTAAAGGCATGTGATGATGCCTTAGTTTCTAAAGGCATTTCTAAAAAGCAGTGATGATGCTGCTAACAAATGTTTTGCAGATTTGGTTCCTGAAACCCTATTAGAACAGACAAGAAATCAGCCATTTGGAAGGTAAAACAGGTCTCAGCCCTCGGCTGTGAGAAATTAAACAGCAGAGCTGTGAGACTGAGTCAAGTGTGTTTAAAATGTGCATTTTCTGCTGAAGCTCATATGCCAATACACACATACACCATAAAAAACACTTTCTACAGAACCCCTGTGCAGATTTCAGCCAGATGACTTCACTTCTGAAGCAACCACCCGAAAAGATTCTTTACTCATATTCAGAAATAATAAACGGTGATTAACTACAGCCTAATCTAGTTGTTTGGGTAACGCATCGTACATTGGCCTGAAAGAGTGGAACAACTTGTTTCAGCTATTCCACTTAAGACAACTTTTCTTCAGAAAACCTTACACCTTTGTGAGCAGCATCCAGTCTCCCAGAGTTCGCTGCATGGATCCAAAGGAAAATACCAACTTACAACAGTTTTGTAACATTACTTCCCGATTTAGCATTCTAAATTAACACAGAATGAATGTATTGGTACACTAAGGGGAAAATAATTTTCATCTCATGGCGAAACAGTAATTGTAACCCTGCGACAACGTCTGATCAGAAGGACACAAGCATATTGCATTCAACATTAAACTGACACGTACGGTACTTCTTGCAGCTCAAGAACTTTGCTTAATGTGATAGTGCTTTTTTCTTCATTCCGGAGGCAGACTTTCACTGCTGGTGAATGCCTGATGTTCTGATCACAGGCTCATTTAGCAGCACCTGAGCAGCCCTGTGGGCAGCAGACGATGGGGAGAAGGTGGCCAGGTCAGTGCTCCCTCCTTCCTTCACTCCGAGGGGCCTTAATTTCATAACCGAGAGGCAGAACAGCAACTACAACCATTAATAACAACAGCTAAATAATGTCACCAGGACTATGATGCAGCCACTGTGAATAATTCTCGTGAGTTAAATTAGTAATGCTGATTTCCCTATATCTTGACTGATGCCTCCGAGCGTTTTCCTCTGTTTAGTGACAGCATACTTTATCTGAATTTCTTATTAATTACATCTGCGGACAGAATCAAATACACCTCACTGAGATATTGAGTTTCCTACCAAAACGTGAAAAAAATACCAAAACATCAATAATGATTTTACTGAGTCTGTACACCTTCACAGGCCTCCAGCTCCATCCCTGGAGACCACTAAGGAGTCGCTTGCTGCCAGCTGGAAAGAAAATGGAAACCAGCTACTTCTTGTGCATGTGGAAGGCTTGGAAAGGAGCACTCTAGTCCTGCCCACACCTCTCCAGGAAGCAACCATGAGAGTGACCTTCCTCCAGAGATGACCAGGCTTCCCAAGCTGTCTGCCCACTACACAAACGACGGGTGACGAGGAGGAAGAGGCCCTTCATACAAATCAGGGACCACAACTGTCCTTCCAAGAGCTTCACAACAAACCCTGGCCAAAGGGGATTTCTGTAGACATAGGGAACAGTGAGTCTGGAAGAGAAACAAAAGATCATCTACAAATTTCCTGGGGAAAACAGTATCTACCAAACAGTCTGCTAGAACTGAGTTACCCGGTATCAATTCCTTCACTCTCACTTTCACCCTACTGGCCAACAGAGGGTAAAGGTGCTTCTCAAAGTATGTTGTTCACAGAGGAATTTCCTGAGGCGGGGATATGGGAGAGGCAGTTAAATCTGTAAGAGAGGAAGACACAAATACACAGTATTTAGACAGAAAGGAGTTTTAGAAGGCCTGGAACAGGTGCTGCAAATGGGCACTGATGGGTGTAGAGTCCTGTAAGGAGCCACCAGCCTACACTACAGCCTAGCTCACAACAAAGCTTCAAAAATCAGAAAGACTAGACGGTATAGAGAGGTGTGTAAGAATAAAAGTTAAAAACAACCAGAAAACCAGACAGGGGTGTGATCTGTTTTTCTACATGTTACATACATAGAGTTTATACCAGTTATGTGATCCTCTGTGGTGTATCGACACCTGAAGGATTGGGGAATTCCACAGGAATACGGCGGTGCTCCTCACCTACTGCTGGTACCTGGTGGTACCCACTTGTGCTTTGCTTTCCAGAAGAGGTCTATTTGCTTGCCAGACAGACCAAAGCTGCCAAGTTCTAAAAGAGGTCACCAAAACCCAGCTGATAGCCTGCTCCCATGAGATGACTGGCTTGCCGGTGAAAGGAGGGCAGCAGTTGGTGTTCATCTTCACATCAGAGCTATCAGTTAGGTTGATGGTTGTAGTAGATGATCTCAAAGGTCCTTTCCAATCTATATAATTCTATGATTCTATGATCAACAAAGCTTTTGGCACCATCTCCCATAATATACTCTCATTGAGGAGCTGACAAAGCATGGGCTGCCTACGTGGACAGAAAGGTAGGCTGAAGACTCTCTATGCCGCCAGGCTGAATTGTGCAACCAGCCGTACAAGGTCCAACTGGAGGCCAGTCACCAGCAGTGTACCCCAAGGAGCAATACTCTATGCTTAGCACCTTCTTCAGTCACACAGAAGAGAGCATCATTCACAGATGATGCAAAACTGGGAGAAGTGGCCAACACACCAGTCCTGCTGCCATCCAGAGGGACCTGGATAAGCTGGAGAAATGGAAAAGTGCCAAGTCCTGTCGCCAGAGAGGAATACCACCAGTAAACACTGGGGGCCAAAGAGCTGGAAAGCAGATCTGCAGAGAAGGACACCAGGTGGACACCAGGTGATGATGAGCCAGCAATCTGTCCTTGCAGCAAAGCAGACCAACAGCCTCCTGCACTGCAGAAGGCAAGGCATTGCCAGCAGGTTGAGGGAGGTGGTCCTTCTTCTCTGCTCATACTGGTGAGGCAACATTTGTAGTGGTGTATTATGGGCTCCCCAGTATATTACAAAAACAACAACAAGCAAGACATGGAGTTACTAGAGTAAGTCCAGCAAAGGACCACAAAGATGATGGGAGGTATGAGAGATCCTGAAGGGACACAAGAGAGGCTGAGAAATCTGGGAGCCTGGAGAAGAGAAGGCTTGGGAGATCTCATCCATGGTTATGAACATCAGACGAGGGGGTAACAGAAGATGGAGACACTCTCTTCTCAGCCAAACCTAGTAACAGGACAAGGGGCAATGTGCACATACCAAAATACAGAAAACTGCATTTGAACATGAGGGAAAAAGGCTTTTACTGTGAGGGTGGTCAAACACTGGACCAGGTTGCCCAGAAAGGTTGTGGAGTCTCCATCCTTGGAGACAATCAAAACCCAACTGGACACAGTCATGGGCAACCAGCTGTAGGTGGTGCTCCTTTGAGCAGGCTGGACAAAATGATCTCAAGAGGGCCCTGCAAACCCCAGCCACTTGGTGCTTCTGTGAAAATCTCTGCATTTTATCTGATAAAGAACAGAACTGTTGGGGTTTGGGGTTGATTAGAATCTCATTTTCAAGACATTTCAAGCTAATAGTCTTCCTACGTTTGCTGATGAAGCAATTACTGATACTACATTAATTTAAGGAACCACATAATAAAGGTCATTTAAAAAAAAAAAGTGACTATGTCCAGGGAAAATGCACATTAAGAGAATAAGTAATAGATGTCAATTATTATTTTATTACAAACTACTCAAATATGTGGGTTTATAGACTCTACATAAGCTATACAGATGATTTTGCATATAGATGTGTACAATTCTACAAAGAGTATGTATAAAAATGTAACAGACCAGACTACTTAAGATACTGGTTTTCCAAGCGCTTTAATCACTTAGTGACTAGATAAAAATGACAGGATAACGCATTTTCTTGCTCCATAAGGTATTCTGGAATCTCTTTATTCAACCAAACAGACTGTTGTGCTCAGAAGTGGTCACCTGTACCATGAATGCAGACGTTGGTCCATCACTCCCCACAACACTTGTATTCAGAGCCCAAGGGCTTGTTCACGCACCACGTGCAGTGGAGTCCGTGCAAGCCATGGGCCACAGCTGCCAGTGCACACAGTGGTGTAAATATTTGCTTTGTTTCACTTAAAATTGTGTCCTGAAGCAGCTTGTTCAATTTCAAGGTATAGATGATCAAACAGTACACAGGTTTAGGGACAAGGGAAAAGCTTTTGGGTGATAACATTGCACCTGCTACAGTATAAGGTTGGCCCATTACACACTCTTATAAAAAGTTTTAACGCAAGAACTGACCTTGGTTGTTCAATAAAACAAATTTTGACAAACTTTGCCATTGGGCTACTTTGCTATTTGACTTAGACTTTGTTCTGGTTTAGACCTCACTATTAATGATCAGATACTGTGCTTTAAACTTTTGAGGAGAACTGATAAGTAAGATTTCATAAATTAGAAAGTTTTATCAACTTGAAACACCAACTTACATGTAAAAGTTATTTTAATTTTAATTTTTTTTTAATTTAGCAACAAGGATAGCATCTATGATGATTCAATATTGGTGGAACACTCAAAAATAGCTTAATAAATTGAAATTACTGTGCCCTCTTCTTAAACCTCAGCAATTAGTCTTGTAGATTTCTAAATTTCACTTATTAGTATACATACACTAATGTCTTAAAGAGTCATTCTAAAATAACATCTCACTTTTATCACACTATGATAAAGTCAAGCTAACAGAAATTGCATGCCTCTACTACTTGTAAAAAAGGGAACAAATAAACACAATCTATGGAGAAAGCTATTCTTGCAGTAGATTTGTGCTTCAAAAGAGATGGAAATGTCATTTCTCTCCTTTCCACTAGACCTGATCTTTTCACAACTTTAATGAACTAAAAGTATGTGCGGTTTACAGAAGAGAGAGGGGAGTAAAATATGAAAATATTTAGAAATTTAGAAAATATGTAACCTACGCCAACACAAACATGTAACAGAGAGATGCACTCTAGAAAGAGCTACCACATCCCAAGTTACCCAAAACCATAGTGCTCTGAAACACCTTATTTTTCATCTCTTACCAGGAAAAGCTAGCAAAAGAAGAGAGCACTTTGTGCTTTAAACCACTGCTGAATCATGCAAATGCAAAATGCAGTTTGATACATTTACAATTTAGGTAAATTTAGGTACAAAAAAGGCAATGATAAGAGCTAATGGAGTTCTGGTTATTTATTTATCTGTTTAAGAATGCATTTACTTATTCTCAGTTAGGGATGTAGTTTAATTGCTCATGCATAATGGAAGATAATGTCTATAGAATTTATATCAATTCCTGGAAATATTCTTCCAGCCTTTCTGGATTACGTACACTGGAACTCAGTCTAGAGCTGCATTTTACAAAAATCAGGTTTCATTCATCTCTATGAGACAAGTGAACGCAACTCAAGGTGATTCTGGTGACACTACTGCCTTGCTGTATAAATCAGATGATCTGCTCAGGTGCCTACACACACTGCAATTCCTTGTGAAAGCCCCCAGACAGCCATGAACAACCTGGTTCCAGAATCATAATGACCAACTTCATGCTAACACACATATAAATGCCCCTGGGACTTTAAAATGCTATTTTTCTGCATTGCCTTTTGATGATCAATGAAGCTGTATCATGACATGCAAACAGGAGAAGTTAATTCAGGACAATACTTAATTTTTTTTTGTATTCTCCCATAATACACTCTTAAGTCTCTAAGGCAGTTTCCATGCAATCTGGGTTAATGCCTCTTTTCACCTCTTGGCACAAACTCTTACCAGCTGAAATATCTGGCAGCATTTCTGGCAGAGCTCACAGCCCTGGATTTTCTTGCCGTCTGGCTTTGAATACTTCTGACACAACATACTCGATACGTTTCCTGGAACTGGCTTTGAGTAGATCTTGTCTGTGTGTTTCTTTTGCCCAACCTCACACCTTTCACATCATGAGAATTCTTGGGGGAAGAAATCTATTTTGACAGCAGCGCAACAGGTAAAGCTACCATAGATCTTAACATTTATTTCACCTATTTTATGGAAATCACAGCTTTCTTCCCCTAATTCCAGAGCCATCTAACTTTTTGCCAGTGGGTTTGACAGTAGGACCCATAGTTTTCACTTGATGGCATGAGTCACAGAGTCTGCCCTCAAGACACAAAAAAGTCAGTTTGCCCTTAGTAAACTAAGGGGAAACTACAGCTAACACGCAACACCACAAACTTAGATTAAATCCTTAGTCTTTCCATATTAAGTTGTACGTACTTCATTTGAAATTTCTGGTTGTGTTCTTGTCACCTGTAAAATACATCTGTCAGATCAGCTGAGTAAAAAACTGCCCAGAGATCACACAACAAAGGGCGGTTGAAAGGCTTACGCGAAAGGAACTCCTGGTAAAGAGTAAACCCTAATGCAAGCACTCATTTAAAACTTACAGATGTCATTGTATTTCCCCAAATGGGAGATTAACGTCTGAGTAGAAATTCCAGGTCTGTAAATGCAATCTCCAATAGCACTGATTGTCTATTTTAAAACTCACAGTTTTGAAATGCATCTTTGTAGCTCAACTTGAACTTCCAGTGCCTGACACAGGAGATCAGGGCTCACGTCCGTGTGGAGAACCAGGGGGTGCAGAAATTTTAAAACGTACACATACATGCACACACCAGCAATTCTGCTAACGATTTATTCTTTCTAATAGCCAAAGTCTCTGTTAACTAAGTACTATTAAAGAATCTTGTATAAGGTCTTGCGTTTTTACCTAATTTGAAAAAACATTAAGGATTTTGAAATAAGCGGTTATTTATGTAAATAAGAGACTACCCACTTAGAATTACACACATGCACGAAGGGAGCTAACGTCTTAGTAAATGGTAATGGCATTTAAGAAAAAGCTCTGTGAAGAGCAGAACCACTTCAGTTTACATCTCAGCCATGGTGCAATGTGATGGCTGAAGACATAAACTTGATATAATCAGACTCCTGAGAACTGAGTCTGGTTCACAGCTCTTCATTTTAACCACTGATGCACAGTGTGCCTTCAATAGGCACAACGGGCAGTTTGTGTGTTTGTACATGTCTTTTCCACTGGTTAAATAAAAATAAATTCTTTTTTAAACAAATATTATGGCAGAGGGTACAGTTCAGATGACAACTGAGCGTAGGTTATGACAGATGCTTGGTTATATCAGAATCCCAAACAAGAGACAAGGAAGAAGGCCCACAGAGTGGTTTTTCTGCTACAAAAAGTCATACAGAAAATAAAAAAAAAAGAGGTCTGTGCTGAACAAAAATAGCCTGACGTCCTGCTAAAGCAACTAGAAGTAGGGTTTTTTGAGTAGCTTTACAGACTTGTGTAGGTCACCTTGCAGAATACGCAAAGTCTGTCAATTACGCTGCTCACAAACGTAAGACAATGAAATTTCCAGAACTGATGAAACAAACACCTCCGGCAGCACAAACATCTCATTCACCTCAGGTACCCCTGTGCATCCCTTGACTTTATAAAGGGGTTATATTTTGCCCTTTACAATAAAGCAGTCATCTTCAATACATCAAAAGACATGACCACCCTGAAAGCGCTCCAGGTAACCTTCTGGACTTTCCTTTTATAGCCACCACAGCCAAGAGGATGAAAGCTGGGACACAGCCACTAAACAGAAAGGGACATAAAAACCGTTAAAAGTAATACAAAATTCATAAAGATATTTCCTCCAAATCAATCTAGCACCAGGTTTTAACTTTTGTATTAAAGTGCAATTTTGCGTGTAATTTTATGTGTGACTTTGGCCAAGGCATGCCATTATTAATAGCGCTGTGTTGTGTGGCGGTGAGGAAGGAGACGGGGGAGACTCTTCCCCTGGATGTGGTATTTTGTCCCTTTTTTCAGCGAGAGAGCAGAGGTGCCTGCTTTCAGAAGCGGCACTGGCCTGTGAATTCCAAGGGCACCACGATAACATTCAGCTCTTAAGTTTGAGGAGGCGCAGGATGAAAAGTGAGGGAGAAAATATTAATAATGAGATGTTAATACTAATAAATAGATTAGTACTAGATGCCTCACCGTAGCCATCTGACTTAAGACAGAGCCTAAATGTGCAACTCAGGACTGTGCTTTTTGGTACCTGGCCAGGCACCTATGCAATTTGCCCTAAGAATTGTCAGAGGCCTTTAAGTCCTTCAGTGACTTCTGAAATCCACACGTACCGTTTAGTCATTGCTACAAAGCTCCAGGATCAGAATGCTTGACCTTCTTTCCATTATCACCTTTCAATGATTTCTTAGTTAATTCCTCCTGGACAGTATGAACTGCTTAAGTGCAAAAATATAAAACTAATCCACCATAAAAATGCATTTTCTGTGCTAAGTCTTGCTCTTGAAGAAGGAAACGGTCATTTTCTCATTTTAGTACCTTGCATACTTTTTATATGCAAAGAGTTTCTCTATGATGGTTCTGTATGGCTTTTTCTTCATTTCCATAATGATTTCTTCCAAACAATCAGAGAGCAGAATTTATCATGAGTTCTGGGGAAAGGCTGGACCCAAGAGGTTTCAATAATTGAACAGGCTGATCAAAGCTTTGATTTGCTACAATAGGCATTTCCCAGTCTGGGAACCTGAAGAGCAGCTCCTTTTCCTACTCATGTAAAAATGCATTTATGGCACTTCCCCAGGCTTCTTCCCGTGTGTGTGCTGGATTCACAACATCTTTGCAACTACAAATATTCAGGATGGACGGCTAGAGCCAGCATTACATCAAAGAGTGGCCTCAGTGTTTTTCAAAGCACAGCAGGTTTTGTTCGCTGGAACACTGCAGACCTTCCCGGCAGAGGACAGGGAATGCCAACTCTCTTCTTCTCCACTTGTGAAGTAAGACACCTTGTAAAAGCATCACTTTAACAGGCTGTGTTTTAGGACTGCATTTTTAATTTGTTCTTTCTAAGTAGGAAGGCATACAGTCTGTGCAAACACTTAATTTCAGGAAGAAACACAGAGGTGGCTTTTTGCTTAAGTAAGTCCAAAGCTTATCACACTACTCATCACTTAGAAAGTCTTCTGAACATGCAAGGGCATACATTTGCATCCTTTCTTCAACAGAGCTTAGGTTTCATCTGAAAAGAAAACGTTCCTACCTCACACTCAGCTTTCATCTCTCCTCATGCTCTAATTAGCCAATTATTTTAGCAAACAAGACTTAGAACATATCAAAGGGCCAGCACAGGCAGTTTGTTTTTCTGGTCACATGGCAAGCTTACATTTACACTTAGAAATGTAAGATTTTGGTTAAGACCAAGTATTTTCCACACAAACTAAGACAGCTGGATTCTTGCTGAGATGATCGAATTAAGACTTAATTTTCCTACAGGAAAATTAAGGCTGAGGGACTTGGGTCTTTTTAGTCTTGAGAAGAGAAGACTGAGGGGGGATCTGATCAATGCCTATAAATACTTAGAGGGAGGGTGTCAGGAGGATGGGGCTGGTCTTTTCTCAGTGGTGCCCAGGGACAGGACAAGAGAAAATGGGCACAAACTTGAGTATAAGAAGTTCCACCTAAACATGAGGAGGAACTTATTTCCTGCAAGTGGTAGAGCCCTGGCAGAGGCTGCCCAGAGAGGTGGTGGAGTCTCCTTCTCTGGAGACATTCAAACCCCCCTGGACAAGTTCCTGTGCAACCTGCTCTAGATAGACCCGCTCTGGTGGGGGGTTTGGACTAGATGATCTCCAGAGGTCCCTTCCAATCCCGTATGATTCTATGATTCTATCCTTCATCACGTAGGCTGAATTCAGACCTCACAGACTAAAGTGCATTGCGACCTCCCAGGCCCTCCAAGTTCTCCTTATCTGTTCTGGAGGGTACTGGCTCTCAGTTGCCACCTATTGCTGTTCTGACGTTAGACACAAGCCCAGACCTTCTCACCCACCCTGACACCTATGTCCTGCCTCTGCAACCCAAACCCTGCAGCTCAACCCACCCCTTCCTCTCTGTTCTTGCCTGTCTCCTCCACTTTTCTTTAACTTTCCACCCTGGGAGGGCAGACTGGAAGCCAGGATTACCTTCTGGAAGGCAGAAGTCAGAATTCTCTCTTGAGCCATTTTTCCCTCCTGACTTTAAGCCGGATCTGTACAGAGGGAGATTGATTCCATTTAAACCTGGCACAACAGGACAGGGTGAGAATTATGAATAACACGGTGTGACCGAGAGTAGGCAATTAAAGAATAAGACTGAATTAGGTATTTCATCATTGCGCTTGGCATTCCCACATGAAATCTGACACTGTTGAAGGATGTGAGAGAATAGCAATTTTTTCAACAAAGAAAACAGAACTGTGTGTTTTGTTAGAAACCATAGGGTGCTAGAAATACTTAAAAGAAGTGTGACCTCTTCAGCCAAAGCCATTAATGCATGCTGCATCTATAATTTAAAAAAGAATTCAATAAAAGTAGGAATGTGCTTTTTAAATAATGATTTTTACTAGATTTTTCAGGAAAGAACTCTTATAGTGAACAGACTGCAAGTACCAATATTTTGTACAAACTACGATAACTCACAGTAAGTTATTCATGCTTCACTAATGTTAATTAGACCAAACTCAGAGCAGTACTACCATTTCTCTACTCCTTAGGGCATAAAAGAGGCACATTTGATTCCCTAGCATTTTTCTATCATTTAAAACTAAAATTAATTGTCCCTGTCCTCTTTCTATTCACACAAAAAGCCCCTTCTGTACAGAGTTAGTCCAATAAGACTGAACAGAAGACATACATGTACTTCTCCAAATACCATACAAATGTTAAACTTAAAATATTTTGAGCAGCACAAGGCGATGGAGAAGTAATGCAAAGCAACCACAGGTAGGACGCTGACATATACTTAACTCCTCGTTTCAAATAGAGCTCATGCTGGCCAGTCATGAGAAAATCACCTTAGTGTGACCAGTAATGGCCAAGGTACACAAAAAGCACACTAACAGTCTTGAGCTTCTATTAATCATATCCAGGTAAAACCCCTGTGACACAGGTCACAGGAAATGGGATACTTGTAAAGTAATCCATTTTGAAAAACAAACAAACAAACAAATAAACAAACAAAACCAAAATGGAGTTAAAAGATTCTCCACCTCTGCACATTCTCCTTGCAGTATAAATTTGCCTGGGAAAAAAGTTAGGATAATAGTGCAGGTATAGAGCAGTAAATCACTGCTGGAAGGCACAGTTTGAACACTCTGCTCAATGCACAAGCGGTCACATCTCTCAGAGTTTTGCCACTTAAGCCTCACGTCATAAGGAGACCTTATCTAAGAAAAATACCTTATAAAAACTAGGCGTCTAGATACAGGCATGAGTGAGAATGGCAGGAACAATTGAGGAGGAGGCATTTTGTCTGTGTTCCAAATAACACTGAGTATTTTCTTGGATGGGAAAGCTGAGCTTACTCCAAAGTTGTGGTGATAGACAGGAAAGAACCTGATAGTCCTGCTCTTCTACACATCACAGGACAGCCTGGCATTGGCCTGCAGTAAGGCTGTAGCTGAGAGATAGCTTCCCGTCTAGGAAAAACCCTTCTCATGGTTCCACAGTCTGCAAGACATAAACTCTTTTAAGAGAAATGTCTCATGTGTCACAATCTTCAGAATAAAATCAGTTCTGCGTCCAACACCTGTGCAAAAAAAAAAAAGGAGTTTCATCCGTGTTGAATATATTCTATTGCGGTCTCTACAACATTTGAGAACATATGTAAAATCACTGAAAAGGCCAAAGAAAGGAAAAAGGAAAATATGTGATCATAACCCCCTTCATAAAGGAAGGAAGGCCGGAATGACCCTTCAAGAACCAAGCCCAAGCAGTTCAGAACTCGCCCATGAGCAGTGTAATGGCAAACCTCCATGACAAGGCACTTGTTCATAGCAGCAAAAAAACAGTTTTCAAATACTCTTTGGAATAGCCTTTTTGACATGTTTATGTGACCTCCACTAATCACAGAATCACTAAGGTCAGACACTGCTCAATGAACTAATGCTTTACTGGGAAGCTTTTTGTGTGCCTTAGGTAACCAGTTCAGGTTCCCAGTAAAGCATGACCTGTTTGAGTGGTGCCTGAAATGGGACATTTTCTGGTTTAGGGCCTCCTGTCCTCATTAGAGAGCAGGATAGAGCAAGTTAATTGCACTGACTGCAGCGATCCACTGCAGCCTCTGCCGTGGCAGAAGTCCTGCAGAAAAATATCATCAGGAGCAGAAATGCAACAAGAAGGGAGAATAGAAAACCAGAGCCACTTCTTTCCTCTCCCTGCCCATTGCCTTCTCACTCCTCACTGACTTCATACCTTTGAGCTTTAATGCTATGATACTTGGTGGTGCCGTGATATTTTCTGTCAGTTGCTCCTCCCAGGGCTGGCACCACTGGGGACTACAGCCACCTCTTGAATGGCAAAGTAGACTAGGCATGGCTGCTCTCCTGTGCACACAATTAGCTGTGCTCAGGTCTGTTCATCTCCTCTCAAAGGTCAAGCTCACTCGGCTTTGACTGTCCACATGGCTGGTCTTCACCCCACACATGGCAAGAAGGTTTCGGAACTGCATACATGCAGAACTCACCTGAAGACACTAGACTCATGACCAAAGAGCACACAGTGACCTCCACCCATCCACCCAACAGCTTGAACCCAAAGACCACAGCCTGTCCTCCCCACCCGTGTATCTTCAGCAAGTACCTTCTGCACTGCATCTCGCCTCTCTTACTGCTTATCATCACCTATTGCGTGCCAATTACTTCCTAATTGGTTAATTGCTGTGTTCAAACGCAAATCATTGGCTTTAGCCTGTATTTTTGAAAACCATACCATGAAAACCAAACCATACTGACGATACTTGCTGTCTCAGAAAGAGAAGGAAGTCTAATTACCATCTTGGTGGTGATGTTGCTTTCTCCTTCTCCATGGCAAGGGAAACAAGAAGGGAGTGAGAAGAGCTGCCGAGTCTAAACTTTTCCCAAGGTCTCATCGAACATAAAGCTCTAATCAACTGTACCCAGCAAGTTCCCAAAAGGAGCAAAGGGGTATAACTCTCGGTCTGTTCACCACAGACTGAACATAATATAATCTCCATAAACCCCTGAACCCAGAGCCATTGTGTTCAACTTCAGTTTCCACAGGACACAAACAGGAGGGTTGGCACTGATCCTTTACAAAATGTCTGACACGATTCTTCATTTTCTGGCACTTCAAGAACTAATAGACAGTTGGGAGACAGCCAACACAGAGAGAAAAAAAAAACCACCCTACCACAAGAACCTGCTACTACAAGCAACTGCATGTCTGCTAGAAAATGAGGGATATAGATCAGAAACAAACTCCACATCTTTTAATCATTTACCAGTGACAGCAACATCTCTTTCAGGATGTCCTCTTTCTGAAGGAAATGAGTCGTTGATCTGACAATCCATCATCCCTGACTTCTTCCATGGCGACTAACTTTCAGAGTCAACAACCTTTACCAAGGAAAGCTTTCAAAGTCACTTGGATGTTCTACCAGTGCCCTCGCCCTCAGCTCTTTTGATTTTTAACTTACTTCTGTTAGACCTTCCACTTTCTTTCACTAATCAGTGCACCACTGCTAGCCTTTCCAGCTGTCACCTATCAGTCTTACATTTCATAGCATAAAATGGAATAAAGGGAAAAGGAAATAAAGGATGTGATCCGTAACATCCATTATTCTGTATTTCATATATATATATATATATGCAAAATGCCTATGCACACTTGATAGCACCTTCAAAATTACAGTACAAATGCAAAACGGTTAAAAACTTCTGTAACAGTTTTCTTTGAAAAGCCAGAAATGAGTGCTCTTTCATACTGGTAAACTGAAATTTTGCACTATACGTTAGAACTTTTAATACGTGCTTCCAAAGTTTGCTCGTGAACGGCTATACTTTTCATTGAAGGGGGTAAGACTTTTATATCCTAAGTGACTAAGCAGAGAAAGACTGGATATATAATAATCCTTAGGAAGTACAGTTTAAGTGATGCATCTGTTCCCAGTGACAATCAACGAGCAGGTTTGCATCACTCCCTGACCAAAATAGCCGAACAAGCCTCCCAGCAGCAATCTGAGCTGTCTGTATGAAGGCCTCCTGAAGTATGGAAGAGGCAGGGCAAGAAAGGTGCTGCCAAAATCCAGAAGATTGGCAGGAGTCTGTTACACAAAACAGCATCCACAGATTACTGTGGTAAAAGGCAAGACACACTGGTTTCCCAAAAGCTACTCAACAAATCGCCTCTGCTGTCTATTCTTCTGTATGGAGTATCATGAACTCTCAATATTAGGAGATTTCAAAGTGAAACATTTTAGTTCCATCTTGTACCATGCTCACAACATGCAGAGTCACTGAAAAACAGGTAGATTAGTGACTCTGCTATTAAATCTGACAGCAAGGATTCAATGTGGAGCTCCTCTTCAAATGTAAATATTGAAATAGTATCACACGCAGTAAAATAAAAGCATGAAGTATTTCTTTGTAAGAAATACTATGCAGATTTCTTTTAACAGTAATATTTTCTTAAGATTTCTCATTTCAAACAAATACATATTTATGTGCGCACACACTTCTATATTTTATGATACACTTCCAACAAAGCTGTTCTTTCTTGCGGTTTCCTATTATTATATACATTTCCACAATGTAGACTTTGGGCCAAAAAGATTAGTATCTGTCTAATATACTAATACTACCTGGATTAAAAAATGGTAAAATTTCTAAATGAAAAAAAAAAAGATACTAATTTGGAAAATTAATTGCTGTCCCTTAGGTTTACAGTAACAGAAGCTTAAGATGGATTCAACAGTTTGTCTCACAGATGGAGAGAGCACACACAGCAGACAACTTAAATAAAGTACACTGAATTACTCCACAACTCCATTTTGTACAGATGAAAGCAGCTAACACATGAACAGAGCCCCTTTTGTCTGTTAAAATGCTGGGGTTACGGGGATAAAATCATCCTGGTCCACTGCAGGTGCCTCCTACCCTCTTGATGCAATGCCCAGCGCTGCAGAAAGTCAGACACAGGCAGATGCTGCAGCCCCTGCCTGGAGGAGAGGGTCTACTTGACTAAATCCTGTAGGGAATGAGAGATAGCAGCCTAGAAATATTCTGCACGGACTACATTCTGCCCAGAAACAATAGTTACCTCAGCAATTAGAAGTGAGTATTATCTCACCGCTATTACCTGTTAGTGAAACCTTAATTTATTACACTGCATCAACTTCCTCCTAGGGAATAAAAGTCATTACCAAAATAAAAATTTCATTTAAAAAAATAAAAAAAAATAAAAAAAAGTCATTACCAAAGCTATTGACAACTATTTTGGAGTCCTATCCAAGAGTCTCAGGTGTCCGGCAAGAAAATATGTCATAGCATCTAAACTTTTATGATACTTTTCAGACTTAGGATAAAATGTGCAACAGAGTTTGGAAAATACTGTACAAATCTTTGCTTTCACATTCCCAATGCTAATTCCCAATCCCACTTTAAGGAATGCTAGTTCTTTCTGCCTGTGTATTAAAGAATAAGAACAATTTCTCTGAAAACAGACATCTGAAGTGAAAAAGAAAGAAATCAGTTGTATCAGAGGACTGGCTTCTTCCAGGCCTCTAAATCTCATTCCTACAGTAAAAATGCATCTATAAAAAGCAAAGTGAATCACTGAAATGCTATCACCATACAACTTCTAAATCACCAGAATGTTTTGTCAGTCAATAGTCAAATATATTTTGAAGTATGGAATGTAAAAAAGGATGCACAGTGGCTGTTACACTTTATAAATTGTTAGTCAGGGGTCTTTTCTTTGTGTGCAGCTGAAACTTAAGGTGAGAAAAGCCAAATGTCAAAAGTATGTAATTGCACATTGAGATTTCACAAGATCATTGTATTAGAACAAGTAATGAATGAAAAATAAAAACCATAAACTTATACACCATACAAAAATAAAACATATATAAAAATATACATAAAAAAATACACCATATAAAAAAAATAAAAAATATACACCATATAAAAATAAATAAATACACCATATAAAAATAAAACCATAAACTTATACACCAAAATTTATGACAGTAGCCTTAAAAATCTATTCTGAGACAAATAGAAGTCTAACTTTAAACTTATGCATAAAAATTCATAACTGTATATACACATATCCACCATCCAGTCCCTGACCTTGGTGCCCAACAAATCAACTGCTTCATCACTGCAGTGGATCTGTTCATTTCTTCCATTAAATCTTGCCTAAAATAAGAGATTTTTCAGGAATCTACAGCCCAACATGTTCCAATTCTATCTCCAAATGGTAGAATCAAACATAATGGGGAGTCTGCATTTCTGTGCTTTGTTAACTTCTTTTCCCTGCCAATGTTAATTCACTTATATCTCATTAGTCATTCATGTTAAATCACTGTTATCTCTGTCTTACACACTCAGCTCTGTAATACCACCTCATAAGTCTCTGTAAGCTTCTGGAGCCTCATCTTCACTGTGCTTAGTTCAGACCATTGTTAAGTGTCTCAGGTCCTGGCCAAGGGTTTTCTACACAATTTCCTAGCTGTAAGAATGAAGATGAACAGTGATTAGCAATCTTAATATTTCAAATCTACAGATGCTCGGTTCTTTGATGCTCTTTTCCTTCTTTCTTTCTATTGATGGAAACTCTTCCTTGTGTTTTAGAAGAGTTCACAGAATCACCTGTTAAGATCATCTAGTCCAACCAATAAAAACAAAAAACCACAAAGACAAAAACCCCACAAACAAACAAAAAAAACCACCACACACCACACCCAAAACCAACACCAATCCACTACTAATCCACATCCCTGAGCATCATGTCAACTCGTCTCTTGAACACCTCCAGGGATGGTGCCTCAACCACCTCCCTGGGCAGCCCATTCCAATGTCTGA
>JAOQGH010000019.1:79355484-79387406 GCA_025769975.1 Gallinago jamesoni
GGCCCCTCATCATCTTTGTAGCCCTCTGCTGTACCCTCTCCAGCAGTTCCCTGTCCTTCTGGAACTGGGGAGCCCAGCTCCTCTTCAGCGAGGAGCCTCAGTTCAGAAGGTGGGGGCAGACTCTCTGCTTCCCTGCTCTCAGCTGCCAACCAGAAACACACTCTGCATCTGGAAAACACAGAGGGACAACAAAACTAGTATTTGAAACAAGCAAATAAGCCTTTTTCAGGGATTTAAAGACTAAGTTAAATGCAACCCTATGAAGGAAGGTTAAAAGTTAATTTTCATGCTTCTATATAAAACCAAAGATCTGCAGTAGTCCAACTGCAGCACACACCCTGATTATCTGGTTCCTCCTAAAATGAAGTCTTCAGGGGCCTCACCAACAGTCCCACGGGTTCTCACTCCCAGAGGCGTTTCCTAATTTTCCCCCCTCTTTCTCACTTGACCTGGCTTCAGCTATCTTCCAGTTTCTCCTTTCTTAGGGCAAGCCCATACTTTCCTCAGGATGTGCAGGGCCTTGTGTAGAGATCTGAACTCCTTCAGTGGGGCCACAACAACTCCAGGGTAGGAGACAACACAGCAACATCCAAAGATTGCCATGATTAGTCCTTTTCCAGGCAGGATTTTTGGGGGATTTTTTTCTCCCCAAACATAAGCAGGTACCGAACAGTATCAGAGTTAATGTAAGTTTCCACTCTGAAACAGCTTTGAGGGACCCTGTCCTGAGCCCCACTCTACAGGACAACATTCTGCTCCTACCTGTAGTACCATGCCACAACAGCCTCTGGGCTTTACCTGCAAAACTACATACATCCTATAAACTAACTGGAAAAAATATCCCCTTGATGTGCAACTACAGATCCTGAAGTGAAAATACCTCAGAATTTACAAAGCAAGTAATGCCGCTCAAAAACTCTGGGAAAAACACAGCCATGTTTTGCTGAACAAACAGCTCAGATGCAGAAAGCGCAGCGCGACCTAATCAGCTCCTCCAGCTGACCTGGCTCATTAAGTTATCTAGTTTGCTAGCTTCAATTCCAATACACAAAAAATTGCTCATTGCCAGCTGGTATCAACTAAAATAAGAAACATGGCATTATTTTCCTTTTCCTACCATGTGAAAAATCTGTTAAGTCTGAAGAAATGTAAACCATCTTAACCTTGAAAAGAACAAAATAACACAAACATTTTGACTCAATAAGCAAAGGAGGTCCAGTGTCTGGTGCTAGAGATAGTAATAGCAATTTTACATTGCTGTGTCTGATTAAAAGGTTAAGATTTGTTCTTATTTTTAAAAAACAACATTCCTTGCCTGCAACCTCACTGTGGTTCAAAATCAGTCTGTACAAAATAATGCACAACAACTTTGTATCACGGGCACAAAAGAGACTAGCAGAAGATTAAAACATAGATCCTTTTCTCAAACCACTCTAGAACATACTTGGTGAAACATGCTTCCAAAGCATCAAAAAAACATCTTCAAAAGCTAGGGAAAAGACACCACAAGAAGTAGTTAGAGAATTTTGTTTGTTTTTTTTTTTCCTACTGCTTTGATTTCAGTGTCAATGCAACACACTCAAAATTTTTTGGAACTCTTCTTGCATTCAGCAAGAAGTAAAGATAAAGATGAGAAAAAAAGAATTAAGGCCCCTAGTATCTGAAAAATAAAATGATAGCTGCAGCAATCACAGCTGCAGTGACAGCTACAGCCTAACAACAGTAAGAAACCACCCTGAAGCACTGAAAAAAGCCTGAAAATCTTCAGCTCCATAGATGATCCACAAAACCAACATCATTTCTTTCATTCAGTCCTTGGCCAAAACATGCCTCATAATCTATGGAGTGATTTTGTGACAGTTTTTAAATCTAAAATATTCAGTTAGTTTCACTGTGTGAAGTTTCTGAGCAACAGACACAAGTGAGAAGGAAGAAAAGAACCTGGTTAAGGGGACACTGAAAAGGACTTTGTATTGGCCACTAACCTGAGCAGTTCCCTTTCCTTCATGCCTGACTTGTTCTCAGAGCTCCATTTCTCTGTTAAAACAGGTTAATCTCTGGTTCCTCTAGTCCCTTAACACACCTCTCTGAAAACAGGGTATTTATACCACCATCAGTAATGACAAAGGAAAAGAACTACCATTTTGCAATACAGAGTCCATCCAATACAGTTTCCACCACTCCCCATCACCAGGAAAGGGCAGCAAAAGACACTCTGCAAGTTCCAGCAAAAGGGTGAAGCAAGAGGAAGCAAGTGCACACCAGGGATGCTGGTCCTTCTCCTGCTCCACGCTGTCTGCTGCCGCATCAGCAATGCTTTCACCCTCCTCAGACTGAACAGGAACGTTTGTCTAGCTCAGCAGCTCTTCCTCCTCTCTCTTCTCACACATGTACATACAAGTCACTTAAACATTTTTGACTTACTGTGGTTTAATAAGTGGCTGTTAGCTGACCTGTATTAACTGACCCAGGAAAACATCCTCAGCCCACTGCAAATTCAAAATAAAATATGCTCTAGTAACTTCACTGGCTGCAGCTGTCTGTACTCATTCTGCAGTTTTGCAGCAGCATAACGGTGATTTTTCCATATATGGAGGTGGGCTGTTTTTCTTTATTGTACTTGTTTTGTTGAGTGTTCCCTGCACTTGCAAGCATATGGCATTGTCCTGCTGAACGATGTGAGGTCTCAACAAGGCTCCTGGCTGCCTGTGATCCATGGGCAGCCACAAGCCTTGGCGAAGCTGAAAATGCAATAGCAACATTCAGTTTAGTTAAATGAAAGAACAGCTTTGTGTTAGCCAAAAACACAGCCCTAGGGACTCTTGACAAATGCCACATGCTGAACAGAAACACAGGAAGGAGGAGCCAATTTGGATGCAGCTGTATGTGTGTATGGCAAAAGCAGCCATAGAAACAGAAAGCCAAAGTGACGGCCAATAATGATTTGGGAAGAGTAATGGCTAGCAGGGGAAGCCTCAAATTATAAGTAAGGAGATTGTTTCTTTTTTTTTTTGCTCATACTTTGGCCAGCAAAATAGAGGAGCAGAAGGAACTGTTTACATTCCTTTAAAATTAACAGGATCTTACCCAAGAAATACTTGACTCATGAGTTTTCCTACTAACATCCCTAAAGGCTCCAAGCAATGCGTAGCCATTCAGGTCTAAGGAAGGGCAGAATTTGTGTTGTATCAGATTTTGTAAAACTAAAAAAAAAAATAATAATAATTCTGAAGCTCAAAACAAGCTTAGAACAGAAATTTGAACTCTGTTATATCTGTAATACCCACTATTCTGGCTTACCAGCACCTACTAACTACGTGTCTTGCATTTACAGTGTATGTGTAGACCCTATATAAAGTGTGCCATGGCATGAAGCACCATACATGACATGTATACATACACAGAGATTTACTTGTATTGTTTGCACAGCTCTGTTAGCATGCAGAGAACCCAGCAACCTCATAGATAAAATACAGGCCATATGATAAAGAGCAGTGTAATTTTTTTTTTTTAAATGCCGAGTTTGCATATATAAATTTATATCTTTATGGTTTCATGACTCCCTGCAGCTCCCATTGCTGTTATATATGGCTGCACTGGGATCTTTGCATTACTGAAAAGTTTTATGGAACATTTGTTTCATTGTTCCCTATAAAGTTTTTGATAGATGACTTCAACCTGAACAGTTCCAATTTGATTTCCTTCCTGTCCCCTGCTTAACAGAGTCCTTTCATGCTTTAAGCTAAATCAACCAAGATAAACTAACCAACAGTTAACACCTGGTGAATGGAAAAAAAAAAAAAAAAAGATCCCAACATAATAAACCAAAACCCTCAAGAACTAAAAAACTTCAGAACCTAACTGGCTTTTCTCAGATATTTTTAACATGATCACATGCCATAGTTTAATACTACTGTAAAACCTAATAATTTGTTAATATTAGTTTAGTTAATGATTACAAATATTTAACTTAAGCAGTTATCTGCAGCATCTGCAGCTTTCTGTTCAGAAGTCACCTAAGAGACACAAAAAGGGGGTGTTAACCTTTGACCTTGGAAATATCAACACCATCATTTGGAAGGACTATATGAACTTCAAACTAGCACTCTAACAGGACTTACATGAACTTCAGCCAGCACTTTAACAGGACTTTAAGTAAAGTCTGCATGTGCTTAAGCATGTGAGGTCACTGTGCAGAAGGAAAATTTGGAAACTCCTTATAAATACTTTTGAGGTTTCCTATAAACAGGTTTTCTATCACAGATCCCTCACCCTATGCTCTCCTCCTGCTCAGCTGAGGAAATCTCTACCATGTGTATGTTTTAAAACTTGAGATTTTGCCCCCTTTATAAAGCTGGAATTCCTTTCTGTTCCCTTCCACAGCCCAAGGATCAGGGTGTGAGGACCGGAGCCCTGGCAGTGCCTGCAGATTAGAGCTGCAAATGAATCCAGGGTCTGGGCTGCCTGAACCACTCCACCTCCCAGGTGCAGAGCCGTGGGAGCCACAGGGAGAGCCAGGAATCCAGAGATCCCCCACGAGCAATGTATGGTAGCTGGTGGCACAAAGAACCTCAGCAGCTGCATGAGGGCTTTGTATCTGCATGCTTAGGTCATTATTACTGCTTTTATGAACATGGACACAGCTGAAAGAGCTCCAATTACAGCTTATACCAGATGAGTGGAAGTCACAGAATGAAAACCTGCAAAAATGCACTGGAAAGTTCATCCTGATCTGTTATTTCATTTTTATTCCACTAAATGCTTTCTACTTGCATATTAGCTTCCTCTCACGACTAAGATTTTCATGAATATCTTTGGAGAAGGTTCTAAAATACTTTCAGTCTGTCTACTCACATTTACTTACAGTTTTCTGTGGCATTTCCTCTACTGTACCACACAAGATCACATCCACCACGTTTCTTCAGTGTTAAAGTTGCTTCAATTTTTACCACAGTTCTCATGACATTCTGAGGACTCTGATGATTCAGCAGAAATTAAAGTTTCCTGAAAGTCGTAAGGGAGCCCCAGCACGCATCCGAAATAAAACATGAGTTTCACTCTCACAGTTTCTAAGCTTGTAACTCTAACAAGTGTGAGTCATTCTTGAGCACTCAAGGACAGCAGTACGACACCGCACTTCAAGATCAATGCATGATTACCTCTTCACCACCCCAATTAATTCTTAGAGCACTCGTGGTTACGGTAAGTCTAAATTACCCTGTAACAGGATGGCATTTCTGCTCCACATGTTTCTAGGCAATTGTCTTGATATCTGACTTTTTCCCAGCAACTTCTTTGGACTTCTCGCTGACAAAGTACGTAACAAACGTTTTAAGAGGAATGCTATGTTTTTATAAGTCAGAAACCTGACAATTCTCAGCACCACGGGCACAGTGAAAGCGTGCACCACAGTACAGCTTGAACTATCTTACACACATACAAGTGTGCGTCCACTTATCCAGTGTCCAGTACTAGTCCACTGGCTAGTAACCTACACATAAACAGCATCAATTGACACTTTCTGGGGGTGCAATAACAACTTTTAAATATAAAGCGAATTTTAAGAGCAGATTCTCCTGACTGGCAAGCTCAACGTGCTACAGGATCTGTCAGACAAAGGACATGCAGATCAATAATTTTAGATGTCCCTGGCTCAGGGCCACCTGCTGCTCCAAACACTCTTTAGATGAAGTTGCAGCCTGATTCTGTGGTGAGAAGAGCACCCAGGAAAACAGGGGATGCTGTGAAACAGCTGCATATGCATCATTTTTTCTCTGCAAACTTCTCTTGTGTTACAGCCTTACTGTCTGACGGTGCCTTGGGCTGCCAGCACCCAGGAACCCCTCATGTGCAAGGGATTCACCAGGAGCTGACACGAATCATCCCAGCAGCTTGATACCATTACAGTGATGTGAAACAGTAAGACTTGAATTTTAAAGACTCTAAGTAACTGAGAGTCACAGCCAGAAGCCAGGATTAACAGAAGCACTTTTAAAAAATCAGAATATGGATTCCTCAAAAATGAGATAATGACAACATAAAGTTTTAGAAGTGTAATAAGGATTCAGTAAACTTCTGTTTCCATTCTTTCTTACTTAGAATATGCTACTACAGCCACATAAAAATCTATCATACTCACCTACAGGAATGCCTGTAGCAACTAGTTTCTTCTAAAACTCACTTTCTGGTCACACACTGTGAAGCTCTGTTATGGGTAGGCATCCCAGGGAAGAGAAGAACAGCTGAGGATATACCTAAAAGTCTCGAGGGAAGAAAAGCACAAAAAATTCCTTTTGGCTCTTTCTTCCTCTGCCCTTTCCTCTTATACACCCTGACCCCCTTACTTCACCATAAGGAGTTTTTCAAAACTTCTTGTGCAATATCACAATCATGGAATCATAGAATCATTCAGTTTGGAAAAGACCCTTAAGATCATTGAGTCCAACTGCTGACCCAACACTGCCAACCCACCACTGACCCATGTCCCTCAGCATCACGTCTGCCCAGCTTTGAAATCCCTCCAAGGATGGGGACTCCATCACTGTCCTGGGCAGCCTCTGCCAAGGCTTCACAACCCTTTCAGGGAAGAAATTTTTCACGATATCCATCCAAAACCTCCCCTGCCACAACTTCAGGCCATTTCTTCTTGTCGCATGACCTGTTCCTTGGGAGAAGAGACCAAACCCCCCGGGCTACACCCTCCTTTCAGGGAGTTGG
Source organism: Gallinago jamesoni (assembly GCA_025769975.1). Classification (NCBI taxonomy): domain Eukaryota; kingdom Metazoa; phylum Chordata; class Aves; order Charadriiformes; family Scolopacidae; genus Gallinago; species Gallinago jamesoni. The sequence continues at coordinate 79,362,202 of JAOQGH010000019.1, forward strand.
AGAGAGCAAGAAGGTCTCCTCTCAGCCTCCTTTTCTCCAGGCTGAACACCCCCAGCTCCCTCAGCTGCTCCTCACAAGACTTGTTCTCTAGAGCTGGTCCAGATAAACATTTCCCAATTGTGTGCTGTCAGTGCTTCAAGATATCGCTGACCAGCAAGCAGCAAGGAAATCCTTTGGCCCCCATGTGGTGAAGAGAAGAAAATGCTTAAAATGCTTAAAATGCTTAAAACGCTTAAAAATCACATCCAAGTCTGGCTTCACACCCAGCATCGTGGCCAGCAGGGTGAGGGGGGGCATTCTGCCCCTCTGCTCTGGTGTGAACTCACCTGGAGTACTGTGTCCAGCTCTGGGGCCACCAACAGCAGAAGGACATGGACCTGTTGGAGTGGGACCAGAGGAGGCCACAGAGATGCTGGGAGGCCTGGAACCCCTCTGCTGAGAGGTGGGGCTGAGAGAGTTGGGGGGGTTCAGCCTGGAGAAAAGAAGGCTCCAGGGAGACCTCAGAACCCCTTCCAGTCCCTAAAAGTGCTCCAGGAAAGATCAGCAGGGCCTGTAGCCATAGCATAAGGGGTAATGGTTTTAAAATAAATGAGGGTAGATTCAGACTAGACATAAGGAAGGAATGTTTTTCAATAAGGGTGGTGAGACCCTGGCTCAGGTTGCTGAGAGAGGGAGTGGATGACCCATTCCTGGAAACATTCCAGATCAGGCTGAACAGAGCTCTGAGAAACCTGGTTTAGTTGAAGATGTCCCTGCTTGTGGTAGGAGGTTGGTCTAGATGGCCTTTAAAGGTCATTTCCAACCCCAAGATGTTCTGTGATTGTAAAATACAACAGAAGGAACAACACCTGCCCAACACACTTGCCTTACTGCACACACACACTCACAAAGTACACCAAGGCTTGAAGATCCCCTTCCATCTTCACACCAGCTCACACCAGTTTTAGAGCTTTTGGGACGGGACAGTGAGAAGAAGAAGAGAGCATAGAGGAGACAGAAGAGTACAGGAGGGAAGGAGAAAGGCTAGACGGATTTGTCTCACACCTCTCTCCCCTAAGCCCTGGCTGGATCCTGATGGATCCATACATAATAGAATATTCTCATACAGAATAGAAAGACCTCTCCCAGTCTGAACTTAAATAGAAGCCATAGCAAGAAGAAACAGCTCAGGATGGAGAAAGAGAGACACAACCCTCTCCTCGCTGCTACAGCATTAAACTTGTGCTTATTTCAGCTCTTGAAGGATCCTTCTACAAAAACAAATAAAGAGAAAGTGAAAGTCAGTACCACTGGGGTTAAGGAATGTCTCCACCAGAGCACCCAGCTCCAGGAATGCACAACTCCTTCCAGCCATGACACCACCCACTTGTCCCAAGCAGCACAGAAACAGGTTCTCACAGGAACCCTACGAATGGACCTTTCTTTCAGGAGAGTTCTTGAAGGGCTCAAAACTCCAAAACATCACCAAAGTTTTCCACAGACAGGATCCCACCTGGACAGCAGTTCAGTGCAACATCAGTTAGGGCTCTAGCTCCTGATGTGATGCAAAATTATTTACACTCCTGTTTTTCCCATGCAAGTTGTCTCCAACAAAGGACATATTATCTTATTGAGAGTGCCATTCAGACCAGGGTCAGAACAAACCAGGTGTGAAACAACATTGTGGATGTGGTGCTGGAAACCATGATATTCTGCCTGTCATTCTCCTGCCACAAGCTTCTGCCTTCTTATTCTGTGCTGCAGTTTAAATACACTAATTGGAGCAGTTGCCCCAAAGGTAATTTTCCTTGTAACACAATCTTCCTTCAAATACAGGATGCAAACATTGCCAGTAACTGATTAAAGCTTACGTGAAGTATATGAACCAAACGGCTGAGATAATTCCTCCTTTTTCTATCCATTTCTTTGCTTTTTTACTGAACAGTTAGGTTAGCTGCACTAAAACAAAACAAAAAAAATTAAAAATATCTGTACAACCCCCGCTAGCACCAAGGGCTGCCAATTTATCTTCTGGGTTAAAATTCCACAGCAGGAAAAAACATCTTTTGGATCAGCTACAGATTGGGTTTGTGGAGTTTTTTCCTTCTTTTAAATAGACTGTTTAAGTCATAAATGAAACAGGGAAGAGAGAAGAAATTGTTCACCAGAAAACAGCGGTGACACCCTGAAAGTGAGGTAAAGAACACATGCACTTTTGGGCGAAAAAACATTCATGAAGGCGAAAACTGAGTGCCTTTAAAACTCAAGATTCTGAAATTCTGAGGAACCAAAGAACAGTAGAACTGGTGGTACAAAAAAGCTACACAAAATTCATGATGCTTGAAAAACTATGAAATTGAGGGGGGAGGGAAACAGACAACTGCTATCTAGTGCAAGTTATCTACAAGAGATTGAACTATTTCTCTGATATTTTTAGTTCAGCTCTTCCTTACAAGCCAAAGCTTTTTCCTAAAGCTTTGTAATGAACATTCACAAAGGAATAAATTAGGGAGATTAATCTAACTCCGCGGTTCAGCTCTGACCTAAAAATGCAATGATTTTGAATTTATTGAGATGAAATGTGCAGCCTTCAGAACAAATCCTCGTAGGCCACTGGATAAAAAAAAAAAATAAATCTTAATCTATGTACCTTCTGTTTCTCAATATACAGTAGCTTTGGCCTGCCCCTATTCATCACTCTTCGATATTTTTTTAAAATTCTCACTCCAAATCAAGTCCAAAAAAGTTAGCTTTATTCCAAATTTCCAAGACTATCTACCATCATATTTACAGGCTAAACTCCTCAAAATTAAGTTCTGTACTTTGTTTTTCTAAAAAAAATTGCAGCATTGTTTACTGTTCTTTTATGTTTTCCATAGACAAAAATTTGCAGTTCCCTCCCAGTCGTATAAACAACTTCAGACCAAAATTAAGTTCAGCTGTGTCTACTGCATTGTTACCAGCAATTAAAATTGCAACCAAGACGACAACCATCTTTTTGCCCCATGAAAGTTAAATAGCAACAACCATCACATGCAAGTTAAATAGCAACAACCTGCATGCATCTGATGTCACCACATATCTATCAACTCCTAACAGTTCAGTGATGTCATAAATTAAATAAGAATTTCCTTTTTTGTTTTTTTTTTGGTTTTTTACCATTAAGAACTTAACATACTAAAGAGACAAAGATTATTTCACCTGTCCTGTAAACTGGTACGGAAATTGTAAGACAGCCATCTCCCGTTAACTCATCCTTCGGCACAGTCTCTGTTTTCTTTCCTGCAGGAGACTAAAAGTTTCAGTATCATCTTGCACAAAAAGGTGAACCAAGATTTCTTCCCTAAGCTCCTTCTTGCTTCATTTCACATTAAGCACTCTTTACAGAAAAAAAAAAAAAAGGAAAACACAACCAATCCCAGATCACCAAAAATAACAACCCATCCCTCAGAAAAAAAAGAAACAGTTGAACAAATATTAGCACCTACATTCTTAATTGCTAGGTGACAGATTCACGTTTACTTATGTGTTTTCTACAACAACTACATTTTTAATTTTTTCCTTTATAGTAGCACACCTACAAAAACAAGCACATAAAATGATTATCGAGAAAAGACTCCTAACTTGACAGGAGGCAGCAGATGAGAATTTCAACATTTTATGTATAGGAAGGCACTAAACAAAGGTCTCCCAACTCCTAGATGACAGGTTTTACCTCCTAACACAATGAGCAGACACAGGCACATTCTTTTCCACCACACGATGTAAAAGACTGCTTCTCCAAATTTTTTGTATGGATCCCAATCTCACTGCTGGGCAGTGCCTAACAGTCTATCAAAGCAAGCTCTTCGGGGCACTGAGATACAGACCCATTTATTTTTTAGGTCTTAGACACAGACCCATTTATTTTTTTAGACCCTCAGGTCAGACCAAAACTTTGCAGGGGGCTGCAGTACTTCCAGATGGGCGCAAAGCAGACTCACTTGCCCCTGGAGAACTCTGAAGTCACACAGAGCTATGTTTAATGGGTCTGAATGCCTACTATGAAGGGACTCCTGACAACTCCCAACTTTTGGTAGAACCAAATGTCTCACCATTGCTTCAGGTACCTGTATCCCTGGAGCACAACTTAACTATACCAAACCCAGGGCAAATCCAGAGCAGGTATAAACTGATCCTTTGCCTTGAGTATCACAGACCTATTAACATCAACTGAGGATCTAGCCTTATACAAAAATTAATTCCAAATAATAGAAGCAGTCTACACTAAGAATAGTAATTAATGTAATCAGGTCAGGCATGGAAGGGAGTTCTTCAACCCATAGTGAATAAGCAGAAGCCACTTAAAATTCAGAACAATTAAATGCTAATTAGCTTTTTGTCAATTGCCTGCTAAAAATGATACTGCTCCATTTCAACTGTGTTTCTTCTCTGCCTAATGAACCACACAAGAAAGGAAAAAAGAAAAAAAGCATACAGAGAGAACTCAGTGTAAATCAAGTCTGTCTGCAGCTGCAGGCCAGGAGTAGACTACCTTCAGTAAATCTCCAAGGGCAAAGCAACATTGCAGGACATGACCATTCTGAATGGGAAGACCACAATTATCAGATCTCACGGTCTAGGGCTGTAAGAGGCTGAACATTTCACTGCCAATGTAACTTTTTAATTCTACTGGGGAAAAAATAAGGAGGTGGGAGAAATGGGAAAAATATCAATCATGTATGTTAAGCAAGCATCATCTTAAATGTAAGCACGCATTTAAACCACTCACCATATTTTCATTCAGATAACCCACACTTGAAGTAATAAAACTCTGAAAGTAAAGCAAATGAAGATAAATCCCACACAACGCAAAGAAAACTTAAGATGTGTGGGTGGGGAGGAGAGGGCAAGGAAAGAGAATCACTGAGAATGAACAATAGAACATTAGAGCTCAGGGGCAAGAGGGTTCCCTGTTTATCTCAGGCATGCAAGCTTTTGGGAGGAAAGGCTCTGGAATAAACTCTATTACTTGCCCACATGTACTGTCAAGCTGCTGCTACCTCAGAGGGGACATAAAGGTTATGCTGTTTCATTTTTATAAATAATCCACAGCATAAAAATATGGAATCTTCCACCTCAAACCTCCCAAGTTCTCCTTTGATCAAAAATATATGTGATTAACTACATCAACTCCTTTGTTTTAGCCACACATTAACTGCGTAAAAAACAATAATATTAAAGATGTTAGATACTATAGCAGCACTAAAAACCAAAGACTACAGTTTTTCAAAAGTAGTATGAGATTAAATACAGTCCACTCAACACTACAGACTGCAAAAACATATCCTGTCAGGATTAGGTCAGAAATGTGACAGCAAATTTTTTATTTTTTTTTCCGCTACTTTATGAGCCTGCAATAGGTCAAAACAGGTGAGAATTGGTTGATGAAAGACTGCAGGTATCAAATTTTTGAAAGTCTTTTGTAGGACAGGGTCATTTCCAATTCCTGACACAAACTAAAGATGACACTGCCTAAGCAAAATCTCTGGGTGAGGGAGGCAGGGTGACCTCTGTATCTCACACATCTCTGCAGGCTTTTGATACATCGAAGTGTTAGAGATTCTGGGGTCATATGCTACTGATGGTCATACCCATTCTTTCTGTCAAGTCCTTATGCAGTATTCTCAACCAAACCAAAAAAACTTATCCTCCCATTTATCAAATAACATTCTTGACAACCTTTTGGCTCAAGGTCATGTCTTAAAACTTACCACTGAAGAACTCCATGAGACACACAGCTGAACTTGGAGGAGCTCATATCCAATGCTGACTTTGAGACCCTCAGCATCCCTGGTCAAGTGCCACCTAAATGAAGGTGCACCTGAAGTCTGCAAAGCCTTCCAGATATGAAGGTTTCAGATACTCGACACCACAGGGCTGTTCTGTACCCACCCTTTATCTGAACTCTCTCAGAACTTTCACAGAAAACATCTTCTCACACCAGTACCCTGAGCAAAGCCACAAGGCAGAAATGCTTGGTGTTCGCCTACCCTTCAGGACATCAGAGGAAAAGGGCAGAGGGAGGTAGTATATTCATTTTAAACACAATATCCCAGTGTAGAACAATGTTACAATGTACCTGAGACAAAGTTCTAATGCATTTTGTTCTGCCTAATTTGGTGCTGGAATTTAATCACATCAACTAACACCCACCTAAATGCCCTGACAGTCAGACTATGGTCATCTGGGATCCTTCTCAGTCTCTCTTGAGAGCCATGGTCTTCCTGTGCATTAGATGAAGCAATTTTGGGACCACTAAGTGAAACGGATTCATTTTCCAGCAGCTCAAGGGGATTAACTCACCCTGCTGGCACAAAACAGATCCTACAGAAGGCACCCAGAACCTGCAAGCAGATGGGAAAGTGTAATGAATTAGTATATCCCAAGTGACAGATCGAGCACTCCACTGGTTGAAGCTCCCATTTATATGGTCCAGTTTTGTAACACAAGCACCTTGGGGAGAAAAGTCAGTTTTCATTCAAATTAAAATACAGTCTTCTGTACTTTATCAAAAAGTTCATCGTTATCTGAGCAGTATCTTTCCTATCCTGACAGAAAAGTCTGGCATATTTTCTATATATCATACTTCACTGACAGGCAAGGAAACAAATTAATCACAGTTTTACATAAGATACCACATATGTCTGTTTCCAAGTAGCTTCCTTAGGAACAGCAATTACTGAACAGAGTAGCTGATGGTTGTTTATTCTTCTGCTTTTAACTGTCTCACTGTCCTCTTCTGCTGTTTGCTTGTGACTGCTGTCACTTTTTATGAGATTACATCTCACCTTAAACTTCTGTGGGCAAAACCTTTCATTTCCATGTATATTTCTGCCTTACCATCTCTAGGTAATAAAGTAAAAATTGATTATTTCAGTTTGAAGCTTAAAAGAAAAATTTGGTGCGCTTCTGAGAAAAGTTTTTTAATTGGATTTATTGATCTGTTAAGAAACCAATCTGTTAAATACCAATTATCAGAAAATTTCTCTCCCTTCAATGAACCAGTACGAAAATCCATAACTAGTTATTCCAGACAAAACATGTGCATTATCACCATTCAAATCATATACTACAGGAAGCACAAAGATCTTTCCCAAACCACAGATCAACATCATATTTACAAGGAGAGCATATTAATCTCATGCTGCCATTACTAGGTCAATTCAGCAAGTATGTCTCATGTTCTGAAAGTAATTGTACTGGAAAGCTCCTCCGTGGGCTGGAAAGCTGCTTGACTTGGAGAGTAGCTTATTCCCCAGACAGTTTATTACATGCCTAAATTTTTTCTCTAGGCTTTTTAAGGCGATGGAGGACTCTCAGAGGATCTCACTTGTAAGTATCAGAAGATATTTAAGAAAAAATAATATTATATCAACATGCAAGTCTATTTTTAAGCTGATATCAATACAGCAAAGATAAATATAAAGGTCTTGTAAAGGGAAGTCAACCTTTAAAACAGAAACATTTTAAATAATAAGACAACAGAAGAGATGAATCATAGCACATTTATTTTGGATTGCAAAAAAATGTCTTGCCCGCTGTTGGCACAAAGTACATTACAATCCCAAATACAAAACCCGGTAAAGCTGTTGGGATTGAGGAAGGGCAGGAAGAGAGATGAGGCTGAATTTCTGTCTGTTTTTTAACATTGACCAATTATAAACAGACAGTGTGTCTGGGCACCGATGATTGAGGTGATACAGAATCTAGTTCTGTGTTATTAGGAAGCAGTCTAACTGTCCACCCTTCACAGTAACTACAGCACAATGCAGGAAACAATATCAGACATCTGACATAAAGAAGCACAAAACATTGCTTTTCTTGTTTATTGTTATAATGGCTAGTCCAGTAATAATCTTGTCCTTCACATTCTGTAATCACTTCATCTAGACACTGCTCATGAATTGATGCATGACTTCTACATAGGAAAAAAAAATGAAGTGTGTAATTGTTCAGTTATTTTTTTGGAAGCCACAGTGTCATTTTGGGAAAAAAAAAAAAACCCAATACTTAAATGTATTTTAGGCCTGAAGGCATTTTTTCCATTATAGGCAATCAAGCAACACAAATAAAATGTGTTACTTAAAGTAGGTTGGTGCTTTCTGATATACAATAAATAAATAAATAATGTTAGTTTATTCTTCTCCCACAGGTCATACAGTAGATTCTGAAACAGGAGAAATTACATTGGTTTTCTGTCTCTCTAAGCAAGCTACAACACAGCAGATTAAGAATCACAACTCAGTTGACATTTAGCTCTATTTAGGAAAGTAATTCCTCTGACAGGCTAAGAGGAAAACTTTATTAAAATGCTTCTTTTTCTGATGAACAAATACAGTGAATACAAGAAGCCCCTAATTTTGCTGAATAATTCTGCAACCCAACTATTTAGCTTGTTATTGTCATCCGTGCTTTTGCAATCTTCATCACTTTTTAAAAATCAAGTGTAGTTTAGACTAGAATAGTCTAGAATAGACTAGAATAGGGTAGAGTAGTTCAGTTTGAAGTAACCTACAATGATCCAGTCCAACAGTCTGACCACTTCGGGGATGACCAAAGTTAAAGCATTTTTTAAGGACATTGTCCAAATGCCTCTTAAGCTCTGCCAGCCGTGGGCCATTGGCTACCTAAGAAGCCTGTTTCCAGTGTTTGATCACCCTCTCAGTAAAGAAACATTTTGTAATGTCAAGTCTGAACCTCCCTGATGCGGCTTTGAACTGCTCCCATGCACCTGGTCACTGAATAAAAGGGAATTTCTGGAAATTTGTTAGATAAACGATGAAATACAACAACAGGTTCACATTTGTGCAGTTCAATGAAGAAACAATGATTTCCAGTAAATTATATGACATAACAAATCATTCATACGCAATAACCTGGACAATGAGCAACACATTAACCAGAATAACTACACCTGGCAAATGAAAATTACATAGTAATTCTGGATTTTGTGAAAATTCATACTCAAGCCCTGCAATAGCTATTGCTTCTTTTAAACAGGGACATCACCATGTGACAAGAACTGTACATGATATAAGCATATATAGCACAGGACAAATTAAATACTTTGTACTCTTTTCACAAGATAGATAAATTTTTCCCTAAATATCAAGTACTTCAGATAAAAGACAATATAAAATGTTAAGATTTTGTATTTGCTGGTCATAAATAACCCACTTTCAACAAGACTTGCTTTTAAAAAAAGCATGTTCACATTGCTGCCTTCTCAAATCTCAATCTTCATTTTTAGTACTGAGAACAAGGATAATGTCAAATAGTTTTACCCTTTAAGTCTCTTAATACCTCAATCTTATGCCCAACAACAAAGATTTCATCAACATGGTAATAAACCTTTCTGTATTTTAAAAATAAACTCATGGGTTGTAGTTCTGCACTGCTCTTCCCAAATTCAGTCAATAAAAGATGTCAATCCTTTTGTCTGCCAAACCTCAAAGTGCTGAAATATTGACTTCATCATGCACTATATATAGCCGAAAACCACTCCATTCCCTGATGAATTCATAAAAACCAAATGATGACTACCTCGGCCAGGATGCCCTAGAAAGTTGCAATAATAGAAAACCTCTCCTGTCTCCTTTCCCAAGTGCCTTCCGAAGGACAACATGCCTGCAGATTCCAGACAGTGAAAGGGAACAGACCAGCAGCTTCTGAAGGCTGTACCCAAATAACGTGACAGTGACACACTAGTGCAACCCTTCTGCAATCTGGCATCCCTCTGCCATCTGTCATCACACCCGTGTGCAGCAGAAGTCCCGTGTTGTTTTAATAACGGAGACCTACAGATCTGCTTTACCAAGCACACAAACTGCAGGGCACACATGGAAACCCATAACCTGTAATACTAACCATTAGTAAGAGTATTATGCAAATAAGACAGGAAGACTGAAGTGCCTCTGGTGGTTTAAAGTACTGTATTATCATTGCAACACTATTAAGATGATGACTCAGTACGAAATAAATGGTCCAGAGTCGGCCCGTTATAAAACAAGAATAAACACTGCTGATGGTAACAGCTGGGGCAGTGAAAGACCCCCATTCCATCCAGAACTTTGAACTGAGAGACAAGAAAGCACATTACCAGAAAAGCTGCTGAAATTCACTAGGTAAATCTCTTGGGACTCTATTGTGCCTCTTCTATTAGCACATAAACCATTAGTACAGAAATTATGGCACTGATGAAGACATGTGGCACTGTGAGGGGGGAGCAGAAGGAACTACTGTCTAACAGAAAAGTTTCTGCTCATCTTCCCTGTGTTCCCCTCCACTTCACCTGCTTCCCTCTCTGCCCCACGCACGCATGCACATACACGCACACTCACATGCACACTGCTTTCACCTAAGGAAACCAAATCAAACCTGTTGTGTTAAAACAAATTTCCCAGCAACAGCTGACAGCAGTCCTACAGACCAACGCACCCGTCCATGACTGGCCATCTCCCCTTGCATCCCAAGAATGGCATTTATAATCCCACTTTTACTACCCCATCTCTTTTTCCCCTCTGTTGCTCTCATCTGCTATCTCAACAGCAATAAAAGTAACACACATTACATCAATCATATCACAATAAATCAACAAAATTAAGTCATTCTTCTTAGCTAAAAAAAAAATCACTGTCAGAGCAAGCAAAAGGACTGCCAAAGATTTTGAGTGTCTTTGTCTTGTGTAACTACTCCATTCTAAAATGCTTCGTGGGTTGTCTAGGACCCACTTCTGGGTGCCACGACCTCCCCAAACAATAACTCTCAAATCTCTGGTATGGAACCTCCAGTGCATTTGTCAAAGAAATAAACATGTCAAGATCTCTGTGCTTAGAAAGACAACGACCCATACTTAATTGTGATTAAGGGATGTCAGCACCTTTTGTTCTTTTGCATGACTCATTACACCAAAAGTCAACAAGACAAACTACTGTGCGCAGCATCTTGCCTCCAGATCGCAGGCCTCTCTCTTCCCCTTGCCCTCCTCACCCCTCCACTCACATTCTGCCAAATCCTGAGATTTCTGTACACACCCTGGAGCCCCAAAAAAAACACCCACAGCCTGTTCTGTGAAGAGACACCACGGTAGGGAAGAAGTGGCTAAAAGGCCTGATATGTCCTCATGGCAAGTGCTGGACTACTGCGTCTGAATTCCTTTTGGTGCCTGCTCCCAGACACACACTGTCCAACACAAGGATAAATAAAAGCTCTTCCTTTTCTTCTAGATATTTCCAATCATTTGTAAAAAACAGGAATACTCTAATGTACTATATGCAGCTGCTTCTCCATCTATAGCCAAAGCAACTGACACCAGGATTTTTACAAAAGATGGTTTTTGAGTAGAGACCACGTAATACGGCAACTGGCCACCAAACCCTTAAATGCCAGTGCTGGTATTCCTTGCCTAAATAATAAAATGTACCACCACCTGAGTTCTGTGATTTGTGATCACCATTACAGTAAACAAAACTATAAGCAGAAACAATCAGGAATAATTATAAAGAATCCTTTTTTATGCCCTTACTTTGTTTTTGTCAGTAAATGGTTCTAGAGTATGGCAGGTCTTCAATGCCAAGATACGCATATTTAAGAACACTAGCTAGAAAGATCAAGTAAATTCAATATTAGCCTGCAGTTCTGCAACCAACAGAGGCTTCTGGCAATACATGACTAACTACAGCTTGTATTATTCAAAACGTTGCTACAAATAGGCCTGAAGTTAATGTTTGTCTAGAGGAACAGCAGGGCAGAACATCAGCAGAAAGAGCAAAAAATTGTAGAGCTGCAGTTAATATTTGGCTTCTAAACATCTGAAGTTATGTAACAAGGCTTGAGATGCATGCTATCCTTCAATATACCATCTTTGAGGGGAACAGAGGAACCTCCTATGTCCTTGAAAATCTCAATTTGTGTGTATTTATTATTTTAGAGACCATTTCTTCTAGCAATTTATACTCACGGGAAACAAACAGAAGTTTCTCAAAATTCCCAAGTTTTAAGGAAAATTGGAAAGCAAATTGGAAAGAGCCATAATTCATGATACTACAAGCATACCTTTTTCTATCACATCAGAATTTTTAGGATGATTACTATTTCATTTTTCCAGTCTTGGTCAACATAAAGAGGAATCTGTAAGCAGGGAAGTTGCCCGGTCCTTCATCATTAGGTGACTAAGAAACACTGCCTCTGTAAGAGATCCATGAAATACAGAAGTACTGATAAAACTTTCTGAAGCCAAGAAGCACAGTTCCAGCACATCAAAACAAACCTAAGTCACTTACACCTAAGGTGTCATCTGAAATCCTAGACACAACATGCCATATGCCCAAATACTGCTACAGCCTCACACCCTGTGTGTCTTCCCCACACAAAACCACACCGCCATCCACCATATGTTTATAGTCTGAAAGCCAGGCAATCAAAGCAGCTGACTGCTGTTAACAGGGGAAGAAAAGCAAATAAAAAAAAAAAAAACAAAAAACACCACAAAACTCCCCAAGCCTCTCCCCCCAAACTGCATAGATACAAATTTAAAAAGAAAACTCCTTCATTCTGTAGATCTTTTCATAAATGTAGATCTCCAACATATGACAATGATAAGACTATTGTTATTCCACACTAACTCACAGAAAACACCGTAGCATAAATCCTAGCTCGTAAATTGCATGAGATTAACTGTTATCCTGCATACTGAACTATATTTATTAGCTGGATCTTAGATATAAATCTTATAAACATTATAGAGATTAAAATCCCCAATTCCTTTAACTCAGAGAGGGATTTTTATTCATCACACAAAGGTTACATTATGAATTCACATTTACTCCTTCACATTTCCTGGACTCCAGCTGATTCCCACATGGTATTACTGTTATTTTTATAAAAATCTACTAGAAAACCAAATTGCAAAAGCCAGTTCTTGTGGCGTAAAATGGTTTTCATTATTAATACTGACTACAGTAATTCAGAACACCAGAACACCCACCTATTGTCAATAATGTTCAAAACTTAAAAATGGAGTTATTAAAACTGTAACTGTTTAGTAATATTTAATAATGAAAAGTCTGTGCCAAAGAGGGCAATAAGCCTCTAACTATAAGAGTAAGGATGTCCTTAATACCTTCAATTAACAGAGTTTCATGCTTCTTTCTACTTTTCATCAAGTCTCCTAGAACCTCAGACTCTCTGCTGATTTGATAATCATTCCTCACCCAGCAAATACAACAATAAGAAGTCAGCCTTTGTTCTCTCCTGTTGCAAAGAGTTTTGTCCCCTCTCTTCAAGAATTTAGAGCCTTTTGCCAGTTAGAATCAGATGGATTTTTTAAAGACAACACTTAAATAAATAGATAGAATTTTCTAACTTTGGGGATTAAAAAAGAAGAAACTACAAGTTCATGGAAGGTAATGTTTTTGGACAGAGCACAGGAGCTTTGCCACACCTGAAAATGAAAATTGGGCAAGAATTAGTTTCTGGAAAAAGTCTCAACTTCTTTCCCATACATTGGGTCTGCCACCATAAAGAGAAGCCAGCACAGACTGAAACCACATTTCAGCCAGTGTCCTCTGCTGCGTGCTTTGTTCTAGGCTCCAGAACGGGGTACAAACATCTTGGAAAGGGAACCTGACTCACAGTTATCAATAAAAGCATTAGCTATAGTGCTCATTTTCTTATAATTACATGAATTGCAGCAAAAGCCACCTTAACCAAAAACAGGCAACAGAAAAGTGTCTGGGTTTTCACCCCTCTGGCACTACACAGAAGATTTTGGTATTTGTCTAAAACTTAACTCCATAAAATATTTACTACCAGCTACAGGGCACTCTAGCTGCTGATTTGGTAACACACATCAGAAGCAGCAAACAAGAGTCTTAGCAGCACTCGCATCTCTTACATGAGAGATATGAAACAGAATAGTTTACACAAGGTGAGAAACCAATGAAGATACTCATTAACTGCAAGGTACTGAATGGCTTAATTGGATACACCTCACAAAGAACCTGTCAGGCACAGTAAGTTTATCCTGTCCATCAAACGTTTGCAAGCCTTCAAAGGATCATTCATCTTTGCCTGACATGATCACGAGCACAGCAGAGACGGCAAACAATGCCTCCAGATCAGATACACCAGAACCGAACACCTACCCCGGGTGCCCAGACTAACGCCAGCCTCCTTATGGAAACAGCACTCGGGCTTTCTCCAAAAACACATCTGATCTGCCTGATACCACATTTCATGACTCATTCTTGAATATGATTTCCGTGAGGGAACAGTTGCAGAGCTTCCCCAGAATAGGGTAGAAGGAGGAGAGCAAAAGTTTGAACGCTGCAGCATTTCAAAAACTGGTATGATACTGCGTTTTACGGGGTATATTTACAGTGCCAGTGGTTAATGGAGTAGCTAAACAATTGACTAAATTGGCTTCATTTCTCTGGAAAGAAATTTACTTCCTCCTTCCCCTTTCAAATGAGCAGAGAGAAACTAAAGAAAAATCACAAAGCTATAAAGAATTAGATTTACACGTATTTGAGCAAAGTTTGAAATACAGCATTCATTCAGAAGTATGCACTGTTGTTGCCTCTGGATTTTTTGCAGCAACTTGTGATCTTAGTATGAAGGAGGTAGTGCAGAACTGGGAAAAATAGGAAGCATTTGATCTAAAAAATAATTTATAAAAAGATCTAAAAGAATGAACAGCCAAGAATGACAGAGAATACAGGCTGAAGGAAGGAATAAATGGAATAAATTCTGCTCAAAGAGTTTTACACTTCCCAATATCAAAATGAAGAGACAGTTCAGAGGAAGTGCTGCAGATACTTTAACATTTTGACAGCTTAAGAAAGTCTGTCCCAGTACTTGAAGTTCCCTTCCTAATGACAGCAAAAGCTCCAGAAGTGTTTCTACTGTGCCATTACCTGGCCTCAACATTGTCCACCATTCATGGCATGCATTTCACCTGTGAAATGACACATTATTAGAATAGCATGTCTGTAATTCAACACAGATTTTTGCTCTGCTACATTTCTGGGGGAAGGGGGGAAGATTAAAAAAAAAAAAAGCAAAACAGTCCTCGAGATATCAGCTATTTATCTACACAAGGTCAGTAAGAAAATAACATGTGTCTCAGTAAAGCAGGAGTTGGGGGGTAAGTAGCATAAGAGTAAGTTGATCAAACAAGAGAAGGTTAAAACATCATATATTCCAGAATTTTTCCACTTAGTGGGAAACAGAATCTTCAGCTCTGCAATTACATAAACCCAAAGAATAATAAAGTCAAGAACTCCATTTTTTCCCCCCATCTTGTGACAGAACTTGCATCACATTTAGGGCTCCCAGAGACAACCACCTGTCAACATGCTCTTCTAACTCGCACCTTTGGGGCAGAAAAACTTCAAGGGACATGAAACACTGGGACAAGATCTTTCTGTGGCAGTGGTTACACATTATCTCCAACTTCCCTGCAATGTTAGGTCATAGGGGTATAATACACAGGTCCACAAGGAAAAATTCATTAATTGATGAAGAATTCAGTAGCCACTGCTGGTGCCCAGCTTAGCAGTCAAAGGCTTTTGCTGCCGAAGTGGGAACACATAAAACATGAACACCACATCATAATCAACAAAAGCCGAAAGTTTTATTTTTAAGCATCAGTGATGCTAAGTCTCAAATGCATCAGAGAACAAGGTTCTTACTCATTTGTAAGGATAAAATGCCAAGTAATTACCAGACTGCTATCAGTGCTAATGAATGGAAACCCATATGACCATCAACAGAAAAATTTCATGACAGAGCAACACAAACAGATCGCCAAATCATTACTCCCTTAGGGAATCTTAAACACAAACATTACGCATATTTAGTCTTTTCTTTAAAGCTGAAAAATCACATTGCTCCAGAAGCAATAGGATTTAATGGACAATGTTCTTAAAGTATTGATGCAATGCCCAAACATAGTACAGTGTACACAGTGCTACTGCCTCTCCCATTTTCTCATGGAGATGCAAAACTAAACCTAAACCATTTGAACCAACAAGGCTACATGTACCTCACAGCCCTTCCCACAACATGCTCTATCGATGGGCCACAGCTAAATTAGCCCAGTTTGTCAATTAGCTAAATTGACAGTAGCCAGTCAAGATACTGGATTTGCCGACCTGGAAAATCAACTCCTTTTTTCGGAGGGAGAATATCACATGCTTTGTTAATGACTTACTGCTGAGACTTCTCAGAAAAATGCAAAATTTGTCAATTCAACTGGCTACAGAAAAGCACAAACAAGGCAAGGCTGGCTGGATGTCTTGCTACAGAGAGAAAAATGGTCAATTTTTGACTACAGCATTGTTAACCTGTAGTGGCAGATATAGCCTATAAAAGAAATACAAAAGGAAATCGAAAAAAAGAGTAACAGACAAGTCCTTTCAACGTTATTTTGCTACCCATCTTTCAGCAAATATTTCAGTTAAATACTACCTTTCTTACCTACTACCTATATTGCACTGTTCCATGTTAATTGCTGTTAACAGTTCTGTTTGGAACAAGCAGAGGAATCTATTTTAGGGCTTTTATATACACTCGTCACCCCCCAATCACTTATATAGTTAATTCCTTCTATCCAGGGAAGTAATTAAGCACTTGGGAACTTTTAAGAATTTGAAACTACAAATGTTATTTGGTCAATAATCTGAGGGAAAGCATATCAGCAACACCCAAATACAAAGGAGCAGAAGACTGCTCACCATCCTTATTAATTACTTGATTTGCTACGACATAGTCTTCCTCTTCACCAAAAAAATCATCCACATGAAACATGAGTAAAAAGGTGGCTTTACTGACAGATATCCCAGTATTGCAATAGCTTTATCCCCAAGTCCCAATTCTCACATACAGGTGGAGCATGAAACTTTCAAAACTAGATTTTTTTGACAGCAATGGTCAATCATAGCTCTAAGTCTTTGAAATAGGAAACTTCTGGCTTGGTGGCAAGGTGTGAATCTGCTGCCCCACAAGACTTCAAAACTTACAAGTCCAGAGGGGTCTTTTTTCTGTGCACTTGCTATGGTTTGTCATCACTACAGAAATACATGGAACGTGCACTGCTGTTTCCCTGAGCAGAACACAAACTCTACATAAAACTCCATACTGAACTAAAGGTGATCTAATTTGTAGTTTTGGTAAATTAAGTCTACCTCAGATAAAGTTTGGGGGGAACTGGCCTTCTCTTACAAGGGAAGAGGAAAATATTTCTTTTTTACATTTAACAGCTTCAGGGCTTACATTATAGTTCCCCTTAAAATTCCCTAGAAGATAACACAGTACCTGAAATCTAGGATCAATAGTAAGATTAGAGAGGAAAAGCCAAATTCAGTTTTCAGATCAATGCAGAGTTCTCAGCTGCCTTGCCAAAGGCCAGCAATTCATCCAAGAGGAAAAATAAAAACCAATGCTTGGGTCTACTATTATATTAGCACCACATCACAAGACAAAACAGTTAAATCAGAACTACCTACAGAGCCGGGTGTTGAGTGACACACTGGCAGTTTTAAAACTATTTTAGTCATATGTTTTAAAACACTAAAAAGTACTTCTCTTTGCAACAGTACAGTAACCAATGATAAGTATTACTGGTATGCCTATACAATTTTCTGCATCCAACATTTCAACAAGAGGGAAAGAACATTTTTCAGCATTTCTAGGGAAAAAAAAATCTAATGCTATAACCATGTTTAGGTGTTTGCCTTACTTGTCTTTACTTTTAAAAAGTTCAACACAATTTAGAATGTTATGAAATATATACATGAAGTGCTCTGAAGTAATAGAGTTTTCACTGTCCCTTGAAGTCCAGCTAGAATCTCTACAGTGAAAGTCAACCCCTTCAGGGCAGAATCAGCTAGGAAGCATTTTTTGTTCCATCAGTGTAATGACTGTTGCAATTCCTATCCACCATCTATTATTCCCCGTGCAATTATTTTACTATGAACACCTTCACATATGAGTACAGAAGAGGGGGAAGGGGGGAAAGAAGAGAACATAAATGAGGTCATGGATAAACAGTAAATCAATAGCTGCTACCAGTTCACTTTAAAGTATCTAAGTATTTCACACAAGGATAAATGTGGACTGGCCAATTCCGAAAAATGATGCAGCTGACTTGAAAACTCTGGAGAGATTCTTTAGTTAATTAAGCAGAGGTTATTCAGGATGTAATTAAATACAGTTCTGTTATGCCATCTCTTGATTTTCATGTCAGTAATACACCAACACTGTATTAAAATACTGTAAATTGACAGACTGGTCAGAGGCTGACAGCACAAGAAACAGATTAATGCATCTCAAACTGCTGAAAGATAAACCTTTTATCAGAAATTAATACTATGACAAAACAGGGCAATGCAGAACATCTCTTGATAAAATCAGATGTCTAATTAAACTCTTAGAGAAACAAACAGCCTTCAGAGACTGCAACAGCTTTCTTGAAAACAAATTAATGTTAGCCAACAGCTTTTCACTCCTGCTTGCTATTTCTACTTCTATGTGACTTCTATTAACACGTTCCCGGCTCTTCTGACCCATTCTAAACATTCAGTCATCTACTTATTCTCTATGTGTCAGGGGCCAGATCCCCAAAAGCAAGCTTTCTCCTGTTGCCTGTAATTTTGCCCTGTTATTCTCAGAACACTGCTGCCCTCAAATCGTGTTCCAAATACCTGTGAAAATTAGCTCTCTCCAACTCTTCTTGTTTTGTATTGGCATTATCTCAGGAAAAGGTAATCCTTGACAGTCAGAAGTGTTAAATTTTCCTCAGTACCTTCACTTTTCCCAGTGCAGTTTCTTAGAAATCTGAAACAGCAATTAAGATTCTCTGAGTGACATAATCTGTGTAGCTTTTCACTGACATTTTCTGCCTTTTCTTCTGTCTTTATTTTGTTCTTTTGCCTTCATTGGCTGGATCAATTACTGAAACGTGACCTGTAATATACACCAATTAGACCAAACAAGCCAAATTTTTCCCTTGTGTAACTTCACTGACTCCCATGGCTCTAAGCCAGGTATAGATTTATTCTGGTATTGTCAAAAAAACGTGCACAATATATTAGGCTTTCATCCCCCTCCGCACCAAATTCAAAGTTCTCCTCTCTTCAGGCTTGCTCACAGCTCTGCCTTTCCTCCCGTTTCACCACCACTCTTCCCTTTCTCCTTCCCAATGTCTCAGTGCAACACCCACCATGCTCCTTGCCCTCAAAGTTCAACCTTTCTTCATACGACTCAGCTCACCAAACCACCCCGTTCCTGCAGACTCCTCCGGTGTGCTGCACAGCTCATCTCACACCAACTTTACTGAACAATTCTTACGCAGAATTATTGACAGAATGAGAGAAACCCTTTATCTCGGTACATATCACCCGTTTTTCTCATCGTCTTATCACTCTCTTGCATCACGCTGTGTTACACAACCCAGGCCACTGTTATCTCTGACCCTGAAGAGCCACAAATGTAGGTCTGAAGGATGCTTATTAATTAAGCAAATAGTTCTGTGTGCAGCAAAACTAATGAAGCTCCATTTCCTATGGCTATATACCTAGTAGTTGAGCGGCAGCTCCACCTCCCCCCTTCCTCTCCCTGCAATTACCCCAGAACCCTCCCAAGTCTCCAATTTACCCACTTAACCACAAAATGGGAGACAGACAGGGATGGAAGTGGTTAAGAACCTGTCTGCTCTTTCAGCATAATGGATCAATCTGGACATACTTTACAAAGTCACAAAGTTTGTTGCTACCACTATCTTGCAAGAAAACCCTCCGGAGAAACATGCCTGCAGTTCTCTCTGCAGCACCCAGACTGCAGCCTGGACAGCCATCGGCCAAAAGCCCTCTCCCCTAAGGATCTTCACCTCCACTTTTGGTTCAAGATGAGGAATGCCCACACCCACATTCCCCAAATGAGATGATAAAACACTTGTAGGTTCTTTATTATTGAAAATCTTAAGAAAAAGTGGTATTTCTGCCCTCCTGTTTTTCACTACATGATTAGGACAAACTGCAGGTGGTGTAAAGCTTTCCACGTGAAGCGACATCTCGTGTTCAGGAGAAAGGCCATGCTGGCAGGGGCACTGATGGGTAAGTCCAAGCTCCCGCTGGCAAGAAGACAAATTATAAGGCTCAAGTGGAAAAAGCCTTGCTGAACTGCTTTGGGGCTCAGCAGCACACTCAGCCACTGCAAGTCCCGTGGAGCAGCAGAATGCCTGGAGAGCCGCTGTCATCTCTAGCCCATGAAACACACCAAGAGGTTTCCACCATCCTTGACTCTCTTCCTCAAGGGTGCAGCACCCGTCCTGCAGCCCTCAGCAATAAGGAGATGACTGTTGCCATATGGAAGGTTAGCAAAGGTTTGGCTGAGCAAACCTGACACACAGCCTTTGAAGCTGGAAGAAGGACAATGGTTAATTCCACATGTGTTTATTTCATTGTCCTGATAAACCATGTTCACACTTCGGCTAGCCTTTAAAAGGGACCTAAGTTTACTGCCAACAAATGCCCTTCTCATCCCAAAACCATTCAGTGACAGCTCTGAGAAGTATTCAGTCTTCGGGAGAGAACTAGATCAGTAAGTAGTGCTCAAACGTAAGGGTTATCCTTTGCATAAGACTCCACTCTTAAGCGTGCCCCTTTACTTGAACCAGGATACTAACCCAAGTCACTGCAACAGAGGCTTCATTCAATGCTGAGAAAACTAGGGCTCTGCCAGGTTGTCCATCTCCAATGCAGTATCACTATACCCCATTTTAATTAGTTCAATTTATTTTATAAATGGTTTGACTACGCCAAAAAGCACATTCCAAGATTAAATCCACATAGAGTAGTGCAACTTGCAATTCTTCCCAGCCACTGCATTAACTTCTGCTCCTTTTCACAGAGAATAACTGTATTATTTCAGCTTAAAAGCACATGAAATGTGACTTCTGTTGGGATTTTATTTTTCCCCATCACCTTCCTTAAAATACCCAGTAGGTCTTTTTGTTTACATATTTCCTAAAAAATTCAACAGTCTTGATCTGAAAGAGGCACTAGCATTTGCTTGTCCTTTTATTTCAATCAAATCTTAAATAGATTTTAAAGCAAGTTGTAATTCTAATATTGTTTTACTTTTAGAGAATTTAATCTCATTTTTGTGGTTCGGATAGTTGCTAGAATTTTTCAGATCTTTGGACCTGGAAGGCTGAAATGTAATGTAAAGCAATGAAAATACAGATGCCTCTGAAAGTCTGTGCTACTGTAAGTAGAACATGGATTTGAAAATTGTCAGTTATGCCAAACTTGTGTTACCAGACTTCTAAACCCAGTGCTCAGAGGTGTGTAAATGCCTCGACTGAAGTTAGGCAGGGACCTTACCAACCTGAGATTCCAGCATGCAAATGTGCAAGACTTGACTCCCAAAATACATTGAATTGGAAACTTCAGACAGTCAGAGTGGAAGGCACTTGCTTTATCACAGACCACTCAACAGTGCCAGGCACAAATAAAGACAGTCCAACAGTGCCTTATAGTCCGTGTCTCATTTCCCCAACTACCCCATAGCTCAATGAAGCTGGTGAATTACATCAGGTCTAATAATCTAAGTGAGATTATGCCTCTAGAGATGAGAGGAGGAGAGGATGTGCCGATTATGGAGCAGCAGAACAGCTGTTTCAAACCATTCCTCTGAAAAAACCATCACGATCAGCAGCTCCGCAAGCTCCACCAACAAGCAAGGGACATAACATGCTTTATTTAATACCAAAAATAGCAATTTTGGTATGCAGGCACAGCCCAAGTTAATGCTAGAAACTGCTTGGAGGAATTGGCGATAATCCTGCTAATTAAAGACAAGTGTTAGAAAGCTTGGGTACCACTTTGTTTTGATTTGCAGTATTCTTTCCAAATGTTATGACTGTACCTTCTTCAAAACAAGAGTAATGTCCTCACAACTAAATAACAATTGACATGTTTGGTAAATAAATACGCTGTTTCCTTGCTGAAGACAAAAGCGGAACAGCACTGAAAAAAAAACCCCACATTTTCGTATTTATTAACTGCTAGATGTTAAGAGTCTATAAAACAGAATATCCTGTAGTTCTGAACAAAAATACTTAAAATGTGCCATACGTTTTTGTGACTCAGGGTTGGGGGTAGAAAAGGACGGACTACTGAAGAGAAATGCCTATTGCACAAACGCCTGTCAAAATAATCCCAGGTCAAGAAGCAATGACCTAAACCACTTAAAAACATGATTTATTCGAGGGATAACCACCACAGTTTCATGTCGGGACTCGATGACCTCAAGGGATGCTCACAAGTCGTCACTAGACCCTGACCACAGCTTCTGACAGAAGCCAAATATATTCACAGTTTCTTTTTGACACCAAAACAGAGAGCAGCATGCCCCTTACTTCAATTATTCATTTCTCCCTAATTATGACAGAAGACAATATGTAATAATACTTATTAGCCAACTATTGCTGAAAAAAAAAAAAAAAAAAAAGCTGATGACTGCTTAGAATTACACAAACTCCAGAATGACTCATATGTTTTGCACTTTCCTCACAGATTTATTCCAAGATTCGGCAGCCCCTATTAACACTAGCTTCACCACTTAATTTCAAGAGTGATGGTGGGAAGAGCTATGGCTTTTCACACCGCCTTCCCCCCGGCAGCGAGGGAAGAACCACGCTGTGAAACCAGGGTGTTCCATCACCCTCCACCCAAGGTGCCTGGTACCTTCTGCCAATTAGTGACCCGCCGTCTATTAAACTCGTACTAGTGGCAGTCGTTCAGGTGTCCCACTGAAACTAAAGTAATAACTGAAATCTGGATTACCAGGCAAGGGAAAAGTGGGGGTTTAGCTGGGCGATTACCTGAGGAAAAGCCACACTGGAAGCGTCAAGACACCAGCATCGAGGGGCTCTCTCAGAGAGATGGGGGGCTCTGGGGTGAAGGCCTGAGGGGCCATATGGGTACAAAACCGCAAATTCCGCCTTTGGGACACCTTTTCTCCCTGTGTTTTATTCAAGGGAAGGTCTGAGGGAGATTACTACTGCTCCAAAGGACGAGCACCCCTCAAAGCACAAACACAGCCCGCCACACCGCCTCCTGTCACCGCGGCCGCCACCTGAGGGGAGCCCCCGCGGCGGGGGAAGGCGCCCCATGAGATGGCGGCCCCGAGGCGGCTCCCCGCCGTGAGGCGAAGGGCGCTGAGGGGAGCGCCCGGCCCGGCCGCCTTCCCGCCCCTCACCTCACCGCCCCTCAGCTCGCCCCCTTTCCTCTCACCCCGCCTCCCCTCTCCGGCGATCGCCCTCCCGCCTTGCCTCCCCTACCCGGGGACCGCCTCGCCTCAGCCCACCCGGGTCCCGCCGTCCCATCCCGTCCCGTCCCGTCCCGTCCCGCCGGGAGCCGCCGCCGCCGCTGCTCGCCAGCGCAACCCCGCGGGGGGACCCGGGGCGGTCGCCGCCACTCACCGCGCTGCCGTCGCCGTCCTCCGCCCGCTGCTCCTTCCTCCTGCCGGCGGTGGGCGAGCCCTGCAGCAGCTGTTCCAGGCAGGCGGTGCTGGGCAGCGAGGAGCTCTTCTGGTGGGACAGGTGGGCCCCGGGACGGCGCCCCTCCTTCCCGCCCTTGGCCCCCTCATCCCCGCCGGCCGCCTCCTCCCTCCGGCCGGCCGGCGGGCCCTTGCCCTGGGGCAGCAGGTGCTCCCGCAGCCGGCGCAGGGCGGAGCCGGACTCGCCGCCCGGCTCCAGCTGCTCGGCGGCCGAGCAGCAGAGGTTGGGCTGGGAGGAGGAGAAGACGCGGTCCAGCACCTGCCGCCGCCGCTTGAAGCCGCTCCACTTGGCGGCGGCCGGCAGGTCCCCCTTGCCGCCGGCCGCCGGCGGGGCCGGGGGGTCCGCAGTGCGGCGCTCGGTGGCCGCCCGCCCGCCGCCGCCGCCGCCGCTCCGGCCCTTGCCCCCCAGCTGGAGGTTCTTCCACAGCCGGGCCTGGAAGGAGACCGCCGGCTCGGGCTCCCCCGCGGCCGCCCGGGGCTCCTTCCCCGGCTCCATCCTCTTCTTCTTCCTCCTCCTTCTCCTCCTCCTCCTCCTCCGGCGGCGGGAGAAGCAGCAGCAGCAGCAGAGCCCGCCGGAGCCCGGCGCCTTCGCTCCCGTGCGGGGCGGGCCGGAGCGGAGCGGCGGGGACGAGCGCGGGGCTCCGCCGCGCCGCCCCCCCAACCCGCTCTCCCTCCCCTCAGCGCGGCGGGGCCGCGGCCGGCGCCAGGGCAGCTGGAGGGGGGGGACGGAGCCCCCTTCCCCGGCACCGCCGGCAGAGAAGTTTTTCCGCCGCGATCCCCCCCCCTCCCCCGCGGCCCCGGTTCTGCCCCGGGCGGTCCCGCGGGGGCCGCGCCGGAAAGTTAACGGAGAGGCGCGGAGCGGCGGCTGAGATAGATAGATATACTTATATATATATAGGTGCGGCGGGGCAAAGACGTGCCGGGAGTGGGCTAATCCTTGCCCCCTCCCCGGCGATTTATTCGGTGACAGTGACAGGGAGGGCAGGCGGCGGCGCAGGCGGGCACAGCTCGCAGGATGCTGCGGGGGGGGGGGGGGGGCCGCGCGGGGGTGCTGCAGTTTCTCGGGAGCCCCGGGGACACCCCGACCTTCGGGGGAAGGAGGGGACGGGGAAGGGTGTCCGGGCCGCGGTCACCTTGCGGTGGGGGCGGCAGAGGAACGGGGCTGCGTCCCCCGGGGCTCTGCGGGGCACCTCCGTCCCCCGCAAACGGCAAAGGCGGGGCCCGGCCGGTGGCTCCACGTGTGCGGGGGAAAAACCTCGGCTCCTCTGTCACATGCGTGGTGTGTCAAAATAGAAAAAAAAGAAAAAGGGGGAATTGTAAATAGTTAACTTGTTTTCTCATCATAGCTCAGTGTACTAGTGGCCCCATCCCTGCGGTTTTGGATGCTTAGTGCTATCTGAAGTTTCTTTTTTAATTAAAATAATAGCAGTGGGATTATTTTAGGAGAGGTTTCTACATTCCTGAAACAAACTGAGACCAAATCACAAAATCATAGAATGGTTAGAGTTGGAAGGTACCCTAAATCCCCTCCAATTCCCCCCCCCACCCTGCCCTGGGCAGGGACACCTCCCACCACACCAGGTTGCTCCAAGCCCCCTCCAACCTGCCCTTGAACCCCT
>JAOQGH010000019.1:79456304-79479460 GCA_025769975.1 Gallinago jamesoni
AAGCCATGCTGGCTGTCTCCAATCACCTCCTTATTTTCCATGTGCCTTAGCAGAGATTCCAGGAGGATCTGCTCCATGATCTTGCCGGGCACAGAGGTGAGACTGACTGGCCTGTAGTACCCAGGGTCTTCTTTTTTCCCTTTTATGAATACTGGGGTTATGTTCCCCATTTTTTCAGTCTGTGGGAACTTTGCCAGAGTGCCACAGTTTCTCAAATATGACGGAAGGCGGCTTAGCAACCTCAAATGCCAGCTCCCTCAGGACCCATGGATGGATTTCGTCAGGTCCTATGGACCTGATGAAACCCAGGTCGTCTCAACCCTGACTTTTTTCTCACTTTTACTCTTAGAATTCTCTCCCCATCCCAACTTGGGGGACTGAGTGAGGGTCGATGTGGTGCTCAGCTGCCAGGTGAAACCACAACATAGAGGAATACAGAGATTTTAAATCTTTGAACGTTTTGCAATACCTGGAAGGGAATTTTGCTGCTGCTTAACTGGTAAGATTCCGTGCCAAGAAAGCCTTTTGTCACTGCCAGTGCAGTTACGTTGTACTTCTGTGTGTGGCCAAGGGGCAAACACAGACAAGTGCCTTTCATCGCTAATGGCACTGAAGTTCCAATGAGGAAGACAGCCATAGCAAAATTCAGCTTTCCTCCACAAGAAAATAAGCTACTTTTGTTCAAGGAAAAGTAAAACTAAAAACAAAGTTGCAGTTGCTGCAAGAAAAAACAAAACAAGACACAAACAGATAAAAAAGCCCAACCCCCATATACTCCTGTAAGATGGACTGATTAAGTTGCATGAATGGAGATTTTTCACTTGAGATAGTCCATACTAGGCACTTGCTGACAATTTCTCATGTAGTTCCAGAGCTCTAGCATCTCCATTAGCTTTGGCATTTCCTAGGAGCACCTGCAGAGAAAAACACAACAAAAACCTGAGAATTTAACATTCTACTGTTATTATTTTACTGGCAATCTCAAATGCATTTTAATTTCTGTTATGCAGTTTCCCATAATCCCTGATAGGACATATTTAACTCGACACATCAGCTTCCTTAAAACATCAGGCAGCTAAAAGCCCCACCTTCCAGTGGCCTGCAGAACCCGTGGCCACTTGCAATGCGCTGCAGCAGCATCACTTGAGGCTGAGACTAAGGCTGATGAGTAAATTACTTGCTGGCAATTAAACGAGCAGAGACAGATGAGACCTATCTCCCTCCTGCCAGTACATTTGTACAAATTTAAATTTGCCAAACAGGACCACTCTTAGCAGCTACTTACACAAAATCACCAAGGAATCATTTTGCCTTCCCCATTTAAATTTACCCCTCTTTGATTTACTTTCCACCCCTCCTATTTCCAGCGTTTCTACCAGTTAAAAAAGCTCCCGTCACAACTTAATGTTCACAGATGTTCATAAAGCTTCTGGCACTTCTCTCAAAATCTGATCATTTTATACATATTAAAAAGGAAAACCATGAAGAAGAATCAAGCAAATCTTTACTCTAGCCACTATTTTTATAGTGCTCACCAGTGGAGTACAGATGACTTTGCAGAAGCAAGTGCAACAAGATCGTATAGGGACCATCTGAATTCATTAATTTCAGTGGTTTTTTTTGAACCTGTGTGCCTGTGTATGAATTTTTGTCAACGCTGAGCCTGCCTGATGTGTGGTACTTCCAAACCTATTTTGTCACGGATTCAGTATTTCACCAAGGAATGACTTTTAATCTGGGCAAAAGAGCTCAGCAGGCCAGAGAGGAGATTATTAGGTGAATGCATTCAGAGTCTGAGTAGCAATTAGCAGCCAAAATGAACCACCCCCAGCTTTGCAGCACGTGAAAGAGCTGCATGGATTTGTGAATTTGACCAAATCCATTTGTGAAATACTATCAGCGGAAACCAATGTACTCTCTACAGTGTACTGAAAATAATGTACCATTACCAAAATAATAAAAGTCTTAAGTACAGCACTCAACTGTTCAGATCTTTTGGTTCAAGGACACCACACTGTTCCAGCCAGGATAGAGGGAATTAACATTTTTAGTGCATTAATGTGTTCTGGTAAAATTGTGACAAAATGGTGACTGTGAAGTCAGTAGTAAAATTCTTGCCAGTTTGGTTTAGAGAGAGATTTTACTGTTTGTTTTTCAATAGTATTGCACGGAGGAATGGAAGACTTTCAAACAAACCGGATGCAATTTCAAAAACTGAGATACATTCTTTCAGTACAGAATCCTTAAGCACTGCAAGCTCTGGGGGAGGCAAGCCAGCACCTCCCTTCCAAGTTGCAGGGACAATCTTTAATGTAAATAGATTGAATTTCTGTATAAAATGGAAGTCTGTATATATATAGAAGTCTTACTTCTATTAACTCGTGATCATCTTTGGCGTGCAGGTGCTGCAGGAGGTACCAGCGTGCCACTGATGCTATGCTTTGTGGATTCCCTGGCTGATACACCACTCTTTCCAACATTCGACGAGTCTCCCTAGAAGCATAAAATCAAAATATAATCCAAATCAAGCACAACTGACCAGGTGGAATGTAACACACCAGTATCCCGGAGAAAGCAACAATGATCAGGAGGAATATATGGGAATCTCTTTAATTCCGCAGCGCCCAAGACAGCGAGGCAGCAGAGCTGTGCATTCCTTTGGTTCCTATAGGTGCACCTAGAATGCTAATTAGTACTGCTAATAGGCTTAATATACTACACTCAAGTTAATGCTTTAACTAGCAACTAACCCAAATTAGATCGACACAGCAGATTTTATGACTGCTGCTATAATATGATAAACATCATGCTGTCTGTCAGCTCAGTACAATCTCTGATTTCAGGTATTCTCCTTTTTTAAGAGCTATAAAACAGATCTTTTGGAAGACAGTGCACCTGAGAGAAGCAGGTGCTATAATAAATCTTAATGATCCCAAGAAAATTTAATATTACACACAGATGTATTTAATCTAGGCACTCACAAAAGGTCCTGCATTTCCTGCAAACACAGAGGCAGGATGTGAAATTGCAGGAGAGAAGGAAATTGGAATAGAGTACTACACAAAGTCTAAAATTCTATTTGGCTGATATTACCTTCTGAGACTGTCAGCTTGTAGCTAACCAAGACATTTTCAAATAAGAAATCTGGCAAAAACTGGCAATTAAGTTTAGGGATGTCATATTCCCTTACTGGTACTCCACCAAGTTTGGCTCTTGTTTCAAGAATTCTGTTCTGCATAAGAAATGTGATTTTCCAGTACACTGTGATTTAACAGCCTGTTGAGAGGTTACACCTATTTTTTGTTTGCTATTAGTAGTTAAGATTAATTTCTTGTTTTGGGATTTTGAAGCACTTAGGCAGATGCAATTAGATCTTGTGATATACCTTACTGTCCACTTAAATTAATATCTGAAGTTGTTCTAAGACTGATATTAATTGATTAAATAAGTTTCCAGCCCATTTTTGTTATAATCAACAACAGTCACAATCAGTAGGCTGCCAGTCATCTTTTTAAAAGCCAATAGAGAAAGTAAGCCAGTTTGTTTGGTATATCTATAAAACCAGGTGAAATTATTAAGCAAAACCATCGAGAATATTCCATAGCTCAACCAAAAATACCATAAAAGAGACAAACTAGATTTAATAACCGAACTCACAAAGTAGGAGGCTCCAAGTACCCTCCCCTAAATTCTCCTCCCCTTCCTCAAAAAACCACAATGAGCGCCCAGCTGTTTGAGAACAAACACCAGCTTTGACTGTGAGCCCAATTTAGGCTTAAAATGAATTCCAGCAGTAGATAAGGTAGTGATATTTGCTTCCACAGTGCATTTTAAAAAGATCTTTGAGAAAGGTATAGATTTCCTGATTAACTCATTTAGGTAACATGCTATTAAAATAGCTTACAGCTGTTTTTCTCTTGGTATGAGGGTTATATATTATTTTATTTTTAGAAAAGGAAGAAGATTCTGCTGCTTCCTGCTCCCCACACTACCAACCCTCTCCTCTCTTCAAGAATTAATTCCTCTCTTTAATTTTCTTTTAGTTCTTGGACTTAGATCTGGGGATAATGATCTCCTGCACCTTTGAAGAAGGTGTTCCATGTACACTGAACAGATCACACATACCTTGCACCCATTTTGTGGTTATACTGCAGCAGCGCTTGCAGGAGAGCTGCCAGGGGGCAAGGAGAAAGCTTCAAAGCTTCAGTTGTTGCCTCCTGAACCAAGGATGGCCAATGTTCATTCGAGACATTAGTCTACAATTAAAAAAAAAAAAAAAAAAAGGAGCTTTATTGTAGCATGTAGTGTAAATCAGTTTTTGTTTGCAGCTCTCTAGAGTAGGTTTAATTCAAGCTGTTCTGAGTTATATGAAGTATTTGGCAGGTTAGAAAGAGATTTCTTTTAAAAAAAAGCAAACCAAAATTACAAACTACAACAAACAGTTGTTAGAAAAGCCTGGAAAAGTCAGGGTAAATATTCTAGGACCAGCCTTGTCAGCATTCCACTTACTTGTTTATGCAAACAATCTTTTTTTCCAAACATGTTTTAGTAATGCTTGTTTTAATCACAAACCCTTGCTTGCTCTTCACCTTGTAAATTTTCATCCCATGTACCCAATTGCCTAATAGAGCAACTATTGAACAAATCCCTGTATCTTTTGGCTTAAGAAAAATCCTATTATCCCCATTGTGTCCAGAAAGCATTCAAACCACTGTAGCTGAAGCAGTCCCCAAATTCTCATTTGGACAGATAATCGGTGGACGAGTAATTTTCAAACACAGAGCTTTCCTGGATCTGGTTTTTACCAGGCTTCTGCACGTTTCATTAAGCCAGTGCAGATTAGAGAGATGGAACAGAAATCCACTGATCAGCTGCTCTGCTCAGGCAAAAAAGCAGAGATGAGATAATCAATTTCATACTAATTACATTTTTAAACAAAGACTTGTATATTCTCAGGTAGTTCAGGCCAGCATTTGAAGACGTATTAAGCTAGAGGGCACCTTGCAACCTGTGGAGATATTTAAGAGCTATAAGAAACATGGAGCAGGCCACTAGAAAGCTGTAAGAATCATGGGAGGAAAAAAACTGACATTTGACAAGTTCTGCCACTTGAAGCATATGGCTCGTGAGAAAGAAACTTGTCTACAGTGAGGGGGATTCTCTTTCCCCACCAGAAGCAACAGCTTTGCAGCTTTATCACTGGTAAAACGGCCTGACTTTTCTTACATAAGCACTCGGGATAATTGGGGTTCCTTTGCCTGATTTGGATTATGGCTGTTAGCTCAATCACCTGTTAAAATACAGGAAAAAAAGTTAGCCAAGAGCACAGCAGCATCTATCTTGTACACCTGGCTTTAGAGAAGCCTGGTAGTGCACTTCGAGTTTCTAGAGTGACAACACTTAAAAAGAACAGACACTCGCCAAGAACGTGAGTTATGTTCACCTGGCCCCTCGGTGCAAGGAGTAGAATAATTTTCTTTTTACCAGAACATACACTTCCCTCAGATGGTCTTTATGCTTCAAGGCAAGGCACCATCTCTAGAAATGACCATACAGCATAAAGTTACTTGAAACTTGACTGAAGTCTGCATGCAGTGGTGCAGGAAAAATGTTTATTAAGGCAGTTGTCTGAACAGAGATTTGCAGGATACATCAATTTGAATGATCAGACTGAATCTGTTATTAGAGAAATAAGCCTTATTAACAAGTTAGCTTTTTTTATGTCTGCAGTGGCTCTACGTGATTATTTAACAGCAACATCTCTTACGCAGAGGCATTCTAAAAACGGTCTACATCCTCTTGCAGTCTCATTTGGCTCTCTAGTTGCAATTCATACAATGCAGAGGCTTCATACATTTAAGCAGAGGCTTCATTTAAAGACTGCAGAAGCCCTATGAACTCCTATTAAGTCATGCAGTTCTGCAATTTTGATTATCCTACCGTGCAGACTTCCAGCGCGAGCATAGCAAGGCCAAGCAGGCTGGACATCTTCCCACTCCAGCTGCCCTGCTTTGACGCCAACTGCAGACTCTTCCTATAACACATCTCCGCTCCAACCATCATCCTTTGGGACTGATATACTTTTGCCAGCCACTGAAAAGACAAACATCCAACAAAACCAGTTATGGAGCCACCAAAACACACCCCCGTTAGGTAATATCATTTAGTTCAATTTATGAGAGCCCCAGAGTACACGATTAGCTAAAACACCACCACCCGCCCAGCCCTCATTCCAACAACACTCTGTACTCTTGTCTTCTGCAGGAAAATGACCTAGCAATACATCTCAGTACAGTAACTTATTCCAGAGTTGCCCTGACCACCCACGGACAGCTGTTTGATAGCTGTCTGAACCTGGGGACTGCTCACAGGTGAACAAATAACACAACTGGCTTTGCAAAAGTCACCCTTCGGACCAGAAGAACAATGTGTGGTGCCTCATTCCTCTCCAGACGTTCTGTAGAGATGAAAAGATATTTTTTTTTCTCTGGAACAAAGGTTTTTCCAGTCCATCTGAGTAATGCCAAGAACATGAAAGACGTTACGATGTGAGCCTGAGCTGAGATGATGGGTGTAGACTTGGGCTACAGAGCCCAGCAGGGCTGACCTCCAGCTGGAGGAGCCAGATGGGCAAACGAAGTAGCCACTGGGATCTGTGCAGAGTTTCATGCTCCTGCTGCCTGCTCCACCAGCACAAGATGTCCTGGATTTGCTCATGAAGAGAAGGAAAAGGATTCTAATTTCTCCCTCTCTAATTCTGTAGTCACGTCACATTTATCAAAGCAGACGCAGCCACAAGTCTGCAAATCCATGACATGTACACGATATGCATCAAGATGATAATCCACGTTTAAAAATAGTCTTTGCTGGATCACCAAGTAAACAAAGAAACATAAAAAACCCCAATTCCCTTGCTTTTAAGCTAACCAAAGACTGCCTGGTGTTAGAAGGGGCAAAATCTGTAACCCTTTCTGATGGACAGAAGTTTTATATCACTAAGAAGGGACACAGGAGAAAGTATTTATTAGTGCTAGTGAGATTGTGCGTCCTTGACACCAAGCTGCAGGACTGCTTTGTAAAACAGAACATCCATTCATGTGCAGAAAAAAAAAAAAAAAAAAGCTTTCTTTGCCCTCAGTTCTTTGCTGCTGAAGACACCTAGCATTTAAGATGTGAAGGAGAAGAGATCCCTCACACAAAAGCACAACGGCAGCTCTGCTGGGTCAGCTTTTCTCTACGTTCCTGGTAAAGCCATAGCATAAAAGGAAGAACAGCCATCAGATCAGGAGCTCAGCAGCACTCCTAAATCTTGCAAAACACGTAATAAGCCAAAAACTTAAGCAAAAAGCAAAGTTAATGGCCACTTTAACTTAGTAAGACTGTAAGGCATCACGACAGCTGAGTAAGACAAAACATTTATCAAACTCCTAGGAAGTCTAGAGCCAGAAAACATAAAAGCATAGGTCTATCCATTAGGAGCAGATACAGCAGCCAGGCTTTTTCAGAATGCTATCCAAGCCCTGAAAAATATCTTCTTTAATTGAAGACTGAAAGGATCTGCCTCAGAGCTATCTTTTCTGTGGCCTGGAATTAAAAAAACAAACCAACTCTTTACCCCCCCAAAGCGCACACACTTTCAGTTCACTTCTCTCTGCTTGTAAGCAAGATGACGCTCGGCTATGCAAGGGGTGCTTGAGGAATGTACATAAGCCCTAACTCCATTTTCAAAATACTTTACTGAAACAGGATACAATTATGTCTTGCATGGCCCTGTATTTTGCAAATCCGATCCGAATGAGTTCAGAAAGATGAAGCCTCAGAAGGCAAAGTAAAATGCATCCAAAAAAGCACCTTTCCACAAATGAAACTCAGACGTCGCAGCAGGGAAGAGCATCTGCAGCCTCGTAACAGGCGAGACAACCACCTATAGACAGCCCTGCACTGATTTTCTGATCCTTACTGAATCTTCACTGCATCTTACCACAAACACAGCTTTATTTTTTGCAGCAGGCAGAGGGAGCACCATAAATCCTACAGAACCCTGGGAAAGACTCTAAAAGTTCATGGAGTTTTCCTAAACAATGTGCTGCTAACGCTGGTAAAGGAAGACAAGTTAACTGTAACTAACAGCAATGGTTAGGAAATAAATAAATGAGTGCTGCATCACCAGGAAGATCCCTTGGCATGTGTGAGACAGGCTCCTCAGACCGTCTCACAGAAGCAGCATATGGAGTGAGTTATACACCTTCACTCTGAAGTACAAGTGATCTCTAGTGATGCCATGGAAAGGAGTAAGTGAACAATGTTACTGGGAGCAACTTCTCTTCCCTGCAGGCTCAGCTTATGGAAAAGAATGGTGACACTTGACATCAGACCATGGAGAAAGAGACTTATTCAGGTTTTCAGACCCTGAATAAGGAATTGTATGTTATTACATCGGGAAACAGTTTACTTCCATCTACTCTTATGGGCTATGAAGTATCTCACAGGTTTCTGCTCACAGATCCCTAAAGATATGCGTGCCAGTGATACATCTCAAGTTGTAATTCTGCCTCCATGCCTGCTTGCTCTTATGAACGCTCATTATTATTTCAACTATTAAAGAAGATTAGCATAATGTTACAAATTTATAGAAGAATATAAAAGAATGGAATGTAAGCTGTTTTTTCTGTCACTGGCTGACAATAAAACAGTGAAACAAACTCTCACCCACATGTAGTGCACACTCTGCTGAGAGCAGCACATCCAATTCAGGGAGGAGACCCACACTTACCTGCCAGGCTGCAACTGAAGTTGAGCTGGCCATGACTGTCTTGTGAAGCTCCTTCAGGACGTTGTCTGGAAGTTCTTTGTGAGTCTGCAACAGCTGCTTACACTGAATTTGTCTCAACAATAAAAACAGAGCTGGGTGCTCGGGGCAGCTTTTTAAACCCTAAAACCAAAAGAAGGCAACTCAAGATCATTGTCAGAATTATAATTTCCAAATATCAGAAGATACTTTGATGCTTCCATTTTGGTCTTTACAGAAAGCAGCATTGCAAGCACTCTCAGGATGACTCCAACTTGGCATTTTCCTCCTGCTCTGCACAAAGGAGCATTCGAGAAATTGACACATGAAAATAGTAACGTTTTTCTGTCACAGAAACACAGAACAAAATGGGGTTGGAATGGACCTCTGGAGATGATCTAGTCCAACCCCCTGCCAGAGCAGGTCCACCCAGAGCAGGTCCCACTGGAACATGTCCGGGGAGGTTTGAATGTCTCCAGAGAAGGAGACTCCACCACCTCCCTGGGCAGCCTCTGCCAGGGCTCTGCCACCCTCACAGCAAAGAAGTTCCTCCTCATGTTTAGACGGAACTTCTTATGTTCAAATTTATGCCAATTACCTCTTGTCCTGTCACTGGGCACCACTAAGAAAAGCCTGGCCCCATCCTCCTGACACCCATCCTTGAAGTATTTATAAGCATTGATCAGATACCCCCTCAGTCTTCTCTTCTCCAGACTAAAAAGACCCAAGTTCCTCAGCCTTTCCTCAGCAGAGAGATGCTCCAATCCCCTCATCATCTTCGTAGGCCTCTGCTGCACCTTCTTCAGCAGTTCCCTGTCCTTCTGGAATTGGGGAGCTCAGAACTGGACACAGTAAATAAATTTTCAGTGAATATATCCTCAAAATACATTTTAATTCCATCCTACGTTTTGTACCTCTCCTACCCTTAGAGGTACAGACAGGCAAAGGGTAGACCTCTGTGGGAATGAGAGAGTTGGAGATGCGCCGCTGAGCAAGAGCTGGGCAGATGTTCTTGTGTTGATGGGAAGGAGGCCTTGAGATCAGTAAAACAATGTCCTTGTATGTTGATGTGTTTATGGTCTGAAATGTGGCAAACAGCAGCGTACCAAAATAGTAATGTTTTTAGCTAGGTGGGATAAACATTTAAATGTAGCCAACTGCACTGCTCACAAGGGGGTATGGACATCCACCCACTTGTACCCGATCTGTGTAAAGGGCACAACGTGTGATCAAAAGACAGAAACTATATATGCTGGAAAAGTGAAACAATAAACGTCTTGGCTTTGCCGCTCAGCGGAGTCCATGCCGCATGTGCCACAGACCTCTAGTTCTCCTTTGGCTTCACAAGTTTTGGGCTAATGGAAGGAAAAACCTGGCCTGCAGCAAAAAGTAACAATGACCATGTTCTAAGCAATTTGAGTTCTCCCAGATAAGGTGCTTTCTTCTCACTGGAAGTAAAAATCTTCTGTTCAATAAAAGCAGATACCTGTAGAGTGCTTTTCAGAACAAACTTATGAAAAAAAAGCATAAACAGAAAATCAGCCATGTGTTGCTTTACCTTCTAGGGTGGAACATATGGAGCTTCTGGAAGTCACACTACATGTTATTTTACCTGTTCAAATCACAATACTTCCAAGAATTATAACTCAAACCAGATTTGTTCTAAGAAACAACACTTGTACTTTTCACCCACTTTTTAATAAAACAAAGTCTGTTGTCTGTCCTTAACAAGCTGCTGCTTTGCAAAGAATGCATGAACGTGCAAAGACTTTCTGAAACACAATAGTGGCTACTAGTATTTGCTGCAATTTTCTCCAATTAGTGAGTGTGGAATTGTGTTGCCTGTCTCAAACTGAGCGACGGCAGTGCCCAACTCCTCACACCCAGCTGTACTGCTTTCTGAGAACCCCGTGGTACAAAACTGTCAGTGAGAGTTTGTGGTACCAGAGGGTGGTAACTTGTTTTTCACAAATTGCAGTCACAGACTGCACTCTCCACAGGGAATTTATGTAACAAAACCCAAACAAATCCCATGGTAACCTTACCCATACCCAGATACCGCCTTGTATGTCTAGAAATCTCTGATCCTTGTCAATATAAGACAGGTCAGTAGACATGCTGGCCAGAAAAGGAACACACCTCACCAAACAAAGAGACAAGAAAGTTCTTCCTCCTACAAAACCAGCATGTTCACAGAATCTGAGTTTTCTTTTTGTTGTTGTTGGTATTCATTGTGGGATTTTTTTTATAGTTTTATTTTTAGACTCCCTTCCCTGTTAATACAGAAATGCCATGAGCAAGGAGTACGTTTGCATAGGATTAGCCATTTTCCTTGATGGAAGTCAGAGACATGTGCTGCTGAGTCCAATTGTTTTTCTGCTTATCTTTTGCCAACTCTTCCCTTCATGAACATATGAAACACACAAGGATGCACACACTTGAGGCTTATTAACACCCTGTTCCCCTTCTACAACTGTGTTGTTTCAAGACTTTTCTTAATAATTAAACCTGTAGCATCCACCTGTGGCTCTGAAATGGAGTACCAACACAACAAAGCAGAAAACATTTAAGACCTCTGCAAGCTTCCTACCCAGACTTCTTGCCTCAAATTTCTGTAACGTTTTGCTTAATACCAGGTTAATGAACAAAGGCAGGAAGGGCAGACCTTGGCTTTGTCATGTCATACACTGCTTGTTTCAATAGCACAGTTTTGGTGTTGCAAAGAGAGTAAGTATCTCAGGGAGGGGGCAAAATGCCAACAACTATTGTATCTTGTAGCTCTGATGGAACAGACAGTTGCTCATCCCAAGATTAGCTTTTCATAAAGTGCACACAAATCATGATTTCTGTATAGTTCTACCATAATCTAGCTGTATGATGCCATCATACCTTGGTACAAAGAGCTTCAGCTTCTGAGAGTTTGCCAGTCTCCTCTAGACTGGTAATAGCTTGACACAGACACCAGTCCTCAAGAGTCCGGATATAATTATGTGGAAGGTTATTTTCTCCAGCTGCAAAAACAGATAAAACACTTACTCGAATTACTGTATGTGCTGTAGTGCCATACCATGTCACATGCTCTAGATCTGGTAAGGGACAACTTTTAGGACTTCTTTCATGACAGAATCACCTGGGGTTGGAGGGGACCTCTGGAGATCATCTAGTCCAACCCCTCCTGGCCTCACCAGGGCAGAGCAGAGGGGGAGGATGAGCTCCCTTGAGAGTTCTTTCATTAGTAGAAACATTGAAAAATACTAAAATTGAAAGCAAGCGGGGACAACAGAATACACCATTTGAGTTAACAGTTTGAAAACAACAAATCAGACAGAGACTTTTAATTCCAGTTTTCAAAACTATGGACATTGAGCAAGACTGAGGCTGAAGTTATCCCTCTGCTGGAAAAGTTAGAG
Source organism: Gallinago jamesoni (assembly GCA_025769975.1). Classification (NCBI taxonomy): domain Eukaryota; kingdom Metazoa; phylum Chordata; class Aves; order Charadriiformes; family Scolopacidae; genus Gallinago; species Gallinago jamesoni. The sequence continues at coordinate 79,468,503 of JAOQGH010000019.1, forward strand.
GATTCAAGAGGGTCTCAGCCTTCCCTTGTATGCAGTGTTCCTGCAACACATCCATCCACCCGTTTAGGCATCAGAGTTCAGAAGTACTATTTTTAAAAAACATTTGAGGCTTTGGATAGGAAAGCACTAACTAACTAACCCTAGCTGTGCATTAGCATTTAGTATTTTTATGCGGTAAAATACAATTACAGCTCAAATGACAACTAAGCAATTCTCAGTTTACTTTCAAGTTTCTGAAATTCAGAGGAACATTCCAAGCTTAGAGCATTTCAATTTTATTTATTTATTTTTTTTTTAAACTAGAGAACTTGTATAGCTTACTTTTGGCTGAAACTGTAGACACAAGCATCATCTCCAGATCCGTTCTCTTTGGCTGGGTGTTATTTAGACAGACAACGGTGTTTTCAGCATGACAGGCTGCCATTAGCACTGCCCAGGCAGCAGGATTATCTAGAAAAGAACGGTTAAAGGCAAGTCATGCCCACCCTAAATATGCTGGTAGTTCATTTAGAATGGTTGTTATCAGATTAAGCATAAAGACATCGCCATCAATGGAACTACATGCTGTAAATAAAAGATAGTGAGAACAAGGAAAAGTAATTCAATCAGACCCTTATGTCAGCTCAGCCCAAGGCAGCTGAAAATTATTTGCCTCTAAGTAGTATAATAAGATGAAGATGCTGTTTCTAAAGCCAAGTAATGTATTTTTCCACTGGTGTGCCAACCAGAAGCTGCCAGTTTACTCCTGACTGCACCAATTAAACTTGACTAAACTTGACTAGATCTGTGTAACAGTGGCAGCAAAGATCCCAAGGTGCCACCCACAGCTTTCAATCACACAGATTTGGTCTTTTCTGATCACTAGCATGAAAATTACAGCCATGGGTGCCTAATTCCAGTGTCAGATAATTCTGGTGTCAGCTTTTCCCTCACCAAGCAACCATGACTTGGAAGGGCGGTCCCTGTCCTGAACTGGAAAATGTAAATTTTCATCCCAAAGATAATTAATTTTGCCAGTGAAATGCAACAAAGCTTGAAAATCTAACGCAGTAAAATGTAAAGCATACTGCTTCTGAATAGCAGGCATAGTCTGGCATGTACTTGTAGGAAAGTAATTGAAATTTTTAACTTGCATCTACACTAAGGCATGAGAGCAAAATTACTGGAGAAGAAACAAGGTACAAATTAGCACTTGAAAACTTGATTTGCACTTCATACATTTAATGAAGATCATCATCATTTAGCAATAGGTGGACAGTCACTTTTAGTTTATGACCAGCATGTTGTAGCAGAACATTTCCAGCCCAATTTCTCAAGCTAGATGAATAATCTCTTCTGCTTGGTGTAGCACACTGACTCCAAGGGAACATAGTTTTTCTTTTTATGTCTAATATACAAAATAATGCTTATCTTTTCTCATGCTGAGAGATTAATCAATTGCTCAAGTTTTCAGAACAAGCCTTAAAACTCAGCAATGTTTTTTTTTCTTGTCTGGTTTAATTCCCCATGTCTAGACTTGGAATGACAGTTAAGATTTCAACTCTAAGTGTTCTCCCCAAAACATACAAAACAATAAAACAACCCAAGAAACAACAAAACAACCAAAGAAAAGTAGATTATTATTTTTTTGTTAGCACAATAATTTTGTTTCTCATGGGTAAAAATAATCACTACTGTGTTTGAGAAGTAACCTGGGCAGAGGTGGATTGCCTTCTGAATATTTTTCAGTGGATTGTTTTTCTCATCTTCTAACATATGACATCCTGCTGCCAACTGATTAACTGCAATATTGAGCAGGACTTCCTATAAAACAGAACAAAATACAGTGTTAGGTCCCTTCTATAAGTGATTAGATGGAATTAATTTTAGGATTGTTTATGGAATTATAAAGTCTGTATTTTAAGAAAGCCAAACCTTTCCATGGTTTACATCAAGTACACGTGCGACATTTCCTGCCACAGCTCCCCCCTGTAAGATTAAAAAAAAATACGAGTTGGCTATGTGACTGATTAATTAAAAGATTTTACACAAAATGTAATACCAAGATCTTTCTATCTTTCTTACTCAGAAATATAAAGTTTGCACAATGAGATCTTTTCCAGACCTACAGAAGGTTCTCTTCAGAAAGTATTAGAAAGAGGCATCAAGAAAGAGATTAGGGCTTAGCCATACATCATGTTTCTAGTTTTAGCCCCATGTAGAAAGGGGTTTCTTTTCAGGTGCTATTTCTGTTTACATAATTGACATAAATTAAGAGAGAAGAGCTAATTTATTTGCAGAAGAGCTAATAATAAGCATAAAAGCATGAAGTACCTACTGGCTAATGCGAAAAGTGAGCAGATTAATCACATTCAACACACATTATTCCTTATATTTATATACACACATCCTTATGTCAAAAACTAAACAAAATATTCTAATGCACTTACTTTTGCCTTTTGTGAGGTATACAGTGGAACCAGTCGAGACAGAAGAGACCAGAGAGCAGGATTACCAGGGTAACTGGGAAAAGAAAAGGATATTAGAATCTTCTGGTTTAGATATGAACCTGACTTCATATGACTTGGCAGACAATTGCTATTAAGTCCCACGTGGGTCTTTTTCTATTAAGAAAACAACTCAGCATGGTTGAAAATAGAAGTGGATAGTAATTTAACACAAACAACACAAAACTGAAGTTATATGGCTGGCTAAAGAAATAAAGTGTACAGTATGCATGCCAATTCTCACGGGAATTAAAATAAACTTCAGGAGTATAGGTCTTGTTGTCATACTGTGAAGAACAAGGAATTTTAATTGCAGTTGGAGAAAAATGATTTGCATAAAGAATAGTTTCCAAAAACACCTGGGGAGACTATGAGTATTGCTGAAGGGCATCGATTAAAGTTGCCTTTTTCTAGAATGCTGAGGCCAAAACACATTTAAACACAGGTGTTTAGCTAACAGAATGAATAGCTTCAGAGGCTGTTGAATATTAAATTTGAGCCCTAGAGACAATTCTAGGTTGAAGGTTCTGCTACATATGATGAAAAATGCTTTCACAGAACAGAGAACTGATCTAGCTACCAAAGAAGCCATCAAAACAAAACCAGAAAACCTCAAATAAATCTCAAAACTTCTGCCATTTAATGCCATAAATCAGAAAACAAGCTTCTGTCAGCTGATGCTGTGAAGGTGAACACTTCACATTTGAAAACAAAGTATTTTTTTTAGAAGAATGCTGCAAGTGAACAGAAGTTTCCTTACTGTAATCTCTAAAGAAAGTCAAAACATGTACCTGTGTATTGCTTTGGAGACTTCTCTCTGGACCTGCACGTTTCTACCTTGCAAAGCATAAACAGCAGATGCAATAAGGCACCTCTCATAAATCCCATCGTCCCCTTTTTCGTGCTTCAGTAACTCTTTCAGGGCTGCTGTTGCAAGCGTAGCATCCTGCTTTACCAGTCCCAGTGTGCACAAAGCCTTCAGACTTTCTGTACTTGGCTCCTTTAATGAGCTGTTGGATCAGAGGGAGGGAAGGACATGCAAAATTTGAAGAGCAAATTAAACTTACTGTTAACATTGCATTTACTTATGAGTCCTCTTGCTCCTATATATCACATGTGGTATACACAATTAACAGCCTCCACTATGGGATCATGGATCAAGCTGGATCACCACCCCTGAGACTCAGGATGTGGAAACCAGCAGGGTTCATGTGCCATTTCAAGCACTCCAGCTTACAATGTGTAAATCTATGTAAGTGTATGACTCACTTCAGCAGCATCCATAAAATGAACAGTAAGAGACAACACCTAGCACTGGCAACTATTTTCTCTTCTTGAAGACATTTGTACTCCTAACTGCTATCAAACCAGAGCTGTAGTGCGCCTATTCACAGCTTTGCAACAGAAAACCAGGAAGGAAAAAGCCAGAAATGAGCCTGCTGCACTGAGAACGGGGATATTCTGAGAAATTATGCCTTGGTTTACACCAGGATTTGTTCCCACGTAAGGTACTTTGAGCACACTTTCCACCATCTAGTTTCAGTACCACTATTAGGTCGCTGTTCCCCTCATTTCATTATGAGAAGAGGTTTAACCTCCTATTGATAGCATTCCAGGCTTTATTGGAGACCTACTACCTACACTTACCGTTTTTTTCCCCCATATTTTTCTGGTAAAGGTGGAGAACTCTTAAGTTAATCCCTTGATTCAGAGTTGAACCCAGATTCAACTCTGGTGAAAACACTGAGCTCAGTAAAACCAGAATCGAAGCCTTTCACTGAAGCACTAGTTGGGGGTGTTCTAACAATAAAGGCAATTCAGTAAATTGCACTAGAGACTGAACGGAGGCAAACAACAAAACAGGGCAAGGCAGCAGTAATTTGAAGTCACTTCACTGTCACATCCTTAACATAACCACAGAATGAAGTGCTGCTTACTTTCACTTATCAGGTGACAAAGGGCTAATCAAGCTTCCAATGATTATTTTTGCCTTTTGATTCCATGTTTTGTTTTCGGTCCCTGGCACCTGCTAACCACAGGCTGGAATAGCCAGCATTACATTGTCTGGTGCAGAGGTGCTGCCCTCCAACAAGAAGTGGGATTAGCTATACATTAGCTATAAAGACATACTCGCTGCTAAAAATCTCTGTGCCAAGATGCTGTGGGAAAAGAAGAGAGGCAGCTTCTTGTTCAAGGTCCTTCTCAGGCCCTTTAAGTCATCTAGCATGAATTCCATCCAATAAAGACACCTGTCTATTGGACTGGAATGCACCATTTTTGTTCCTATTACAAAAATCCACCTTTGCAGCACTGTGCAATTCAGATCTAGACATATTCACTGTAGTGTTACTTTCCTAAACTATTTACTGCCTTTTTTTTCCTTTGAAACACAAAGAACTATCATAATCTAGAAAACTCTCATTGTTGATATTTATGACAGAAACAGAAGCCTGCAGTGATTAATAGGAAATAGGCAATAGCAGGTTCCTCACTAGTTAATCATCATTTACTCAGGATTTAGAGTGTACTAGGTCATGGACCTTCCCTATTTCAGTAACTTCAGGGGCCTGCTAGCAAGTTGGAGACTGTTCAACCATTACAGGACTTCTCTACTGACAGAGGGTTGATCCTGAGAGGCTGAGGTATCAGCTCTTAGTCCATGGCTACCAGGAAACTAACAATGACCCATGGGCTTTTAGCCTCCACAGCTCTGGAAAAGAAAAATACATTCATGACTTAAGTGAACAATGGATACAGATATGTTTCTTTTCATAGGGAAGCTACAAGATTGTCCTTGTCTATGATGCTTGGAACACAAATGTTCTGGAGATTTCTGACTATTTAAACTGAAACTGGTATCATCAGTCATCCAGATTTCTTATAGCTAAAGTGCCAGAACATTGCCCTGTGCTTGGGACAACTACAGATAAATATTCTCTTAAAAAATTAACCCATCAAAACTACCATTCAAGGACATTAGACATCCAAACTGCCCAGCCCACTAACACTTTCACTCCATACTGCTGTAAGAATATGGAAGACATAGGCCATAAAACAAAATAGATATATCATGTGAACAAGCTTAAAAGAACACTGCATCCATCCACTCTTACTTTTTCTCTGCAACAGAAAAAGAAAATATCCACCTGAGACCCCCCAAAAAGTAAACTTGAGGATTCAGCAGTACAAGAATTCATCATACACTGAGTATTATTCCCTCCACTCACCATTTAAACAGCAGTGTCTTTGCAGCATCCACTTTATTCTGTTTATATTCTATTATTGCCAAGGCAGTCAGGATATGCGCTTTATCTTGTTCAGACTCAGCTACAGACAAGGCTTTTTCATAGGCTGGCAAAAATTCAAGATTCAGAATTGAAGTAGGAAAAAAAAAACCAATACTGATAAAGCCTCTAGAAAGAAATGATATTAGAACACACACAGGCACTTTGGTTTCAGGTTCACTGTATTTTCACACATCAAATCATAGGCAGAAGACAAAAAGAGTTGGCTAAGATTTTGGAAATAACTGTATGCTATGAAACGCCAGATTTCCAGGGCTGTTTAGAGCCCGGGAGTTGTTTATTATGTAGTAAGTGGAAAGAAAACTGAAAAGCAGTATTGGGATACCCAGAAAAAAACTAAAAGAACACAGTATAAATATTCCCCTGTAATAGTTTATGTAAGAAATAGTGCTTCAGATGGGCACACATCACCCCCGTTAAAAACTAAGAGTTATTTAAAATGCTGAGCTGGCTGGTTCTTTGAGTGTTTACAACTCTACACTGACAGTTCAGTATCCCTTTTGGTGAAGTCTCACATCTTACCAGTGCAGAATGCAGCCATACAGGACTTACAACTACCACTAAAAATAAAGTGCTCTGAAAAACACATTAATCTCCTACCAAGAACTGATTTTTCCAGGAAAGTAATTTATTTGAGAACAAGGCAAGCCAAGAGCACAACAGGTTAACGGCAAGAATTAAATACATGAAAAAATGTAGGTTCCCTTTGCACATTTGGATAGCTCTAGCACCTGCTGAACAGCCTAATGGTTAAAATAGTTGTGGAATTTGTACTTATGCATTAGGACTGCAGGAGTGAAATAAACTGAACTACAGCTAGGTTGGTCAGGCAAATAAATTTTGTTACAATTAATCTCAAGAGAAGTGCCCCATAGTGCTCTCCATTTGGCAGACACTTACCTTTCATGCTTTCTTCCAAGAGTCCTTTCTTGAAGTAGGCCAACGCTACCCCCACAATGCCATCAAACTCAGTTAGGGGTATTGACGTGTAAACCTCGATGGCCTTATCACACTGACCAAGGGCACTGCAAAAACACAAACAGACACTGGTATGAAGGATGCAGCAGGATAACAGCTGCTGTGATTCAGACAAGCTGTCCCTGCAGACCAGCATCCTCTTTTCCACAGCAGTTGTAAGCAGACACCTGGAAAAGAGCAAGATTAGGACAATATTGCCCGTCCTCCTCCTGTTACACCAGTTACTCTCTCCAACTATCTGTTGAGTGAAGAATAATTGATAGGGAAAATTCTTCATGAGGGCTGTATGTAAGGATGTCAACTAACGGTCAAACACAACAGAGTGGGAGAAGACAGCAAAGGAGGAATATGAAAAAAGCAAGTTGAAGTATGCGTGCACACAGACAGGCAAGTGCACAAAGAGGCAGAGATACAGCATTCTTCTCCTCAGACCACTACAGAAGAAATTATACAGGATTTAGTTTATCAGAACTAGTTATTAGTTACTGGAGCTTAACTCTTGCATAAGCTGAACAGGGAATCACCATGCATACAGCCTGGATGTGAGACTATGGGAAACTGAAGAGCTGCTTCTAGAACCCTCCCTGAAGTTAAAGAATGTATTATCACAGCCTGTAAGTTCCAGTGCCATGTACAGAAACTTAAGACTATATGAACTTTCCCCAGAGTGCTGACAAATAGCTCATTGGCAGAGACTGAGCTACCTCATATCAAAGAGAAATTTGTGAGTCTTTGTCTGAGAAGACTTGTGTCCTGCATTCCCTGAGAACCAGAAGGGAACTGTGAAGGGAACTCAGCATAAGGAAACCACTGATGTGTTATAAACTGTGAAGACATATAGCAATTCCCTGCAATCTGACTTTTATTTTACTTTTTTAAACACACTACCCATTTCTGGAGCAAAATCAAAGTTCAGTCAAACTTGTCTACAATTAAGAATGATGTTTAATAGATTATTTTAAGTAACCACCTTTCAGTCTCACCCATGTTGTGCATCACTGCATTCGCTACATCCTAAGCTGAAGTTAGAGGTTGGGAAAATCTGTCGACAGACACTTACCACAGCGACCTGCCGTAGTTTTGCATTGCCATGTTGTATTGCTCAGTATCCTCAGAGTTCTTCAGCAACGCAGCGGCCCTGGAAATAACCACAATTAAGAATAATTACCATCTGACTATAACTCGCGTATTTTGAAAATAGTTGTCAGAGCAGAATGGACAAATGTTTTGTGCTGAAGCTTTTCCATGCCAATTAAGCACAAACAGAGCCTATTTCACTGTTTTAATGCATGAGCAAACATGTTCACCAAACACGGTTTCCTTTGCCACCTCCCCCTACCATTGGAAAAGAGGGAAGAAAAAAAACAAAAGGCCAGCCACCTCCGTTAATTAGAACAGGGTAGAGACCAAAACAAAACCCCAAATTTAACTTAAATCTCACAGACTGAATTAGTTAAATGTCCTGGTGAGACACACAAGCCTTGGAATGCTGTTACTTCTCCAGCTCTGTGTTTTGCATTTCCAAATTTGATACAAGAACATCCCCACAACTCCCCTTGCAGTACGCTGAGCTGAACTGAGAAAGTAAGGTTTACTAAAGGAAAAGGAAAACCCGTAAGCTTTTCAGCTGGAAAAAAGGTCAAGGAGCTTCTCTCAGCAAACTTTTCAGGGTGTATAGTTTACCTCCCATAGGCATCTGCCGCCTGCCTTTTCAGGTCCAGACACTCATTCAAATAACCAAGCATGGAGAAAGCAGATGCGTCGTCTGGATTCCTTTCTAGAAAACCAGAATGTAGGAGAACGCCGTCAGAAAGAGTGGTGACAAAGCATTAGGAAAACATCACCTCCTGGGTGCTGCAGTCTGCCCAAACCCACAGAACTCTCTGCCAACTGCCCCTGCCAGTCGCTCACTGGCATCGCTTTGACAGCCTGCAGGCAAGTAGAGGAGTGACAGGAAGACCCACAACATGACACCAGGTCAGATCAGAAACGTTTCCAGTCTTAGGACACAGCGTTAATGCACTCAATATATTTTAATTTTTTTTGCCCTGCAGTGGTTTGGGGTTTTCTGTAAGGAAGTAGGAAACTATTAAGCTTCTACTGACCCTACTGAAATACTGGTAGAATCTTATGATTTATTTTTAATACTACAACTTTGAAAAGCTCATCAGTAGCTAAAGCAGAGATTTGTGAGCTGTCACCTCACCCCAGCCTTCTAACCTGTTTTCCCAGACAAGGAAGGATTGTGTAGGCACCTCCCGCAGCCTGTTTAAGAACAAGGATTTCACAGATGAAGAAATACAGCCTCACATTAATCTCATTTTAAGTGCCTGCACCTTATTTTGCAGCTCTCAAAAGTCCGCGGTGGGGCTGTTCAAGGAGTTAGTCAATAGGGAAGCTGCCCTCAGGGACACTGGAGCAGAGCAGAGCTTTAAGGATGGCTTCCTTAGAGTGGAAAAGCTCTTGATCCCCAGGTGTAAGGAATCAGAAATGAACAAACAGGAGAGACCAGCACGGCTGACTCAAGACCTGCTGGTCAAACTGAAGAGCAATAGAGATGTCCAGGCAGTGGAAGCAGGGACAGGTATCCTGGGAAGAGCAGGGGGACACTGCCCAGTTGTGTAGGGATGAGGTCAGGAAGACCAAGGTGCAGCTGGAGCTGAGTTTAGCAAGGGATGCAGATAATAATAATAATAATAATAATAGTGGCTTTTACAGGTATGTCAGCCAGAATAAGAAGGTGAAAGAAAATGCACTCCCCATGATGAGCAAGAATGGTAAACTGGTAACAACGGACATGGAGAAGGCTGAGGAACTCAATAACCTTTTTGCTGCAGCCTCCACTGGCAAGCCCTCTCCTCTCACCTCACCAGTGGATGAACCATAATGCAGGACTGAGGGAGAAACCACCTGAGGAACCTGAACATACAAAAGCCTACGGGACCTGACAACGTACGTCCCAGAGTCCCAAGGGAATTGGCTGATGTAGCTCCCCAGCCACTCTCCACAATATTTGAAGTCATGGCAGTCAGGTGAAACAAAGGGAAATGGGAAGCATTGCATCCATTTTTTAAAAGGGTAGAAAGCAGCATTCTAGTAACTAGTGACCTGTCATGCTCACCTCTGTGCCTGGGAAGATGATGGAACAGATCTTCCCAGAAGCTCTGCTAATGGAGGGCAGGGAGGTCATCTGAGACAGCCAGCATGATTTCACCAAGGGGAAGTCCTACCTGACCTATCTAGTGGCCTTCCACAATGGAGTGACTATAGCAGTGGACAAGGGAAGAGCCATGGATGTCATCCATCTGGACTTCTGTCACAGCTTTGACACAGTCCCCCACAACATCCTTCTCTCTAAATTGGAGCAGTACAGATTTGATGGATGGACTGTTTACTGGATGAGGAATTGGTTAGACAGTCACATCCAGAGGGTAGTGGTCAACAGCTCAATGTCCACATCGAGATCAGTGACAAGTGGTGTCCCTCAAGGACCCATCCTGGGATGAACACTGTGTAATATCTTCATCAGTGACATGGACAGTGGGATCAAGTGCACCTTCAGCAAGTTTGCCAATGACACCAAGCTGAGTGGAATGGTTGACATGCCAGAGGGACAGGATGCCATCCAGAGGCACCTGGACAGGCTCAAAAAGGGGACTTGTCTGAACATCATGAGGTCTAACAGGACCAAGAGCAGGGTCCTGCACCTGGGCTGGGGCAAGGCCTGGTCTCAGCACAGGCAGGAGATGAGGGGATGGAGGGCTGTCCTGAGGAGAAGGACTTGGGGGTGCTGGTGGACAAGAAGCTCAACATTCACTGGCAACATGTGCTGGTAGCCCAGAAAGCCCCCCACAACCTGGGCTGCATCCCCAGCAGCGTGGCCAGCAGGAAGAGGGGGAGGAATCTGCCCCTCTGCTCCGCTCTGGGGAGACACCCCCAGTGCTGCCTCCAGCTCTGGGGCCACCAACAGCAGGACATGGAGCTGTTGGAGCAGGGCCAGAGGAGGCCATGGAGATGCTGGGAGGACAAGTTGACAGAGCTGAGGGGGTTCAGCCTGGAGAAAGCTCCAGGGAGACTTGGCTGGAGAGCTGCCTGGCAGAAAGGATCTGTGAGTGTTGGTGGACTGTGGGCTGAACATGAGCCAGCAGTGTGCCCAGGTGGCCAAGAAGGCCAACAGCATCCTGGCCTG
>JAOQGH010000019.1:79483181-79497202 GCA_025769975.1 Gallinago jamesoni
ATCCCTGGAGGGGTTCAAGGGCAGGTTGGAGGGGGCTTGGAGCAACCTGGTGTGGTGGGAAGTGTCCCTGCCCAGGGGAGAGGGTGGCACTGGAGGGGCTTTAAGGTCCCTTCCAACCCAAATGATTACCTCTTAGGAGAATTATTTTAAAGTCTGACTCTTGAAGGATCCTGTTTTGGAAATCTCTTTTCCTTCACGCAAACAGTTAAACACACACATTTTCAAAGTGGTAAAACTGATTAACACCCGAAAACTATCTTTTCCCTATGGATTGCTTATGTTTAGAATTCCTCCCTCGATGTAGCATGAGGTGTACAGAGCATTAGTAGTCATAGCAGTAAGCAGTCTGCAGTACCAGATTATTAAAATAATCCTGACCATCCATCATATTTCCAGTTAGACAAAACTTCGTAATTCTGACCAGCAAATAGGATAGAATGTAGTTTTAGCTGCACGAGAACTCTGGACTTCACTTGAGATGTACTCTAATTTTTCTCCAAAGAAACTGTGACGATTGCACACAACTACAGTAAATCATATGACATGCTGATGAGCAGAAGAAAGTAGCCACCTACAGGAAACTCAACCCAGAAGTTCAGTTTGTGACTTAAAATTTAGAGTTCTTGGTCAAACCTACTGTGCATTTGTTTGATTAACTACTTCTCAGTCCTTCCCAATACTTTTCATTCCATCCAGTTGCATGGAAAGCAACCAATTTAGAAGAAGTTAACTTATCCCCTCCAGAACAAACACTTAATTTGTTTGTATGATTCCAAGTAAGATACGAGTGCCAATTTTTATTTAATTCAAAGGATGCACATTGCTCGAATCTGAGAGGAACATTTTTCACTGTTTCCCCACACTTCCACCCCCATACATTCCCTTAAAAAAAAAAAAAAAAATGGAAGGGGAAACTATATTTGAGAATGGGAAAGAGAGTTACCTCAATGTTTCCAGTTGACAGATACAAAACCCCCAAATTGGTCCAGGCAACAACATTCTAGATGGAACAAATAAAGTTAAAACCAATGCATTATTACTATATACAAAAATAACATTGCATCAAGGGAAAAAAGTTTTAAATGCCCACTTGAAACAGATGGCAGCTGCCTACAGCACTTACAATTTGCTCAGCTTGAACAGATTTGATGAACGAATGTTGAGCGAGAGCATAATTTCCAATAGCTGGGGGAGAAAAAAAGAAAAAAGGAGAGCTAGATCTAACTGAATTTCATAAACACCATTAGTCAAGTTGCCTTCTAATTTAGGGTATTATGGAGCAAGGGGTTTTGCTGAAGACTTACCACTACAGGAAGCAACTACACCAAGTGCATTCCAACAAAGATGATTTTTGCTGTCAAGCCTCACAGCTTTTTTGAGACACTGGAAGAAAATCAGAATGTGGATTATATCACTAGAGGAGCAAAAATTAAGATTATGCACATTACTTATTCAGAGACGTAGGTTTTATTGAGGACAGAGACAGTAGGCAGACAAGCACCAACACCAGGTTAAATTTTAAAGGATGTAACAGGAAAACCAGGCACTACCTGTAAAGACTTCTCTAGCAGCTCACTGATCTCATTCATGTCAGAGCCTGCTGCTGTGAGGTCCTCTGCTTGTCGATAATAATTTATTCCAAGATCACACCATATGCTAGCCAAAGGCATCAATTTTAAAGCTCTGCCGTAACACCTACAGAAACATGAATCACAGAAGCTTTATTCCAAGCCTCTCTACACGAGGAGCAGAAAGCTGAAAAAAACATTCAAAAGAATGCTTAAAAACCTAAACCAAGCAAACATGTATAAATACAAACAAAAGCAGACAAGAATTGAAAGCAAACAACAACGAACTGATTTTCAGTCAGACAGTTATCCTCACAAAACCTATTCTGGTCCAAAGGCAGTCATCACTTGTGAATCCACAGATGTGCATTAAATCAAAGCTGTGTCAGTTACAGTACACCAGCTTTTACTTAAAACCAACATCAATCCATTTTTACCATTAATGAATACTTTCCCTAAGAAGTATTTGGCTTCACATATCCTAGTTGAGATTTACTAATCTGCTGTATTTCCTGCCTTACACATCCAACTGCACAGAGCTCAGGGGGAGCCACAGAAGAAGCTACAGAAATACTACAAGTATTTTCTACCATTATGAGCTTCCAGGGACAGAAATATGGAATTCCCTCTTCCACGGTACTCTAGACTCCACATCTAGGGCAAGAATTGATGACATTTTTCAAGAAAGAAGTACAGACAGAAAGCTTGGAATATTATCTTAGACTTTAGTGGTCCTGGGAGAATTAGCAATTATGCAACTACTTCATTTAAAGAGGTGCAATTTATTGAATGACAGACAGGATGTAGCCATGCTCTGGGCACAGAAACGAGGAGAGGAGCGAGGTGAAGTGTTGAGAGCCACTGTGGCAACCCAGGAAAGACACCCTAAAATGATCAGTGCAGAAGAGTGAGTCTGTGTACAATTTCATTAATCTTTGCTCAATATGCAGGTGCTGACAGACCAGCATGTCTCTCATTTTCTAGAAATGTTCTGAACACTTGAGTCTTACCCAGTCTCAAGCTGCATAGAAACTCTCGATAATGAAAAATTATTACCTTCCTCCCAGCCTGAGCAGCTCACTCTTCTTCAGCGTCTCTTTGCCTGTGTTTTTACCCAGAAGGGATCCCAGAACTTGAATATTCACTTTGGATGGTGAAATAACATGCACACTAGTACAGGTGTCTCCAAGCAGTTTCCAGAGGCAAGAGACATCAGGACGGAGCTTTGTTGCCCTGCAATTAATGATAGAGAAAATCCACACAACACTCATTCAGACACTTCAATATCCATTTCTAAAAGAAAGTTCACCACTTTGAAGAGTGGCACAAACTAAACTTTAATTAATCAATGACCATTTATTTTTTTTGATTCAGTTTTCTTCTTTCCTAACTTTAATTAATCAATGAGCCATTTGATTATTTTTTTTGATTCAGTTTTCTTCTTTCCTATTCAAGCTATAGGTCTAAAAAGATCAAAAATAACCAAAAAAAGAGAAACTACAAAATGCCAATGTGACCCAACTTTATTAGGACTAAAACTCATATCTAATCAACAAGTCAGTTGATTACACCCACTCTTGCATTACAGGGGATTCTGATGTTGTATTACAAGACATGACTCATCTGCAGAAACCTGATGGACCTTCTCCTGCAACAGCAGTGATGCTGAGGTTTGCTTTAGGACACTAAAGTGTTTTGTATGAAATGCAAAACAAAAAAAGACCAAATAAGGGAAGGAACAACTTCCTCTCAGACAGTATTTTTTGGTAGAAATCCCCTCCTCCAAGCCCCATATATACCAAAGGCCAGTTGGAAAGAAATGTGTGTCATTTCAGACTTGTATTATAATCAAATGACTCTGTATCTAAACAGAAAAAACAAAACTCTATAATTACCATTCATTTAAGCAGCTTAAGTCCAGAGTGTGTTATTCAAAGCACTTTCAATTAATGCATTCTTACATCTAGGAATCCTGGTCCATCCCATTTAGTTTAAACTGAAAATCCTCAAACACTTAAATCTCACTCTTCTCCTGTCAACCCACAATTCCAGTGGAAATGAAATAAGTGAATATTTAGTACTAACCTTGTAAAAAATTCAAGTGCCAGCTCTATGTAATCCATAGCCTTCCTATCAAAATAGTTATCAAGGGCCGATCTTGCCAGCATGAGATAGCACTCACCAAGTCCTAAAAATAAAGAGAAAATATCCTCCATGAAAAAAGATGCTTTTATGATATGCTGGATAAAGGAGGTGGGGGGGTGGGAGGGTGGAAGCCTGCTCAGTGTTGTGTTTTGATATAAAGATTTATGCCCTGCACACATTATGCCAAAATCAAAGGACCAACAGCACTCACAAGAGAGACTTCACTTTTAACCTATCCTGTCCAGTGTGAGCTGTATTAAAATCAACCTAATTGACTATAAAACCCATAGCATTTAAGCTTTGGTTTTGTCCTCAAATATTAAATAAAGCCCTAATGAGAAATCTGCTCTTCATTGTTAAGCCTTTGACAAATTCATGACTCAAAAACGATTGCCAAAACACAAATAGAAGAAAGTAAGTCAAAAGGAGAAGTCTTATTTGAAGAAGACTTGAAGCCAACATTATTTAATCCTATTCACATCATAATTTACTTCATATGGTGTATGGGGTCTGGTTGAGATGGAGTTAATTTTCCCAGTATCAGCCCTCTTTGGTGGCTAGAAAGGTGCTGGTGACACCCCAGAATTGTGGGTACCGCTGAGCAGCACTCACAACGTTGGGGCTGTCTCCCCAACATCCCCCTCACCAGCAGGCTGAGGGTGGGTGAGATCCTGGGAGGGGACACAGCTGGGACAGCAGACCCACGCTAACCAAAGGGATACTCCATGCCATATGACATCTGCCCAGCAATAAAAGATAAGAGAAAGGAAGACATAACGCAAGTTATTATGACATTTGTCTTTCAGAGAAACCACTATGTGTACTGAAGCCCAGCATCCTGCTTCCTGGGAGGTTGCTGGACCTCATCTGCTGATGGGGAGTACTGAATAAATCTTTTGTTTCCTTTTGCTTCCATGCATGGCCTTTACTTTTGCTTTATTAAACTACCTTTACCTCCATTCACAAGTTTTTTCCATCTAATTTTCTCCCCCTGATACCTCTGTCCTGCTAAGGAGGGGAGTGACACAGCAGCTTGCTGGGCACCTGGTGTCCAGCCAAGGTCAATCTACCACACAGAGAAATAAATCCAGCTGTTAAAAAGGAACTGCATCTAATGCCACAATTTCTAGCATTTTGGAACCAACAATGTAACTGCTTGGTTCATACTTGTGCTGACAGCAGCAGTGATTCTGTCTGGCAGTAAGTCACTGGCTACAAGAACCATCCATTCCCAGTATCATTTTCACAGTTTTGAAGCTCCCTTCCTCATGCTATCATATCCCATACCTACACCAAACTACTAATCACAGTAGTCATGTTTTGCAATCATCTCTTTCTTGCCCCCACTAGGTATTTGTCTTGACAACACACAAGTCCCAAGATCATGAGCATCTCAGATGCCAAGAAGATCGGCAATCTAAAAGCAAAATAGATTTTATTCCCCAAAGTTATCGCATAACATCATATCAAAAGATATGCCAGAGTAGAGGCAGAATGAACATATCATTTAGTAACAAAAAAAAAAAAATATAATACATCGAAAAGATGCGTTCAAGTAACATCAGCAGAGTTATTCTCTCATGTACTAGGAGACTATGCTTCCCACAACTCAATTCAGAAACTGTCCAAACTGACCAGCACAGTACCAGAAGAACACTCATGTATGTTTCAAAGAGTTCTAAGAAGGCTCACAGAAGATAGCAAACCAGATTAAACATTAAACAGTCTCTAAGAAGGTGAAGGCTGTTTTGAGACTTAAAGTAAGACCTGGAGCTAACAAATCACACATTAGGGTTTGAGGGATTATGAGAGAAGATTCAGGACATTTAAGAAAAAGAAAACAGTAACAGTAATTTAAGAAAAAAACAGTAATTTAAGAAAACAGTAACAGTATAGAGGCACCTATAGGGGGGAAATCTTAATACCATAGTGCTTACACCCTCTCTGAGCATTTTATTCTAGGTAAAGCTGCCAACTGTCACTTATAGGCACTACAAAAGCCATATACACATGGACACTGCTATACAATGCCTCTGGAAACCACTGCTGCAGTCAGCTATTGCCTTCCTGCCTGACTTACCCAGTAGAACCACAATACTCTTCAAATCCATCACGGAGCTTTTTCCAGCTCACTTTAGTCTGGCAAACCCCAAGTAACAAGGAGGAGGTAGAGGGACAACCACCCCATAGCCCTTTCAGATGAAAAACTTACCATTGCAACAGTAACCCCAACACTTCTGATTTAGCCTTACAAGAATCAGCTTACATTCACCCCAAAATCTAAATGCCTTACATTCAACAAAAGTACACTCTGTAACTTAAAAATTCATACCAGTACCAAGCAGCATCTTTTTCAGGTGGATGTGTGCAGTGAGAAGGACTGCAGACTCAGCAGCAGAGAGAACGTGAACCGGACAGCTATATTCATTGGCTATCAAGATTTTACACACTCACAATATTTTATATTTTGAGAATCACAGTTCTATCATCAGAATGGAGTCCTAGTTCTGCTGTTTCTCTCTGCTCCCAGCTATAGACTAAAGACCTATCACCACCTCTAACACTCATGAGACCTCTTGGGATACTTTACAGCTATTTTTCATCACTTGAGGAAGCTCAGAGTTGTTTGAATCACCAGAGTTAACAAAAAAAGTGAGGAACGCATGGTCAGGAGCAGCAGAAAATTAGTATAGCCCACCTCCTTGAAATGGCAGCCTGACTGCACTGCCTGTGGTGCCAGTGTTTGACTGCTCAGATGAAACTACAGCATCTAGATGAAACCGCAGTAAGCTGGCTTCTATCTATCTTCAATTCTTCTCCACATCTGGCCCAGTAGCTACACAGGAACCTTTCACACTTACTTGATAGAGAAATAATAGCTCCCATAGAATTATTTTGGTTGGAAGAGACCTTTAAGATCATCAAGTCCAACTGTTAACCCAGCACTGTCAAGTTACCACAAAACCATGTCTCTCAGCACCACACCTACACAGCTTTTAAATACCTGCAGGGATGGTGACTCCACCACACATCATGATTTGAGAGCTCCTCAGGTACTTGCAGGCTACTACACACTTCCTTTCATGCATGGCATCACAGAGTTCTACGTACCCAGAATCCAACCCTATCCTTCTATGCAGGAAAATCTCAACAGACCAAGAACCTCGCTGTAAGGCTTAAGTACTACAGCACGTAGGGAGAGAAAGAGTTAACACTTTTAAATTGAGACATACTACCTTTTAGTGCAGGCACATAATCTTCTGTCTTCAAGATTTGTTGATAGGTAGCTATAGCATTTTCATATTTGCCCAGCATCTGCTCAACTGCTGCAGCTTTGTAGATGCTGTACACAAGCCCTGGGTTCAGCTCACTTGCTTTCCTGAAGGATTTCAGAGCTGTTGCATAGCTCCCTCTGCTCAGGTAAGCCTCCCCTAGAGACTCCCAGCAGTTGGAATCCTTTGGATCAGCCCTGACTGCTGCCTGCAAACTGAAGATACCGAGATAAAAATCAATGAAAAGTGAAAAGTGATACAAGTTAACACAAATTATTTCCTTGTGTTATATATTCTCAGGACACAAGCACACAATTATACAGAATTTTGAAATGCAGCATAGTTGCATCTTCATCTTCAGAGCACAATATACAAGTTTAGACACTGCACCTAATCTTGGCTAATTATTCAGTGCTATGCAGTGCTTGTCTGTGGCTTGTCACCAGGCTTGTTAGTACAGAACACCGGCATGCTAGGAAAAAAAAAAAAAAAAAGCCACTTTGTGCTAATTCTGGAACCCAAGACAGCCTGCTCAGACCCGTTTCCCATTGTCTGGTACAAGCCATCCTATAATCAGCTGTCTTATTTTGAAAACCTGCTAGGATCAAAGACCACTTTATCGGGATTTATAGAAAAATGACTTAAATCAACCACGAGTTCTCTTACTCAGCCACCGCTTGTGACGGCCGATCGGTTCTCAGGTAGTAGAGCCCACGATGAAGCCAGGCCCATTTCGTTGTACCAGTGCTGGCTTTCTCCGTCGCCTCGTTCAGGATTGACAGAGCAGTGTCCTAACAAAGCACCAAAACCCACCAAGTTAGTAAACGTGTAAGTGTAAAGAACAAAACTTCTTGTTAAAGAAGAACGCTCCCAATCCAGCAAACCATTAAACTGTCTCATCTGTTAATTACTGCAATGAAGAAATGTTACAGGGGCTTTTTAAAGCTGGCAGGCTGAGTGGCAGATTAGAGGAGGAAATTATCACATCTAGAGAAGTGATTATTTCTTATGTACCTGTCTTTGCAAATAGTATCTAAAAACCTGCAGAAAGCTACTATTTATTTTTTTTTTCAACTAGAGAAGAATACAAATATTTGCAGCAAGTCAGGTACTTTGACTTTCCAGGAGTCTGTCAAAGTATGGGTTGCTTTCTTGCTCTGTAACATCATAGGCCAAGAGATTTTTTTACAATGCTATATAAGAAATATTTTTTAAATGTTCTGATGACTTTGTATGCTTTTCCTGAAAGCAGCAAGCTGGAGGATGGAGAAAAGAAGTGATAGAAGCTAAATATTAAAAGAAAACTAACTCCCTCTTCATGTTCCCTACTGAAAAAAATCCTTCATCTAATTCACATATGTGATGACTACCATGTTATGCTTGATTCCCCTACCCTTCTCCCCAGAGAGATTTAATTTGGAACTGAAGCATGAAATTGAAGCAGGTCCAACTATGAAAGCTGCTAAGCAATGACAGAACATCTGTTTTCATATCTTATTCTCAAACACAGAGGAAACCTGAAGTGATTCCTCAAAGAGCAGAATTAACAGAAAAACAAAACAGCAGTAATTTAAAGTCCTGAATGTGGAATACCATGTCTCCAAGCTCCATGCTTAAGCCTACAGCTGCTGTTCCAGATTCTTCATCGGTTCCATCCAATTCAAAAGCCTTTTTATAGCAACCACGAGCTCTACTTTTGTCTCCAGCAATGTCCCTGTAGTAGTTACCTAAATAACAAAAGACACTTCCCAAGTAGTTGTCCAATTTTGCAGCCTATAAAGAAATATGAACACAATATGAGACAGCATTTTGAAGGATTATCCTGATGGACAGGTCCAGTGATAACTAATTGTTCAATCTCTGCTATCAATTTATTTAAGCCCCTTCTGTGACACATCTGAGTCATCAAACTTTAAGATTTCAGAGATTACCTGAGCTTTAAACATTTGCAGAACCTGCTACAAACCTCATGACACAAAGCATTTTGTATACGAAGTAATAACAAGCTAGTTGTCCTAGCAGAAAACAATTCCTTACTGCTTCCCACCATTTGCAAATTCTACTCCATTTTAACCATTATGTTCATACACTTACAATATTACACCACAATTAACTCCTGCCTTTTCTAAAATTTAAGTTCTTTTTCAGGTACATGTGGTAAATTTGTTTATACTTAAAAAAACTGCAGCAGAATGTGGCAGAAAACAGCTTTGACATTAAAGTTCAAATAAAATGATTTAGAACTAAAAGTATTGTTCACTTCAGCTACATTCTCCATTATACTCTGCTGTTATTGAAGTGCGAACTGTAGGCAGTGACCTGGGTTGCCAACACCTATCGTGAATTTATATGGTGACCTCACAATTTCTAGAGTCTTATTTTGTTTTTGTTTATGCTTCCATGTTCCCAATTAAGATGTCAGACTAAATGTTTTTGGATTCACATTTTTACTTATGTTCAGAGAAAAAGCCACAACCACCAAAAACCCAAAGATCAGGAAAAGTATATAAATTGTGGGTTTTTGCAGACTTACTTCCTTGGACAGACATTGAAACTCTAACAACATTTGCATCTTTTCTCCTCTTTCCCTTTTTTTCCAATTTGAATTTTGCCCTCCCCATTTCAAAATGTCTTCAAAGATCTACACTGGTAATCTAGAGGCCTCAAGGAGAGAAGACTGAGAGAATCACCACTACATTTGGATAAATCAAAGGCCTTGAGAATTAGGTGAAAAGAGGAAAAGAAAAGCAGGGAGATTCCATTGCTCCCTGCAATGCCTTTTTGCACTGCTGAACTTCATATAGAGGCTCTGGGGGCTCATAAATGGTAACAAGCAGAAGCCTGTCCTTCCAGTCAGTTTATTTTCCATATCTGGTTTCTGATACAGGAAACCACTAATTCTACATGAACAGTTAAAACAGCCTTTACCTTCAAGAACTGGGTGAGCGCTTTTCCTTTGTCCTTTTTTGTCTCATCACTCATGAACCAGTACGTAAGCCCCAGGTACTGATGATACTCTGCAGTTTCGGCCTTTCTTTCAATAGCATTTAGAAAACTAAGTAAAAGGAACAGGGATTGGGTCAGACAAATTCTCAAGAGCTCTCAAGAGCTGCAAAACACTATATGCCATTCTCCCCCCACATTTTCCTGTTAGAGGAAAGGTAAAAAATAAAACTACCTTCTTTCTGCCTGTTCATAGTTCTTTTGGGAATAATGGATGAAACCCTCTAGGGCATGGGACTCAGCCAGATCAGGGTGGGACGACAGAAGCTCTTGCGAAATCTGCAAAAGGATGTCATTCTTCCCTTGTTATTTCCTCCATGAAACCAAGAAATCTACTTAGCTTACAGGAATGACAATACAGCACTAACCTTTGAAGCCTGATCCATTAAACCTTTGCTTAGATAAGCCCGGCCTCTTAGAGCTAAAATCACTGGATCACTGCTTGCATCCACCATCTAGAAAAGCAAGTAACAGTCACAACCAAGTTATTCTTGGTTCCCTAGATTAGGAAATTGAAAATATAAAAAGCAGGCAGATTGCATGAAGATTAAGACATGAAAATATTAAGATAGAGTACCCTTGAGATGCCTTAGACAGAGTAATTTTGATGGAGAAGAGGTAGAAGACTGTAGAGAGCAAGGACAAAGAAGTCTAAACAGTGAGGAATGAAACTGTGAGACAAAAAAAATAATAAGGGAAGCAACTTCTGCTTAAAGCTTAACCATTCAATCTTAAAGTAATATGCTCTTGTTCATGACTAACAACAAGTGAATGAGGACATGGGGAGTAGGGTTATAACAATAAGACAAATTAAGATGAACAACAGCCACAGAACTAGCAAGAACCCAGCAGCACTGAGCAAAACCAGACAAAGTCAAAAGTGACAGCTTCCAAAATTAAAACAGTGAATGAAAGAGTTGTAGCAAAGCCTAAAAAAAAAAACAAAACAGAGAAGGAAGGAGTGTAATTACTCTAATTACACCATAGTTGGTAAGAATTGTCTAAGCCACACAGAATGTAAAAAGGAGGCAAAGGGAGAAATACACAGCTTGAGTTTTTAGCACAGAAGATGAGAGTACTTCTTAAAATAAAAAAATATATGTTTTAGTCAATGAAAATACCTGCTCAAGTGATTGAATGGCTTCTTCTGCAGCATCAGCATCAGCAATTTTAATGAAAGCCTCTGCTTTCAGCTGAAGGATACGGTTCTTCCACTGTAGATTAGGACCCTCAGGAGTTCCAAGAGCCTGAAGAGCTGTTGACAAGAGAAAAGTTTTTTCAAGTCAAAACAGAAAAATGAACTACAAAGAGCACCATTATTCCCAGTATTTTTAAAATCTTGTATGTTACAATTTTTCAGTCTAATAGAACAATTTTTTGATTGCTCTCTCCTGTGTTGAACAAATTGTTCTGTAAAATTTCTACCCATTCAAGTTTAGAATTAAATAAATTTTAGAAAGGTCCTGTCAGACATGTGAAGAGATTGATTGCTTCCTTGCTGCTGGCCTTTGTAAATGGAAGCTACGTTTTTTCAATCTGTTTTCTGAAGAAATAATGACCTTTCAATAAACAAGTTGTTTTATGCTTCAGTGTTTAAAGAAAAAAGTACTACTGAATCCAGGAATTTAACTCTGTGCCTGTGCAAAGGTAACATTATACCTTTCTACGCAGTATTTATTACTTCTCCAATACAGAGTATAATCTTGCCTCAGAGGATGAGGACATCTCTGTTGGGCTTCAGCATTCTCCAAAGGCAAGAACTTTCAGAATAATTCAATTAACTATATTTATTTTCACATATGATGAACTTTTGTGTGACTTGATACCGCCAGTAAGACAGGCTGAGCAGAAAGAAATGCTTCCTCAGAATTCTCTCCAACTTCCCACACATCCTTTGGACTCAAGGAAACTCTGCATCAACAGGATTTTTAGTAAGGCACAATAGCTTACCTGACACCTTGCATTGAGAACAAAAAACTTATTTTCACCTCAGCCTGCCAGCTTTTAGTCTCATTTGGTCCTAACTAGACTTCAAAGAGGAAAACAAAACCCTTGATCTTTACTTATCTTCCACATCACTTGCAAATTCACCGATTTCAGAAATCACATTTTCTCCAGGCTGGAAAAGGACTTCACAGGCTATTTACTTGCTGTCATATGCTGCAATTTCCAGACATTTGATCATCCTTATTACTAGGCTGTTAATTTTTATTATGTTCCTCCTGAGAAGGGGTGGATGGGTACCAAAAGTGCTCACAGATTTCACCATGCTGAAGTTCCTAAAGCAACTGCATGTTGGTGCACTGTTTCACTAACCATTCCCTTCCCTGTAACTTCTAATATGTGACTTGCCTGTAAAGCATAGAAGGGGAAAGAAACAGTCCTATTTATTCATACAAAATGAGGACCTTTCTGCTCTCTACTTCAACAGGACTGTAGGTACGCTTGTGAGAACAATTTTTCCCACAGCTGTGTGATTTTGCATTTAAGACAACGGAATTTCATTCATTATTTCACACCTAGTGCAAGTAGCAATCTCCTCTTGGGGTTTTGCAGTCTGCTTTGAATAGTAGCAAATTTCATGGCCTTACTACTCAACATTCATAAATAACTAGAAAAAAAGGATGAACACCACAGGTATCGGTGAAAATGTCAGGGACACCTCCTTCCAGCCTGAAAACAGACATTATTGCTATACTGTGCTTTAGCTTTTAAATTATTAAAGATAACAAAAAGCACTCAGTGCTACAACTCTAGTTCTTAACTCAAGGTTGCTTACTTTCCTTAAGAGCCTTCTAAGAGATCTTCTGAGTTACTACCTGGAAATCAGAGAAGGGTGTATCATGTCTCCCTTATCTAGATGCTTGTCAACGCCCTCAAGGAGTTCTCAATAACACCTCTATTTTAAAAAGCCATGCTGTCTACTCCCCCAAAACAATTTTTCTAAATACATTCCCTAATTCTGTTCTTTGAGTTTTAACTAATTCAACCACTAAACATATCAGACTTGTCGGTTGCTTCCCTGATCTTTCCTTAAAAGTTAAGGAAAAGTTAAGGTAACCTCCAAGCATTTGGATGCAAAGTCAGTTAGTTTAAGCAATTACAAAATCCCCTTAGTCCAACAGAAATTTTATCTTTATGTCGATATCTCATAGTTCCTTACTGCTAATTATTCTTGTCTTGTTTTATAGCAACTTATATTAATGCTACAATCACAGACAAGTTGTTTGATGAATCCCCTGGAATGGAAGATCATGGTGTAGAAGTCATCCTGACCTCTTCCACGCTGAACACAAGCGGGAAAAGAATTACCTCATTTTCATTCTTTCTGAAATAAATTTCTTTTTACTTACTTTGTTCTGATTTCACATTTTCCTCCACCCAAATTTATAGGGCTTTTGAATCTCCCTTGCTGCCAAGTACTTCCCCTTGCTTTTAACAATTCCCCATGACTGTCTATACAGGTTTGCATAATTATACCTCTTCAAGTCTTTCTTGAGAAGTTTTTCATTGCATTTGTTCCCTCTCAGAAAAAAAGTCCACTTTGGTTGCCCCTTCATGTATAACCATAATGGCTCTATTCAGATCAGATATGTATCCCTAGGTAACAATAACTGCCCTCATTCCCAGCTAGCACAGATAAAAGCCTTACACTCAGTCAGGCTTCTTAAGATGCAGTTGTACTAAGCAACATTTCTGCATTTTGCACTAACCGGATTAAAATCTTATCTTTTAAGTCTATATGTGAAGTCTAACAATCTTCTAAAAATTTGTAACACCTGCCCTTGTGGTCTGAGGCAATTACCTGCTGTTTGGTGGAGCTGGTCAACTACCAGCTGAAAAAGTACACAAGAACACACCAAGCTTCTGAATATTCACCATTAGACAGCTTTCTCATTCTGATTATCATAGAATGATTAGTGTTGGAAAGGACCTTAAAGATCAACCTGTTCCACCCCCCTGCCCTGGGCAGGGACACCTCCCACCACATCAGGTTGCTCCAAGCCCCCTCCAACCTGCCCTTGAACCCCTC
>JAOQGH010000019.1:79497302-79512833 GCA_025769975.1 Gallinago jamesoni
ACCCCAAAGAACTTCTTCCCCACATCTCAGCTCCATCTCCCCTCTGTCAGGGTCAAACCCTTCCCCCTCCTCCTAGGTCTCCCCTCCCTGATAAAGAGTCCCTTCCTATCTCTCCTATCTCCCCTTCAGGGACTGGAAGGCCATTATAAGGTCTCCCTGGAGCCTTCTCTTCTCCAAACTGAACAACCCCAACTTTCTCAGCCTGTCAATTTAGCCAAGTATTTTCTTTTTTTCTGAGACCAAGCAGCAAAATGTTCTTTTCAGCTGTCCTAAATCAAAAGAAGCAGCACAAGCTTGTCACCAGCACAAGTATGAGACTGCAAAAAGCAAAGGACTATGACTACTGCTCATTTGGACCTACCACACAAAGGCCATGTTGGATGGACTATATGAAGTGGTGTACCCCTAATTTTCAATTAGCAGGCAATTACCTTTATTGCAGGACAGGACAGCATCTCTGTGCTTGTGAATCTTCATCTGTGCCTCGGCCAAATAATGCCATGCTGCTGGACACTCGCTAGTCTTCTGCAAACCTAATAAAAGAAGAGTTTTAAAAATGCACTAAAAAAAAGCTGCTTAGGGATGCACAGACACTGTGGTTGTCAAATGCTGTATTGCCACAAAATACCATCTAAAACATATGACCAATCAGATAAAAAGACTTGCGGTTTATATTTTCCTTGAGTCTTATTTTCAACTGTTTTAGACATACAAGCATACAAGGTAAAGACTAAGAAACACATAGGCTTCTATTAGGCTTAATTTTGCATATAACATTACATACACAGAAAAGGAAAAGGGGGAAAAGTGAGTAAATATACAGCACTGGCTTAAGGTGCTCTTTTGTTTCAGAAAGAAAACAGTCCTTTCCTTTAACCAGACGTTAACATCAGCAACCTGTAGACTGCTTTATATAGTTTTTCTTAGAAACCAGAAAAGGCCAACAGAACTTCCAGACAGCAAAAAATTGATAGCAAGAGTGTTTCATTGAAACTTCCCGATAAAGCTGAATTTGAGTCTTCTGATATATATATACATATATACACACATATATATAATTATACACATGTATATACACAGAGATATAACACTACTAAATAATGCCATCAAGCTTCAATGCCTGAAATGTAAACACTTGGCTTAATGGGAAAGACATTATTTCTAAGCTTTATACATTTACACATTACGCCAAGAGCCTTGCCCTTCACATTCTCCCCTTCATGAGCAGAATATTACACATAAAAGTAAAAAGAAATAAATAAAATGATTTGGAAGATGTATCTTTTGTCAAAAACAGGTTGTATGTTTTGTCAAAACATCCAATGGCATTTAACCCAGAAGAATTTGCCATTGGATGTTTTGACATCCATGGAAGACTTTTTCCTCTTAAGCACCTGAAATGTTTATTTCAGATTTTAAGCAAGACATGTTATTTCACTGTGTGTAAAGTACTGTAGAATATTGCAAAATCCAGTTTCAGAAACAATCTTATTCTAAAGCTGGGTGAAAAGATGCAGCATAGCTTAGCACAGCCAGACTGACTCCTGACAACTTAGAACCCAAATGCTTATTTACCTAGCTTTCTCAATAAGCTGTTTTGAATTTTCCATTTCACAGTGAGAGTGAATAGTAGTTTTTTTCTACTAGTATTTTTTTCCCACTAGTACACTTATGAACCATTTTCAAAGAGCTTTGCCATTTCAACGCAAGCAAGATAATTACACATTAGTAAGACAACTCTTCAGCAAATCTTGCTACTGTGAAAAAAAATTCTCAAATGTTTCTCTTCAATTACGCAACACAAGTGTCCACCAAGTGGATATAAGTGCTAAAGAGGTCTCAAAATGATGCACCTTTAAAGGGAAGTCATCTTTGTTCAGCTATTCAAATGCAGTGACTAGATTAGAGGAGTCGCACTATATTTTACTTTATAAATTCCACAATCTTTCATGAATTCTTGCATTTACTGCTTCATCTAGATTTTTCCCCAATAACAGTCGGATTAAGAAATGTCTAAAACTGATCACACTAAAATACTACAGAGCTGACTATAACAGCAATGACAGACTTCAAAGATATACTTAAAGCTATACTTAAAAAAACTTCAACGCCCAATCAGGGGAAATTTTGAGTATTCTTGTTAAATCTAGATGATCATGGAAAGGGCAAAGTACTGTGTAATATAAGATTCCCAAAATATCCAGCATAAACTAGCTGGTGTTGAGGTTATAGAGTACTTACACCTCATATTGCATATTTACCTTCAGTAAGACTCTTAACAGCCTCCTTGTACTTCTTTTCTTGGAGGCATTTTATACCCAAACCGATGATGCCTGGACCACTACTGGCATCCATTTCCAAAAGCCTAGAGAAACAGTCCAGGGCCTCTTCCGACAAAGTACCTGGTTTCAAAAAAATAAATACGTAATAAAGTTTTAGAGTAAAGAAAAGAATGCAACAGCATACCTTGTTTACATAAATAAGATGCGTATCCTTTGAGATATCAGTAATAAATCTATTAACTAAACCTTTTTTCCCAAAAGTACTACATACTTATCACCTCTAAAAACCAAACCCCAAAACCAAACAGTAATTTAAATACCCAGTACCACCAAACAAAATAGTCAGTCTGAAACCTAACCACTCATGTCAAATTGCTAGAGGTACATTTTCTTAATTAATAAAAACTAATTTCTTCATATACTTTTTATGTAAGGCCAGCAGAATGCCCACACGTCAAAGCTTGCCTCAAATAAGTAAAAATAATTCCCTTACAGAGTAGGCCTTGTGCACCTACAAATTTGCTGTGATGAGCTTGCTGAAAACAGTTTTGCTGTGAAACCACATAATTTAGTACCTTGGCTTAATTTTAACTGATGTCACTAAACGTTTATGCTTGTGGGTAGCTGTGGTTGTAGCCTTGGCAGTCCTTCCTTAAAGCAGCAGTTGTGACTTGCAGCAACAGCCTCTGAACTACTCTTTTCTTTAAAAACATCATGGACTTATTTGACATACGGGTTGCCTTTGATTTGCATTTGGTAAAAGTGACTAATGATGTATCTGAATTACAAGCCCACAAATCTGGGGCACGAGGGACTATGACATGGTCGGAATGACTCAGATATAAACAAACAGCCTTAAAAAAAAAAACTAAGCATCATCCTCCCAACCCCAAGTTGGCTGTGGGATGGTGAGATGTTGTCAGAGCACTAGTATATAAGAACTGTGCCAACCAAATGCTCCTTTTCCTTCGGAAATTAGTTGCTGCAGTTTTCACCGCAAATGTGGAAATGAGAGTCTGGGCCTCTTTTGGTCTTCATCATTTCCAATAAAAGTGAAAAACTCTCTCTTGTTTTATGTTGCTACATTACTATATGAAGCCCTACCTCCAAAACTGGAAAAGGCATTCTTCTACCTAAGCTTCATATTAACTTGAGGAGGTTTTTCCTGATTTTATTTCTTTTTAAGACAAGGAAAGAAAGTCAACTTCCTATGCCCTAAACAACTACTAAATTTTGATCTTTCATTTAATTATCTTTGAAAATGCTGAGAAAGCATTCGACACTATTGCAATGTTGTTTGTTGAACTACTGAAAACAGCAAGTCTATATTTTCAAATTCCTACACCAATGAACACATGATGTTGTGTTTCTTTTTCCTCACTCTCCTTTTCTACTCAGAACAAATATCTGAACAGATCGGTTTATTCCTTACTCACCAGGCATTCTTCTGAAAAAAGTTTCACAAACATTTGGATGGTTGTTTGTTTTTTTTTTTACCAAGAGAGATTTTCTGTGTCAAGAATAACCCAAGTGTAGCCCATCCGCAGCCTTAGAGCATTGGTCAACATTCTCAATTTCCTCTTCTAAGCTCAGAAGCTAACCTCCCTTTATCTGGAGAGGCTGCTTTCCAGTTTTTGTAAGGCAAAAAGTCTTTCTTTGTGACTTTATACTTTGCCACAGTTGGACTTGCAGAAGTTTTTTCCCAATTTACAGTCACCACTCAGTTACAGAGCTAGGAAATAGCAAATGATAGGACCAAACAATTTCCATTTCCAGACAGGTGAAAATATGCATAAAAGTAAATAGTGCACTTGTACTGGATTGTGAAGGGTAAAAACTTGTAAAAGGACTGTCACAGAACTAATTATAAAAGTAGTAATTTAAGCCCCCCAAATGTCCTACTCACCTGACTGAACAAAGTGCAAGCAAAGTACTTCTAAAGGATAACACACAGTAGGATACAAATCCATCATATCATGACAGGCCTTTTCCAACCTAGCCGTTTCATGAGGAAACTTGAAAGGGAAAAATTAAATAGTTATGTGTGTGAATTATCAGACCTGGAATATTACATCTATTCACTGATGAAGATATATTAGCATAACCTTACTTTTGACAAGCACTGAATAAAGTCCTTGTAAAGCTTTTGGTGGTCTTCACCAGGAACGGGATCAGCAGAGTTCACCGCATGTTCAAATGCAGTCAAAAGCTGAAATAAGAAATAAATAGGAGTGCAATAAACAATGATTCTAGGAAAGTGTTAGTTTCATAGAATAGACTATTTAAGTTGGAAGGGATGTACAATAATCATTTAGGCACCTGCCTGAATACTTCAGGGCTGACCAAAGTTAAAACATGTTATTAAGGGCATATTAAAGCCACTGCCAGGCTTGGGCCATCAACCACCTCTCCAAGAAGCCTATTCCAGTGTTTGATGCCACTCTGTAAAAAAATGTTTTGCAATTTCACGTCTGAACCTCCCCTGACACAGCTTTCAACTATTGCCACATGTCCTCTTGCTGGATCCCAGGGAGAACAGCTCAGCACGTCCCTCTCTATGTTCCCTCCTTGGGAAGCTGTAGAGAGCCCCTCAGGTTGCCCCTCAGCCTCCTTTTCTCCAAACAAGACAAACACAAGTCCTTAGCTGCTCTTCACAGGACATGCCTTCTAGCCCTTCCACAGTTACACCTTATTATCTGGATCCTACTCATTAAGTTTACACTGGTAGCATGAACAGGGAAAGTCACAAAGCAAGTTCCTTATGGTGAAGTAGTATTCAAATATTAACCAAAACACTTCTATCATCTAGCACAAGATGAAGCAGTAACATAAGAAAGGTACAAGGGAAGGAAAATTTACAAGAACATAAAATTATTCTTCTTCCCTAATCCCAATTCAAAGAAGGACTTGGTACCACAAAACCTAGATGACCATCCTTTCCAGTTAGCTGTCAGCCCTCCGCCCTGCTCTAGTCTAAAGTCTCATCTTTATTTCGTGACTCCTTGTAGATAGGAGAACACAGGCACCAGAGTTTAATAAACATGAAAAATAAACAAAAAGCTTCCCACAGCTTGTCACAAGAGAAATGTTGAATGGGAGGCTGTCTTCAATCCCACACCCTTCCAGCCTCAGATGCTTTACTCAGAAAAGAAGTAAACTGGAGATCTGCACGTGAAACCCATTTCTGATATTTATGCAACCTTTTTTTCTAACTCTTCATCTGTAAAATAAACCAATGATGCCTTCAGCACCTCTTTTCTACAATAGCTCATAAGTTAGAGCATTTGCCTTCTCAAAAAGTAGATAGTAATTTTTTTTCTGTCTCAAATTTTTTCAATTTGTATTTTCCACCTTTCTGGAGCTTTGCTATCAACCAGATTGGGGATAAGAAATTTCCATCCCTCCTGTTCAATGAGGTTCATCTTGAAAGAACAGATAAGTCAGACAAAACAAAATTAACTTTGGTCATAGAGAACATAGGATCAGTAAAATTCATGATCATGTTTGCTCCAACTAACTTTGACATTCTCCTAAGAAGTGAGAGCTTAAAATCTACTGGAGAAAATAAAATGCGAATCAAAACATTGCTATCTAGGGTAAGCAGCAGGTAAGAAGAAATGGCAAAACCAGCATAAAACTACCTCTTTCACCCTGGAGGAAAGCAGGGAGGAGTTTCTTGTTTAGAAGAATGCCTACATTCTAGATTCTGTCAAAGCTTTTAAGTGATGCCTCTGTTAACAAGCAGAGGTAGAACAATGCATCACTATGCTGCAGCGCAAACTTGGGACTCCTGCAGAACTTAGAAGGTAGTTAACGAAGGAGTTCCAGGCCAATCACTTGGATTTAGGTGCCTTATTCTGCCTGTTTTTGTCAGAAGGTAAAATCACCCACCTTCTCCCAAGAACTTTAGTACCACTGAACATTAATGAGACAAAACCCACAAGATTTGCATGGCTTTCAAGGCTTCATTTGAAGTCTAGCTGCACTGTGCATATATATGCGCCTAGATGAGTAGGAGTGAGAAACATTACCAACTGCTCAGTCTTATTATCCTGGTTCTGTGTGCTGTCCGTCAGCAACTGGATCATCTTCTTCGAAAGCTGGTGAAGCTCTGCCTTTTCTGCACCTTCCTCCTGTTTCACTTGTATGAGTTTCTGCCATGCTTCAGCTGCCTGCCAAGAGGAAACAAACGAGCCACACTGTCAATCTTTAAAGAGCAAGAGGTTTAAAACAAGCTTTTCAATTACTGTCAGCTCTACCACACTGGGACAGACAAGAGAGTAACGTCTGAAGTAACGACCTAGATTTACCTGCTTTCTAATTAAAGTACTAACAAGCCCCAAAGCATTGTGTGGGACCTGTCCACCTTCCAAGGTACAGTAAAGAAGGGAGGCCACATCAGTAATATGAATTCCGATTCTGGTTCCTGGAGGAAACCAGTAATAAAAATAGACCTGAACAGTCCGATGATAAACTCTGAAGAAAAAAAGGAAACCTTGTTGAATCTACAGCACTACTAACAGAAACAGAGAAAATAAGACCCTGAAGCCTAACTTGTGGTTTCCTGATGCACATAGGACAAGTCTGCCTTCATATGCTAAACTATTAGCATTGAATTTCATTTCAGAAACTGGTGCACAAAGAGGATTTGGAGCTAACTAATAGTCTTGAGCCTGATGCTATGAGATACGAAAGAAAGGAATTCATTTTCCATTGATGGAGGGAAAAGGAGAAGGTGACATGGAGTAAGACCATGCACTAACTCGTGAGAAAGCAACCTTTTTAAGAGTAAAGAAAGAATGAATAGCATAACTGGAAAAAAAACAGGTACCCTATAACTTTACTACAGACTACAGGCAAAGGTAGCATTGAACGATTCAGGCATTTAACAGCTCCACCTCGTGGTAAACTGAAAACAGCCAGGATTATTTTGCAATGATGGTGCCGACACGGACTTTGGGAACACCAGGTGAGCAGAAACTTGGGCTGCCCTGGAGCCATTCTGAAGGTTTGTGTCTGTGCATGGAATTCATGATGTAACCCACAGACAATCAAGTTCAGGTTGTGTGGGAGAGTAACAGAATATTGGGGAGGAGGACTGTAAATGGCCAAGTGACTGGCATGTGGGGTGCTGGAAAAAACATGTATCGTGTTAATTATTGTTTAATGTCCTCAACAAGTAGAACGTCTGCCCTTAGATAACAACAGCCAGTGATGGACTCAGGAACACCTTATTGAACTTGCCTGAGATCCCTGCCCTGCTATTGAAGAAGACCAAAGCACAGCAAAAAACTTTGCCTGTTTGAATCCTTGAAATAGAGGCAAAATCAACAAGTCTGAGCTCTCATTCTCTCGATCTTTTGCTAACAAGGACTCTATTGCTAACAAGGTCTCTTGCTTTGTGGTGCCTGTGTCCCCTGCTTGCCTGCCTCTACCTGGCTGTTGATTTGGAGATTCCCCAGTATGTGAGGGGAATTGAGAGGTATCAAGACTGAATTTGTTCTTTGCCTTTCAGCTGTGGTTTTGTAGTTCTTCCTGCATTGGTTTACACAGGTTGTTCACAAATTCCACCTTAATCTCTGGCATGAAGTATCAAGGACAGTGTAGGAAGGGATGACCACACCACACAGAGAAGGACTAATCAGATACCTAGAGCTGGCCAAGCCAGGCAAAGGACACCTGACTTGCACATGAGCCATGTAAATGTGCATTTGGGACCATGACTGACTTCCAGAAATACAGCAGAAGAAAGATGTTCCATCCTTTCAGCCTCTATACTAACATCCTTTGCCAACTTTGACAGTTTAACGGACTGCATCCAAATGCAGCAGAAAAGAAAGGGACATCATTAAAATAAATTCCAGTGGTCCACAAGGAGACCTTAAGTGGTTTGTTGCCCAAAAAACTGGGGATTCCTTGATAAAGAGTAGTTAGTTCTGATCAAGTGGAACCTTCTTGTTAGAAGAGAGAAAGTACTCCACGTACCTCTGAATATTTCTTTTCTTGATGATACAGTTCCACAAGCTTTTTACATACATCACACCATTTCTGCTTGTCACCACTAGAAAGGAGGAAAAAAATCCCACATAAACAAGCTAAGTTTTCCATAAAACAGTATAAAGTTTTTCAAATTCTTACAAATAATTTTTGTTAGGTCCAGCTGCCAAACAAATATTTAGAATAAATACTACAGATTGCCCTAAAAGTTTTAGTCATTGCTGCTGTAACTGAATAAAAAAGTGACTTTAAGGGATTGTACTTTTCTTTTTCAATAATTTTCAAATTAAGAAAACAAACTGAACACTCCAGTCAGCTACAGTGACAGGTGACAGATATTTCAGAACTGCATTTATTTGAATCAGATAACATATATTCTGTGATCTTAAAGCAGAGAAAAAACATAAGCCTACGCAGACAACGAACTATCAGAGCTAAATGTTTCGGGGCAGTGAGTTTAGACAGCAGACATTAGCACAACATTAGAATTCTCCAAATTATTAACCTTGAGTACAAGTATTCCAAGAGTTTTTGCCCTACCCAAATGGACAGATCAAGAAACCTTATATAGGTACAGAAAACCTTTGTAACAAGGGCTCACCCACTAATGTCACAAGCCTTAAAAGAACCAAACTTGAAGACTATCCTTTGTATCAGTGATGGCATTCACTGAGCTAGAAATCTTATGGTATGAATTATGGTATTCAATATTCCTTACCTTTCATAGAGTTGCAAGAGCTTTTGGTAAACCTCTACTAAGTCTCCTCTGACATCTGTTTGGTTGGGTTTCTCATATAAATTTGCTAATCCCTTTAAAAAAAAAAACATAAAAAAATACGTAAGATTTTATGTCAACAGTTACATGTTATGAGAACACTGCAAGTTCTACCTACAAAAATTATTGCATTGTCTTCAGTGGGGTCAAGTGTTAATGTAATGACTTTCTGAGGAGAATCTACATGGATACTTCCATACAGCCTTCTGAATCTACTTATTTTAAATGAAATGCTTTCCTCGTTTTTCTTAACTAATACCAATGAATATTTGAAACCTGTAAATACTGTGTCACATTGTCTGCGTAACAGAAAATATATAAAGCACGCCAAGTCATACAATAAAAGGTCTACATCCAAGTATCATGCTGTCTTCTAAAGTAACAGGAAGCCAGAATCTGACTGCAAAACAACTGAGGAAATGTCAATATACCTTGAAATCAGTTGTACCAACAGTTATAATTAAAAAAAGCTATTTATATTGAAAATATACCTTAGCACCTCAGAAAAATATTGATTGTTGGTATGAGAGACACACTTAACAGGCAACCTTATGCTCTACATGTCTCCAAATAACCCAACTCTGTCTTGTAATAGACAGCGCACACAGCACATGTCTACATTGTCATGTGCAGAGCACACAGGTATTTTAAAGGCATATTACTGTTTCTAAGTAACAACAACAGAATTCAGTAACAATCCACTTGATGTTGGAATCTGAAAAAATAACTTACTAGATAAAACATTTTCTCTCCTACAAGCAAAGCCCTGTCAAATGTTTCTACAAGCTCGGAAATTCCTAAGCATGGATGAATTTACTGTGCCTGTTTCAACTCATGTTCTCCCTTGCACATTTCACTGCTCCCCAGTGACACTTTTCAGAGAAAAAAAAAAAGTGAATCTGGACATTCACATACCTGCCATGCCAGTAACTGGTTTGGTTCAAGTTCAATAGCCTTCTTGTACGCTCCTTTGGCCTGATCAGGCTGCTCCAACTCGGCAGCTGCCAGGCCAATGAATACCCAAGCATTGTAGTTATTTTTTTCTTGCTTCAAAACTGCCTAGAAATACACAATTATACATGAAACTGATGAATGAAATGCATTTTATAGATCCACGCATTGAGTTTTATCATTACAGTTTGGTGAATTACTCTGTACGGTCATACTAGGAGTTAACTCACTTTTAGAAAAAGGCTAAGATTACTGCCTTCAAAGTTTTACACCAGGGAATATTTTATATCTGAACCACTCTGCCAGTAATCATATCTGTAACTCAGCAATTAAAGCACTCCTGTTGAGGTCTGGATTAGAAATAGATTTTATTACTGTCACTCTAGACTTAATATTCTTACCACCACATATAAGCAAATGCAAAAGGGAAGGGGAAGAAAGGTTTTCCTGTGGGCAACAAACAAGATGGTCAATGAAGTTAAGTCTGAAAAATTAATCTCAAATTATTAATCTCAGCTAATTACTCCACGCTCTGCATTACTATACAGCTTTAGAGGTATGAGAACAGCAAACAAAATGTGCAAAACACATTACCTTCCAAGTAAAAAATTAATTACCTTGCAATGTTTTAAGGCTTCCTTATATTCTTTATTTCGTATTGCTTCTCTAGCACTCTTTAAAGCCACTTTCACCTCCTTACTTGACATTTTGGCTATTAAGTAAAAAGAAAAGATAATCAGTTCTTATGAAAAGACAAGCTGAAATCAAAACATTGCTTATATCATATTGTAATTACACAGAGAGCATTTTAGACACAGAAATACAGCGCAATATGCCAACATGCACACAGCACTGAAAACTGCTGAAACAAATAATATGGTTAAAATGAGTTAATTACACTTAGCTCCAAGCAGGATTAAGTGAATATTCCAAGCAGTTAAACAATACAAAGTAGCTATCCCACAGTGAAATTCTGGCCGAGTTTAAGACAAATTTAAAGAGAGGGAGAGGTGTTACATGACAGTCACCATAGCTAAGACTCCTAGAAAGTCATCCTGCATACAGTTTCTTTTACAAGAGGAACTAACACACAGTGAACTGGGTTTAAGAGGCATATTGCACTGGACATCTGATCAAGGCGTTACCAAAGCACACCCTCAAAATGTTATCAGTAACTAGTGTTGAAAGTGATACAACTTATGTGCATTCTCACTAATAATCAGGATTCTATCCTTAAATCTATCAAGCATGAGCTACTGAAAATAAACCGAATCAAGGGAGACCAGTATTGTATCATTCTTGAGGAGGCATATTGGGCACAAGGGCCTTGAGGATGGTGCTCATCTACAGGTTTTGAGAAGTTCAGCCAACTTGGCAGGTAAGTGAAAATTCTGTATCTGCTAAACTGAACTGCCTTCATTATAATACTAAAATTCACACCCAAGGAGACCCTTGCCCAAGTGAAGGCCTTCCTTGAGCATGTGTGGGAGTTATAACTTGATGGTGTGATTGTATCTAAATTACTAACTACTCAAATATAGCTAGGAGGCATTAATATTATATTGATGTTGTAAATTGCGTATAAAAATCGTGTGGAGAATTCACATGGGGGTGCATGATGGGAGGAGAAATGCCCCGTGCACCTGGCACTGTAAAGAAACTAATGTCAACTCTTGAAACTACAAACCCCGTTTGGAGAGTGATAGGTTTGTTACAGACTTTGGTAACAAAGGGGTTCCCAAGGATCAGAGTCGATCTTGCATGCTGCTCACAGCAGTACCATGGCCAGCCTGACACCTGTGTTCAGGCTTCTCCACGATGCTCCGTGGCCCTCACACACACTTAGAGCAGGCCCTGCTTCTGCCTACAGCT
The DNA here is from genome assembly GCA_025769975.1 of Gallinago jamesoni. Lineage (NCBI taxonomy): Eukaryota > Metazoa > Chordata > Aves > Charadriiformes > Scolopacidae > Gallinago > Gallinago jamesoni. The sequence goes on from JAOQGH010000019.1 coordinate 79,509,180, forward strand.
GTACAGCAGAAAGGACAAAGTGCTTAAGGACACAGAATCACAGAATCCCAGGCTGGCACGGGCTGGAAGGGACCTCTGGAGACCACCCAGTCCAACCCCCTGCCACAGCAGGGTCACCCAGAGCAGCGGGACAGCAACACGTCCAGATGGGTTTGAATGTCTCCAGAGAAGGAGACTCCACACCCTCTCTGGGCAGCCTCTGCCAGGGCTCTGCCACCCTCACAGCAAAGAAGTTCCTCCTCATGTGGAGATGGAATTTCCCGTGTTCCATTTTGTGCCCACTGCCCCTTGTCCTGTCCCTGGGCACCACTGAGAAGAGTCTGGCCCCATCCTGTTACCCCCCACCCTTTAGCTGTTGCTCAGCATCGATGAGATCCCCTCTCAGTCTGCTCTTCTCCAGCTGAACAGCCCCAGGTCCCTCAGCCTTTCCTCAGCAGGGAGGCATTCCCGGTTGTGAAGTCTGACATAGTCATGCACTGCTTTGACGTAGATGGTAAATGTTTTTCTGCAAATGAACCTTAGAAACAGCACTGTCTAAACCGCCCAACGGCAGGAGGCTGAGACACACCACTGCTGGGGCCGGCTCTGACAAAGGCTGAGAAATTGACATGCTGCACAACAAAAAGAAACGCCTTTTGGCAGCCGAAGAGTGAAAGATAAAAGAGTGGATGAAGGGCCTGGAGAGAAATTAGTAAACAGAGGACAAGAAGGTGGATTTCAAAGATTCCCTCAAAGCCTAAAAAATTAAAAAGAAACCTGTCAAACTTACATGGCTCAGCAGCTCCCGCAGACAAATTTGCTTCCGAGGAGGGCACGGGCTCCTCGATCACTGCAAACACCGCCTCTGGTTGACATTACAGAGTCTGAGCTCCATTTCCACCTACAGAGGAAAACAGACACAACGTCAGCGCAAAACCGCTGCCACCTCGGAGGAAATCGGCACCGCGGCCCTGCTACGGAGCGAGGGGCGCCCGGGCCCGGCCCCCCACGGCCTGGCCAGCCCCCACGGCGAGGGAGGACGCGACGGACCGAACCGGGCCAGGCCGGGCCGGGCCGCCACGGCCCCTCACAGCCCCACGCCGCCTCACCTTGGCCTCCCGCCGCAGCCGCCGCCGCCGCCGCAGCCGCCGCCCGCGCGCGCGCGCGCATGCGTCTGGCGTCATCGCGGCGACGCTGCCCGGCCGGCCGCCATTTTGCGGGGTGCCCTCTGGGAGATGTAGTTCCCGCCTCAGGGGGTTGAGGGCAGCGGGCGGCTCTAGGTGACAGCGCCGCTGCTCCCCTCTCTCCGGGAGAAGGGTGTGACGGCGGCGGTGCGGTGCGGTGCGGGTCGGCGGCGGGGCTATGGAGCTGGCTGGGCTGGCGCTACTCCTCATGGCTTCCGCGGCCTGGGCCGGGGAGAAGCCGCGGCCGATCGCCCACGGGGGCCAGCCCCGGCCCAGCGTGGTGCTGGTAGCCTGCGACTCCTTGGTGAGTGTCCGGGTGAGGGAGGGCGGGAGAGCGGCGGGGGCATGTCGCCGGTCCTGGCCTCACTGGGACCTCCGAGGATGTGGCAACATGGGCTTTCCGTGGCTTTATCCAGGCTACAACTACAGGCTTGCTAAAACAGGGCTGGTTTTTATTCTCCGGCACCTCCGCGGGGTGCAGGGCTTTCTTGGGACCTTGAGGGGAGGCCTTCACTAGGTAGTTCTTGTTATCTTGCCAGAAGCCTGCTCCATGTTTTCATCAGGTGCATGACAGGAATCAGAAACTTGTGAATATGTTGTTGACAGGGTGACAAATCAGTTGTGTACTTTCAAAAAAAAAAAGCTGTCTACTTTTCAGCCGGAAATTCTATTCAAGTTCATATTGCTGATTATAGCTTTATTTCCAGTTCCTGTTACTGAATGCTTGTTCTAGTTGCCATTTGTAGTAGTGTACAATATTAGGTGATCAGGTTTTTTATCATATTCTGATCTTCAGTGGCCCGATTCACTGTGTAGTCGCCCACTGCAGTGTGGTGCTGGGATGCCACAGTTCGCTCTCTTGGTGCCAAATGAAGCAATGTTCCTCACAACACCACGTTATCCGATAGCATTTTCTGCCAGAAGACAAATTGGGGGGAATTTTTTTCTTCTGCATGCAGTCCCTGCATTGAAGTCTAAAATGTTAAGAAAAAGATGGTAGTGTCTGACTATGGACTTAGTATATGAGCAGTGTCTGGGTGCCTGGGGAGGTGATGAAGTGCTTGTGATGTAAACTATTTTAAACAATGCCAGAATAATTCTAATCTTAAAATATCTCCGTACGTTTCCTACTGTGTAGCACAACTATGTTGCACTTAACTCTGCTCTCAGGCTTCTTTCTGAAATATTGCAAACTCTTTGATTATTTCCAGTATTCTTTCAGAATTTTCCCTTGGACAGGGAGTGCCTACCACGTGGGTAATGGAAGCAGTAGTAACACCGACTGTAAATTCTTCAAGTTTGCTCTCATGCATTTTTGGTTTCATGGGTTTTGGTTTTCCTTTTTTGTTCTCTCACAAATTACTCCAGAAAATTAAACTAGTAAAACTAAAGTGAAAATTCAGAAGCAGAAACCGCATAGTATGAAATTAATAGGCAGTCTTATATTGTCTGATGTGTATTCTTAAATGCTGAAGACAGAAATAGACTCCTTTTCTCTCCATGTAAGCTTCCCTGATGTCTCATATAGGAGAATATTATGTTAAATACAATGCTTGTTTCCAACTATTGTTTAAAAATAGTCTTTCAAAAGCAAAATGCATTTTCTTAAAAACTGTAGAGGCTAGCAATTCTCAGAACCCATGCATCCATCTGCCTGTTTTGTTCTAAGCATTTTCTATTATCTTTTGGAGTTTTCGCTGTGACTCATGCCTGAGAGATGTTTGTACCTGTTTCAAATGTACCATTATTTAAAGGTGAAATTTCTCAATTGGTAAAGTCTTGGTCCTCTTGAGGCTGTTCACATTCTGTACATCTTAAAGTAGATGATCAAAGGTCTTCATCTGAAGCAGTCAGGAAATTTTTATTATACCTATTCAGTATTTCAGAGAAAGCAACTCTCATTATTGACTCTGTCATATCTGCTCATTTTTGATTATGTGTCAGCAGCAGCAAAGTGGTCATTGAATACTTTCTGTTGAAGGCATGATATCTCACTAAATAATTGTTTCCAAGATTTCTCATCAAGCAAAAACATTACAGTAAAAGCCATAGTGCATTTTGTACTTAATGTCATGTAATGATAAGTTTTACCTTCAACAGATACCAAGAATCATTGTGCTCAATGTAAGGCCTGGATATAGCATTTTTTGTAGGCTGCTGATGCTGGTAGGCTGCATGGGGATACAAAGAATCACAGAATCTTCGCGTTTGGAATGGACCTGTGAGATCATCGAGTCCAACCATACACAAAAACAAACAAACAAAACACAAAACACCACACACCAACACAACACCAAACACAAAACAAAAATACCCAATCCAACAATCCCAGGCACTAGAGCATGCGGTGAAGTGCCACTTCTACATGTTTCTTAATTACCTCCAGGGATGGCGACTCTACCACCTCCCTGGAGAGGCTGTTCCAGTGCCTCACCACCCTCTCAGGAAAGTCATTCTTCCCAATATCTCATCTAACCCTCCCCTGCCCCAA
>JAOQGH010000019.1:79512933-79552676 GCA_025769975.1 Gallinago jamesoni
AGGGTGGTGGAGCACTGGAACAGGTTGCCCAGGGAGGTGGTTGAGGCCCCTTTCCTGGAGACATTCAAGGTGAGGCTTGATGAGGCCCTGGACAACCTGGTCTAGTTGGAGGTGTCCCTGTGACTGCAGGGTGGCTGGACTAGATGACCTTTGAAGGTCCCTTCCGGCCCAGATGATTCTATGATTCTATGATTCTAAAAAGATATCAAAAGAGTAGAAGCACTTCTTAGCAACCCAATACTAAGGTGTGGGGTTTTTCCAATAAAAATTATTAATTTCTCAATGTTTCAGGATTCTATTACATGCCATGACCAGATTTAAAGATCAGAAACATTAGTTTCAACAACCAAATGAATTATTGAAGAAAAAAAACATTGTTCTTCTCTAACTTCTTTTATTTGTACTACACTTTCTGCATTGTATGGATGGAAAAACTAGGGAAGTATCATCCCAGAATTATCCAGCAGATGAGTTATCTGAAGTTACTGTATGCACACACACACACACACAGATCTTCACTTTTTCTTACTCTCCTTCCTCTAGAATTTGACAATCTTTCTCTTCCACAATTATTAATCCAACACAAATACACATCCAACTAATGTTGTTAATCCTGAAATGGCTTTTCCCATTCTGTAGGTCCAAGTTTTCCATGTCTGCCTCAGCACTGAGTAAGGGGGAGTTCAACTGTAAGCTTACATGTGTTTTCCAGATCCATGAGTCAGTCTTACAAATGACAACACTTCCCTTAACAAACATCTCTTTTGGCCTTAGTTCAAAATTGCACCAACCTACCACAAAGCCTATTTAACAACTGGATGCACAGATATCAATGCTGAAGATAGACCCAGACAAACTTTAATACCCTTGATAATCCTTGCCAATTCTTGGCAGAGGAACCCAGACATCATAACTGAACCCAGATTTGCTAAAAGCCATAAAAGATTTCAGTATATTGTCAAGAATTCGGCCCAGACTACAGACTGCAGTCTTAACCTCAGGAAATCTGTTGTTCAACAATGAAAGATAAGAGTAACCAATTCTTACCCATTACAGTTTTGTGAAGAGAGGTGTTGGAAGTGTCAGAAATCTGAGAAACCTTTATCTGTTTCTTCTGCAGCCAAATTGAAAGACTCTGGCTCACATTAGAAAGCTGATTTTTTTTTAAAACAACCAACTACATGCACAGTAGCTGCATCAGGTAAGACTGTAACAGCTGGAAGGCAGGATAAACATGGGCAAACTTCCATAAGCCTTTTGACTTATTCTTGCCCTTTTCCTTCTCTGGCCATGCTTCCCAAATAGCTTGCTGACACCCAGCAGAGTGGAAGGATGGGTTAAATGCTGCAATACTGATGGCTTTTTAACATCATGGGAGAAAGAATAAGAAAGTCAATACTGATCTTGTAAAGACGCTGACCTAGTCGCAGCCTGTGAGTGTATAATTGTACTTGCCAATAATATCTGTCTGATTCATACTCTTGAAAAGTCCATTTTTTCAGAGATCTCCTAGATCAGTCTTAAAAGGTACTTAAAGTATTATATGACGTATTACCTTCAAGAACATGATGCAGAACAAGCTCATCATTGATTTTTGTTTCCCTGTTTCTTTCTGTTCAAACATTTGTGCAGCTAAAAATAGTTTAACTACTACTTAGCTGGAACTACTTTCCATCTCCAATAATACAGGGGGTTTTTCTCATCATTTCCTCTTTATCTTGCATTTGGATGCACTCATGGATACCCATCCTGTCCTGTGATAACCAGTACTCTCCGGCCCTGATTTAGTTCTTAGGGAAACATTTCTTCAGATTCTGGAAAGGAAATAGCAGGCAAGGAAGTCAATAAAAGTTTTGACACAGTCATCTTCAACAAGGAAGGCCTAAAATGAGGCCCAGAGCACAACAGAACTGCTCTGATATAGAGAACACAATCTTGTAGAGACTCATGGTGAAAATATTAAAGAAAGCACGAGTGAAGAAGGGGTGGTAATCTACATGTGACTACCAGAAGAAACATGGTTCTCAGGACACCATTCGCAGCAGCAAAATCGAGGGAGGTTCTGGTTTTGTCAGAACTGCCAGGCCAGCTCTCCTGATGACCCCATAGAACTTGTAATCCACACACAGGGAGGATGGCTAGAAGGCTGCAGCACATCACACATTCCTCTCTTTTCATGTTAGACCAGCAGGAACAGACATCTCAAATATATTTCACACAAGGAAAAACAGTCAATGGACAGAAATGTGATGTAAGATTTATGAAAGGTGAAGTAAACACAAACCCAAGGCAAAAGTTTACTTCATAATAACTGATGGTTAGTATGGGATATAAAAGGAAAGTCCAAAAATTCACTTGATGTGGCCTATCAAGAACATCCACAAAAATCTGATGAGGACCTGACAGCCAGTATTCCTTGGCCTCTGTGTCCAGACCACATGGACTGACACATTTTGAAGTTTATGCGTTTATGAGTGTTGGAGAGTGAATGCATAAAAATCAACTTGTTTAAAGACTTTGTAAATAAATATCCCTTTCCTCTTCCAAAAGATCTTGCCCTGAATCTTGTTGTGTTGATTTTCCTGCAAGTGGGTGTTAGAGGCCTGCACACCTGTCATTCTTCTGCAATTGGGTTTGAAAATGGCAAGCAGGAAGACTAGAGCAAATGGCTTCACAGCAATGCACAGCCTGTTCCTTAAGTAGTCACAAGGGTGGTATTGCCTTCTTCCCACCCCTGTAGGGGTGTGACACCACAGGAGCTGAGAAAAAGAGTAGGTCCTGAGGCTGGTTATTCCGGAGCTTTCCCTGTGCTGACCTCCTACATTTCAGGAAGACATCCCCACTCCTTTAATCTATCTTGCCACTTCAGGAAAAAATCTGAGTGCAAAAACCTTGGTCTAAATTCTCTTGTGGTAACCTTGTCCTCCTCACAGAGAGCAACATGCAGTGCTGAGGCCTGTACTTGCTCCTTCTTGGACAACCTGTAACAACCTTAGCAGAAAACACCCTACAAACACCCAGCTTTGGCACTGCTAGTCTGGAAGGAGTTTCGTCAATGTGAGCAATGATTTTGAGATTAATTGCATACAGATACAACTAAACTGATTCTGAGGATGAATGCTGGAAAGGACAGTCTCATTAAATTTTGCATTGAAATGAATCAAGAGTGTGCACATTTGTTCTAGTGCATGAGCTAAAATTATTCTATCTATATCATTATGCATAGTTAAACAATCCTGTCTGCAGATCAAGAAGATTATTTATGCTCAAGGGTATTTCCCAGGAGTACTTTTATATTGATCATGGCAGGCTACTGTAAATAGGGTAAAACCCAAATGGGAAATCTACTTCTTGATTCTGTTTTTTCACTCCAGTTGCAACTAAAATGCCTCTGCAAACAACCATATTAACTGAGAGAATAATCTTACTCAAAGTCAGTAACATCTTCATAAAAGCAAGCCTCTGCAGTTACCCTTGTCATTTATTTTGCAAGGAAAGGCTGAACAGACTATATTTAGCAGCATAGAAATGTCAGATCCAGAAATATACAGTGGTGGACAATGAGTCCTTGGTTTGTGCAACTGAAACGTCATCTGTCTACCCCATTGGAGCTCCCTAAGATAGTAGTCCTTTTTTAGTTAAAGCATGGTTCTGTTTGTACAGGATTACCATAGTTGTGCTTGGAGAGTGACTCTAGGAGAGCATGGCTTATCAACTTTGCCCTCTCTGCAGTGCAACTATCACTTGAAATTGAAAAACAACAATCACAAGTGGCCTCAGGGTATGTAGCAGTAACGCAAGGAGTGAAGAAAGCCAACAGCCAGACTGGAAGAGGCTACCTATTTAGGAAAGCTTCAAGGGAAATCTAGATCAAAAAAAAAAGGTTTAAAAAAAAGGGGGGAAATTACTGAAGATAGTTGTACAGTGTTCTAAACTGTCTTTGAAATGGTTCAAAACAAACAAGCAAATAAAATCAGTCTGTCTGGTAATCAATCCTTGCTGGTTTCAAGTCATATTTTAGAACTGAAGTCCACATCTCCATCCCTGTCAGCCAATTACGGTCTTCACCTATTCCTCACCACCCTTGTCCTACTGAAAGACCTCAAGGTCAAAAAAAAGCCTCCAATCTCCTTGAGGACTCACCTGGTATTACAGGACAAATAGAAATTCAGCAGTGAAAACAAAAGAGGAGTTTGTTCTGCAGAGGTTTTTGCCTGGATTTTTGGGTCTTCTGGAAGTCTTACATGGCCTGAGGTCCCTTATGATCCACCCCTTAATAGGTGGAGGACTTCCCCTCTCTCTTGGTCTCTGTGGCACTTTGAAAAACTCTTACTTACCGATGCAAGAGAGTCCAGCCGTGGCTGACACTACTCCTGGCCAGGTTGTCACTGGGCAAGCATAGATGACACGGACCCTTCTGACAGTTCCTCCATCAGTCCCTGGGTACACTGCATAGGGCTGCAATCCACCCCTTACCGGGAAATAAGTGGGGCTATATGCTTCTGCTCCCTGCCAGGAGCAGGAGCGCACGAGGGCCATGAGGGAGGGAGCCCCGGATGCACACCAAAACCAAAAAGCCAGCTTAGAGCAGGTGGTTGTTCCTCACAGCTACATGCTGAGAAGAAAATACCAGTTTCTGAGATTAAGTGGGTAGGATTTTGGCTTCCTGAGACGTAATTCCTTTTGTTGAGAAGTTTTGTGGCAGCATGTGACCTGTTATTAGGGGCTGTGTCTTTTAGCCCTGCTCAGCAGAAGGTAAAATATCTTTCCAGGCTCTTATCTCTACACACTGCATGCACCTGCATGAGAAGGCAGTCCGTTGAAGCCAGATTCCCTTGGACAGTTGTGGGGTCTGGTAGAGGTTGGTACCACAGGAACACCCCAACAATTGCTCATGTAACTTTACTGGACCATAGTCCCTTCCTTCTAGTCTGCATAAAACTCAAACCCAATCCTGACTGCAGAGGTTGCTTTCTCAGCTCAGGCTGCAGAGACTGTGCTTTCAGGTTTGTTAGAGTCTCCAGTGTTGTCTTCACTGGCTCTTACCATGCAGAAGTCATTGTGCAACTTAACAAGTCCCTCAAGTGTTTTCTTCTACCTTGACCCTCAGGAGCAGCTCCCTGCGGTTCTATCAACATCTGTTGGCACAAAATGCATTGAGCAGCAGAGCTATTAGAAACCCATGCCTGTTGAGTCGCACATATCTCTGGATGTATTTTTTTTTTGCGTTTTACACTTCTCTGACAGCCCAGAGAATGCCTCTCCTTTGTGTCAGTGTCACCAGCTCACAGGGCAGTGCAGGAGGAAGGAGGCTAAAAGGGAGCTGGTCGCCTTCTCCCCGGTACGCCCTGCTGAGGGCTAGCATAGACAGCACGCGGCTTCCCTGCCAGGGGCAGACTGACTTACATGAGGTGGACACTTGGAGATGAGCGTAGTGTATTACTAAGCCATTGCATTTATTACACATTCATTCCACATTCATTTCAACTTACATAAGTAAAAGTTCTTCTGTGTCACTGGAGGAATACTGCCTTCATTTTGAAGGTCAAAATACACTTGTGACAGTCCAAAGCAAACAAACCTCAAGGCAAAAGCCTCCACTGGCCTCTGCTCTCTGCTATGTGAGCCTGGAGGAGAGTGGAAGTGTCTCCTCCTGCTGGAGGCAAAGCTCAAGCAGCTCTACCCCACTGTCTGCCCTCTTCCATATTTACCACTGGTGGTTTCATCTCATTCATCCTGGTGAAAACTAGCTGCTCCAGGAACCAACAAGCTTTGTTGCATTTGCCTTCACAGCAGCCTGGGCAGGCAGGAATAGGGGATAGTCCAAGGTCTGCAGCAAATCTACCACCTGACTGTTGGCATCCCCCATAGCAGGAGATGGCTTTCATAGCTGTTTAGAAGGGACCAATTTGGCTCCTTTGTTTGATTTCCCACTCCTCTGACTTTTTGGCTGGTGTTTCTCAGTGCCTCATTCCCTGGAATACAGTGGGAATACATTTATGGGCACCACAATTACTCACTTGGTGACCATGCTACCCCATGGCATCCCTTATCAACCAGCTTACAAATTAATGCCTCTGACAGCAGCACCCACAGGCAGGTTAGTACAGAGCCCGCTCAGGCAGGACTCCACATCTACATGTCCTTCCCAGGTTTCTGACACATAATGGTGTTCCACCTGACAACTTTATGAGAACTGTAAGCTGCAAGTGGATTAATTTACCCATCTTGTGACACACAAGGAACAGAGTTTGTGCAGGACTTGACTCGCATGTGGAGGGAGACCTACCTACTCCATCCCATCTGGATGCAGTCCTGAGTAATATGCTCCAGGCAATCCTGCTCCAGCAGGGGAGTTGTATTATGTGATCTCTAGAGGTTCCTTCCAACTCTGACAATTCTGTGATTCCATAATTCTATATCCTATGTCTATTTCTAGTTTTTACAATTCTCTGTCTGGAAGATGCACAGCTGTTTTGCAGAATGCCACAGCAGAATAACATGTACATTTTGCCAGCTCATGAGCAGTAAAATCAAACTAACAACCGAGAAGGAACATTAATTTAGCTTTTTGAAAATAAGGCTTTTGCTGGCAGCCACAACAATCACCAGTTCAAATCCCTAGCTTTTACCAGGTAAAATTCCTGCCTGAAGAGACTGACCTGTGTAAACAAGATTACTTTCTTTTTTTCTTTTAAAATGGTATTAAAGTAATTTCTCACTTTTTCCTTAAAAATAATAAAATGTTATTGCTTGTCAATCTTATTTAAGATTTTTTCACTGTCTCTTTGCCTCCCACATCTCTCTGTCATTCTTTCCCTTGAGACCTCAATTATGCTTAACTGTTATGTCATTAACAATATTACTTATGCACCAATAGCAGTACAGATATGTTAAGCCTAGCTTTCTCCTACTTGCAGTCTGAATTATCACATTAAAAAATAGCTAAATAAAGGCTTATCAAGGGCTCCTCTCTTCCTGACCCTTTTTGTTGTTTTCATTAGTTTATGAGCATAGACATTTATAAACAACGGATTATAGGAGCTTGTGAGACCTGATGTGAAACTAGATATATTTCCACGTTGGAAAAGAAACCAGTTCAAGACAGGGAGAAGCTTGCTTATAGATTGTACTAAAGAACATGGTGAGCCTATCCCTATAGAAGCAGGCAGTCTGGATCTTGTACATGGCACAGATGAGCTTTTGGGAGCTGCTGCCCTATACTGGAAACAGCCATTATGGTCTGTTTATGCAATACAGGTCTGCTTGAAGGCTGTTTGTGAACCGCTGGCATGCACCCAGCGTGTGAAGTGTTTTGTCATGTCACTTCTCTTTGGGTACTTCTTAGGAAGATTTCTTGACATTTCGTTTGCATACATGGGGCATATGACACACCTCTACTTCTACCTGGGTAGCAAAAAAAAGCACAGGTCCCCAAAGCAAAAATGTGTCTTTACAAATGATCTTTCCACTACAGCAGTGCAGACAGCTGTGCTGTGTAGTAACACAAATCTCCTCTTCTTCTTTCCTTCCTCCATTTTTTTATTGGCTGCTATTCCTTGCATTATAGGAGTCTGCAAAATTCCAGCCTAGATCTAGGTGGTGTTTTGCAGGACAGTGTACAAATACCTACCAGGAGACAATCTACCCTCAGAATCTCAAACTTACACAGAGAATGTACAGGAAAAGGGGAAAGTATCAACAACCCTGTATCACGGAAGCTATCAGTCCCAGGTAACACAACTTGAAGAATGAAATTCAGGCAGAATTTCATCATTATTTGAAGTGGGCATTGTCATTTATCACTGTCATGAAAAGCCTTGCATCTGCCCTTTCCCTGACTGCTTGGCTTGGTAGTGCTTCAGCCTTTCATGTGCTCATCACAGAACAAGCATTTTTACACCACAGAGGGAAGGAAGTCTGATATAAAACTAAGAAGCAAAAGCAAGAAGGTGTTTAGTCCACTTTACTTCACCGGGGAGGCCCACCAAGTAAACATATAATTGCTTTCACTGTCTTGAGGGAAGACAGAAGGAACAAGGAGCAAAGGGCAAAACTGCGTTTTCGAGGGGCAGCGTCAGTTTATGCAGGTTTGTTGCCATGACCAAGGTACCCTGCTTTCTTAGTTAGGAGACAAGTTTTTAAGGCAAAGAAAGATGAATTCTAGCTTGCCTGCTACCACAGTGAACACACTAAGTACCCACTGTACAGTAGCCATGATATCTGTACACATAAATGCTCTGTTAAAGCCTCTTAAAAGGCTCTCATGTGTTATCACAGTGGTTACCAATAAGAAGAAATATTGGTATGCATGCCTGTGAAGACTGTCCTTAAAAATCATTAGAAAGAAATTTACAATCCAAGTAAGAAAAAAGGCAGGGGGGACTTACTTTCAGAATAAATGTCGTGTTGCCAGCTAGGACAGCTTGTCAGAAGTCACTCCATCCAGGTCTTGGACACAAAAATGCTGCAACCCAGCCCTGACTTTCATCTAAAGTCATTTGTGCTCACAGGTGTCAAAGCAGCCCAATTCCTGTTTCCAAAATGTAGTCCTCTGGATTGCAGAAAATCAGTGCACAAAAAATTATTTTGCATTCCTGCTGCAAAATTACACTTCTGTCCTGGGTCTTACCACACTGTATGTCAATGATGTGCAAGACATCTGTTGCTGGGCTTGCTGTCCAGTCCACAGGACTCAGTGAGAAACCAAAGTTATGAATGGAGTTGTTATGTGCAGTTATGGAGCTATAACAATTTTAGCTTTTGGATCTTGCATCATTCTGTTTCTTTAGGACCAGTGGGAACAGCAGTTTTTTGAGGTAACCTACTGCTTTGGAAAAGTGCCCATCCTGTACTGCATGGCAGGAATTTTTGATTTTGCTCCTTTTCATTTCCTTCTTCTTTATCCCTTCCACTTCCCCATCTAAAACACAAAACAATTTCAAAGTAATAAACTGTGCATGCACTATATACATGAAGTATACAGTGCCTTTGCATAGCCCTAAGATGAAATTAGTCATTTTTTGAAGTGAAATCTTGGTCAACACCCCCTTACAATGTGGACATGTATCTTTCCATCATCTTGAGTGTGCTTTGCAACAAGACAGAAATGATCACTGAACATGTACTACTAGGATGCGTGAAAGGCAAATGGCAAATGCTCCAAGTATTTCCCAAAGTGTCCTATAGATTCCTGCTGAAGAGGTGGTTCAGGGACAAGTTTCACAAATGGAACAGAGTCCACTGAAATCCACGAGGATCCAGCACTTTGCTGAACATGTTGACATGAACTGCCTGTATAATATGATTTCTTTTTTCATGCCTCCCTCCATTTTAATAGCCTTTCCTCAAGATTTACAGTCGTATAAACAAGTTCAAGTCTTCCACTGACCTCATCCTACCAATCCCTCTCCAACTGCTCACTTTAGTGCCAGTGTAATTATCTCCCCAAAATATAAATAGACAAATGCTACAGAAAGGCATGCAAAGAAGCCATTTTGAAGTATCATCTGAACCTGTTAGCGTTCTGCAAAACACTTCAGTAATGAAAGACATTCCATAATGTTGCAATTCAGACGAGAGGTCAATCAAGCTGCATAAAGTCTCTCCTTTCCTTTCTACTGTGCTCATATGTTTTTCAGACAGAACAGCCTGGCCTCTATTATGGGGCTCTGGGACATGGGTTTGTTTGTTTGTTTGTTTTTTATATAAATGAACCCATTAACAAAGCTGTGAAAAGGATTTACTGGGTTGTGGGTTGGGATTCAAAGGCAACCTGCAGGACTGACCATGAAGGAGATTGATCACTAAGTTTAGAGGGAACAAAGTAATCCCAAAGATGGACAAAATGCCCTTAAGATGGATGCACAATCATCTCCTCTAGTTTGCAAAACCTTCTCCTTCCTGTCAGTTCAGAGAGCTCAAGAAAAATATTTATCAAAGGGAGGTTCCAAAATGAAAGGGTATGTAGAAAGTGGAGTGAAAAAAAGAGCTTACTGCTCTAAAACACATTTTAGTTCAGAGGTGCAGGATGCTTTTCAGATGTGCTTGAGCCAACACTCAAACCAACATCTGCCATCTGGGGTGTTTAATTCTTCTGGGAATCTGAGGAACAAGAAAAGCCTTGTTAGTCTCAACATACCTCTATTATGTTTTTCTCTTGAATCTTCATGCTACAACATCTGTAACCTTTGTGTCTGCCTTTTTTTCCTGGGTAGATAATACCACTGTAGAAACAGAACCAGCATTAGCCTTACAAAATATCAAACATGAAGGTGTTGTTGACACCATGTTATTGTGATGTATTTTTATGATGACTCGAGAAATGCAATGCTTCCCTCTGAGAACTGAATTATCAGTGGAATTGCTCCATTGCAAAATTGCTCTGTCCTTTTCCTTCATAAGAGCAGTGGAAAGAAGAGTAACAAGAAAAATGCATTTCATTTTGCTGTGCAAGTGAGTTTCTAAAGTGATTCTTTTATCCAGAAATTAAAAACATTTAAAAAGAGAAAATGCTCATCTTGCAGTCTCAGAACAAGCAAATTTATCAAAAGAACAATTTTATAGAAGATGTTACCCTGACTCTGACCTCAGGCATGTTTAGACCAATATCCTGTTTAATACTCTACACTTCAGATGAACGTTAATAAACAAACTTCTAACATACACTGTGATAAAATAATTTTCCACTAAGGGAAGTTTTTTTAATCCCATCTGGTTAAATTTCACTCACTTCCTACACTTCAGGAATTTCTAAAGAGCAGCTGCCAAGTATCTGTCCGTGTAACAACCAAAAAAAGTCTAACCTTTCTGAGAACTCTGTATTTATGAGTTCAGAAGCTTTGATTTATTAGTTATCATTCAAAAAGCAACTGTACCTTTCTGTTCACTTTAGATATATTGAGTCCAATTTCATGGAACATTCCACATGTCCAGATTCCCTTTGGGGGAAGAAGGGGAAAAATGAACAGTGAGAATGTTTGCACCTTTTCCTGAGTTATTTCTATTAAGTCTGTCTCCTCTATGAGCTACACAGCTGCAGTCTTTTACAGTATCCCTTTCTTAGGCTCCCTGAGAAGGAGAGCCTAAGTTGGCTCAACTTATTCCCTGCTTCCCATAAACCAACCAGGAGGTTGGAGATCAAGGAGAGCAGCACCACCCCCCTTTTTAACACATTGCAGCATCCCTGCTGGGGATGCTGATCTCCAAAAACACAGGATAAAGAGGATTTCTGCAGCGCTTTAAGCTATGCTGCCCCAGGAGGTGCATGTAAGGAGTAATCTCGTGGGGTCTTTTATACCTTCTTCAAAGCTCCTGAAGATGCTAGTGAGACAAAGTGCTATGGCTTCACCCCCCAGTGAATTTCAGAATAACTCATATAAAACCATGACAATAAAATGTTTTAACACTGAGCCGCCTAATTAAACATGAATCTTGTGCATGTTGTTAAGAAACACCCTGATTTCAAAGCTAGATCTGCCACTGGTAATAAGCAGCTGGGATCACATTGTTCCCAGGAATGTGAAATACAAAAAATAATAGTAATTCACCGGACTAATTGGACAACATGTGAGTCAGCAATTTTTCAGCTTTTGCAATGTGGTTTCTAACAAAAGTGATGAAGCTGTGATATACATATGCTCTGTGATGCTCTGTTTAACACTACTAGTTATGAATCCTGTGTAAAAGATTGTCTAAAATACACACTTGCACATCTTAGGGGGATGTACTGGTTTAACGCATTCAAGGTTCTGGTTTCCAGGTTGCAGACACTGGTTTCCACTGTTCTTCAATAAACCATAAGTTTTGATCTTGAAGAGTGTGCTTTTTTCTTATTATCTACACCTAATCCACAAATGGGTCTGTTAGGGATCTGGCAGCAAATTTCAGCTCTTTCTTTTATAGATCCCAGGTGCTTTGCTGCATTTCTGTGAAGCTTCAGAATATGCTTCCTGCTGACACATTGCAAGTGAGTTAATGCTACTTAGATGGAAAGCACAAGAGATAGAGAAGTCAGCTAAGTTTTTATAATCATTTTCTGCTTGCATTTCTAAGGGGCAGCAAATAAAGTGCTGGACATAAGATGGGAATATAAATAGTAGGGTTCTACAGCATCAGTAAAACACTGTTCATCACAGTTGAAGGGCAAAACAATGACAATGTCTCAAAACTTGGTAAAATTGGAGAATATGGTAAGTGCATCAGGAATGTACTTTGCTACTGTCTCATTGGTATAAGACAATGCTCCATGAAAACTGGGAGAGAAAGCAGCTTTCTTCTGTTATTTTGGACCCACTGTGAGGACTTACTCATTAATCATGAGAGACACCACAGAATAGAGGTATCTTTTTAATTTGTCATCTCTTTCATAAGGGCAGGCATTTGATGAAAGTCTGTTGCCTTCAAATGGTGTTATATCATTTTGCACCAGTGGAGGATTTATCCCACCCTTTTTATACTGGTTGTTGTTTTTTTTTTTACTTTAAAAAGGGTTATTCAGTATTTTCTGTCTACAGAGCTGCTACCTGTTCTAACCCCCTTCAGTTATTGTAGCACATCTGCAGTCTTCAATTTAGGCAAAAGTTTAGTTTCGGTTTCACTAAGCCTGGACCATCTGATGGTGACAGGCCCAGCACTGTGTTGCCCCACAGATAGCGCAAGGAGAAAGTCAGCTCTTTCAGAGATGAAGACCATCTTTCCACCGTGTTTTGTGGAGTTTTGCTCTTCCCTATATATCTGGTTACAATTTGCAAGATGCCACAGGAAGGTAAAGAGCTGCATGCAGATACTTCACAGCGTGAAGTAAGGACAAACGTTTCTTGTCAATGTGTAGAGCAAATCCAGGAGGAAGAGCCCATGTTTTTTGGCCACAGGTAGGTCTTAAATTACATTTGAAAGCTTTGCCTTACAAAGCCACTGAAACCTAACTAACCCATCTGAAATAACAGGTGCCAGGTATTAAGCTGTGACTGATATTTGCAAGAAGTGAACTGGCACTGCATTAGGAGGTTGAAGCATTTCCAAAAGTGGCACTAGCCTCCCTATGAACTCATCTTCTTTTTGATTAGGCCTAACAATCTTGTGCTGTCTTTATCTTGCTTGCCTTGGCTGCAGGAGAGGGTTGTTCTGCAGACACAACTGTGTATGTGGTTTGACTTTTTTATTATACACATGGGGTTGACAGGCTGTGTGTACCTTTTTATGTTAAGGCAAATAGAGGTCTTCCTGCAGATACTGTGCAAGCTGAGAACATACACACTCCATGTATTTGACAGAAGCAATGGCAGGCTGAGGTCCAGGCTCCAAGGCTGGCTCTAATCCAGTAGAAATATATGAGGAGAATCCACCTTGTCAGTCAGGAATAACCCACGGCATGCTAGCACCAGGCCTGGGAACAAATAAGACTCATTCCAACTAAACACAAAAAAACCCTCCTGCACTGAAGCAGAACTGGAGCTCCTGTTGTTGAGGAACACTTCTTTGACCATTGTAATACCAAAAATAATATACCCATTTCAAAACCACCACCAATTTGAAAGAACCACACTGCCCTGCAGCTACCTGTCAACTCTTCTGTCCAAATGAAGCTCAAATTCTTCCTTTTTCCTACCCCTTATCAAATATTCTACTTTTTTTTCCCACTTTATGTCTGAATTGCTTCTCCATCAGCCAGCCAGATTATAGCCAGAGAATTTAAGAATACTCATAGCCTCCACAACATAAAGAGAAAATTAGTATTTTGCAAAGCATAGAACTGAGCTCAAAAAATATTTTTTTTCTCAGTAATGTACCGTAATATTCAGCCTTTAAACCCCTTTGGGAGTATGAAAGCAAGGAAATGGTATACCTAGAATTGTCCAGAGCCAAACCCCATAGGGAGTCACTACAATGTGAAAACTATGTGCAGAAGACCTCTCCTTGACTGTCACAACTGAGATCTCATCAAATTCCTTATTGTAGCCATATTTCATTCTCACCAGAGCTGGTCGGCCACACAGTGCACAATGCTTCCGACTGGCTTGAATGAGCTGTATGCACAATGCCTGCTGCTGACTTCTTTCAATAGTCTTTTTCCTTTGGGTCAGGGGCAATGAAGTCAATGAATCCGCAGTGTCTTTCCTGCGTGTTTTATAAAGACATAACACAGTGTCACAATTACAGTAACCAAGAAAAAAATGGTGTGCATGCATGTGTTATACTGCCTACAACAGCTTGCAGAATGATCAGTTGTCTCCATTTTCTTTCACTACCTCCTCCTCCATCTCTTCTTGAAGTCAGTGAGCTTCTTCTGACCCTTCTCACCCCTCCGCTATGAATAAATGGAAAACCTCTTCGAAAGCTTGGTACTGACAGGTTCTGTTTTCTCAAACACTAATGTGCCTGTAACCTGCTGTGCAATGTTTTGTAGAAATAATGATGAAATATTCATGGGAGCATGATGGCAACAAATAAATGGAGCAAAGAGAGACTACAAAGCAAGACAAGAGGTCATTTGTCACATTATTCCAAGCCAAAAAATGAAACAACAGTGTAGTCTTCCAAAGCCTGCTGGGTGAAGCATGAGCCTTCAGTTAGGCCTATCAGTATCTGATTCCTTCTTATTGCCATAGCAAATCAATCTGCTAGCCTCTGTTTGCTCCTTAGTATGATAGCTACCACTGTAAAAATCTCCTCAGTACACCAAAATGGATAGACTTTGCACGATAGACAAGTCTCTGTCTAGATAAGGCTCAATAATAACATCTGTAGCAAGACTGATAGATCAAAACAAAAACTAGTATGAATGAGAAAATATTGGCATGGAAATGACTCAGAAATCAGGGTAACAGTTGTGGCTACCTTTGGCAGAGTCTGAAAGGAGTGGAGGGGCTAATTTCAGAAAGACATTTAGAATTTTATCCACCCGTACTTCTCTCAGTCTTAGGCAAGCAAAAAAATTGTCAGCAGGGTATTTTTTTCTGGAAATGCTAAAACTTCACAGTTGCCAGAGAACAAAGTGGGACTCCAATTTTTGAGTAGTGATTTCCACTCACAAGAAGTAGATTCAAACCCCTAAGCAATCAGGGCAGTAACACTTTTACAATGGCTTTGCAGAGGTGTAAATGAGTCTAAGCAAAGACCATGGCACCTGACGTGCAGACAGCAGTTAGCTGCAAGGGTGTGAGAGCAGGTTGCCCTTGTCTTCACTGCTGCAAAGTCACAGCGTTTTGATCACGGATTTGATTCATCCTATTTATTGCCTAAAATGATAAAATGTTTCAGTAAAGCAAAGACTGTGAAAATTCCATCTACTGCTTAATCAGAGCTGCGCTTATGTGAAACCTTCAACTGCACTTTAAAAAACAATGGTTCTCTGCTTCACAAAATCACAGTGCTACTTCCCAGGGCAGCGGCAGGAGCCCCAGGAGACCACTCATTCACAACCTGTACAGAGCAGGAGCTCTGGATGTGCAGCCTCCAAGGATGGAGACCCCAGGCCCCTCAAGTCAGCTCCCCCAGGGCTTGGCTATTGTCCTTCGAAAGCCAAAGGAGTTTCTTACATGCAGCCAGGCACTCCTATAAGGAACTTGTCCTCATATCATTGACCTCCTCCCCATAAGTATCAAGGTGCTGTTGGGTGCCTCAAGCTCTCTCTACCCCCAGCTGAATCATTCCCAACCCCATAGTCTTGGTGTTACCTGCAAACCTGACAAAGTGCCTTTCTTGACCTCCCCACCTCATTGTTCAAGACAGTAACCAGGACAGGCCCCAGAGCAGATCCTGCAGGACTCCACGAGGCATCAGCTGCTAGGCAGATAAGGCCCAGTGATCACCACTTCTGAGCTTGACTACCCAACCAGGTATTACAACATCCACCAAGACTTTAATGTCTAGTGTGGATTCAAGGACATTGCAGGAGACTCTTGGAAGCCTTGCTGAAGCCAATGTAAATTATATCCCCTGTTCCCTGCTTGTCCACACAATTTTAACACACAAGATAACCAGCTGGATCAGGTATGATTCACCATTGAAAGAAAGTTGTAGATAGGTGAGGGTTGGTCTCTTCTCCCAAGTCACAAGAGATAGGACAAGAGGAAATGGCCTCAAGTTGCACCAAGGGAGGTGCACATTGGATATTAGGAAATTTTTTTTACGCTAAAAGGGTTATTAAGCATTAGAACGGGCTGCCCAGGGAAGTGGTTGAGGCACCATCCCTGGAGGTATTCAAAAGATGGGTTGACATAGAGCTTAGTGACATGATTTAGTGATGGTTTTTATCAGTTAAGTTGATGGTTGGATCTTCCAACCTAGACAATTATACGATTCTGTGATTCTATGCTGACTATCCAAATTATCTCCTTCTCCTTCATGTACTTAGACATGTGCCACGATTGTCTCAGGGAACAAAATTAATGTGACTGGCCTGAAGTTCTCCAGATCATCTTTCCTCTCCTTTTTGAAGACAGGTGTGATTTACCTTTCTCCAGTTGTTGGGAATCTCCTCCCAGCTTCCACAGACTTTAAAAGACGCTTGAGGAACACCTTACGTCAGCATCGGCCAGCTCTCTCAGCAGCCTGTCGAGTCCCATGGCTTTGCATGGCTTGAATTTGTACAAGTTATCCCTGAACCAACCTTCATCCACTTGATGGTTGTTCTCCTCCTCCTTGAATCCTGTCTCTGGAGGTCCCACCAGTGAAGACTGAGGCAAAGACAGGATTGAGCACCTCAGTCTTACCTGTGCCTCTTCTCATATAAACTGTCTGCTTTGTTCAGCCCACATTTTCCTTGTTTAGCCTTTCACTGTTGATAAAGCAGCACGATTTACAAGATTGGATTTTGATATTCATTTTGACTGAGATGGAACTGAAATGACTGGTATAAAAATAAAGAATGACAAATTCATTGGTATTATCTGGCAATGACAAGTTTTAGATTACACTAAAGGTCCATCATGCACTTATATCACGCAACAATTACTATAGAACTGTCCCTTCAAACAGTTATTTAATGAACAAAGGATCCTTTTTCTGATAGAGAAATTATTTCTGGAGATTTAAGGTTTATTTAATCAGAAACTGCTTTCCCATTTCCATTCTTTTTCCTTTTTCCATTCCATCCAGCAGTTTTATCATATCATAGCTTTCTTTCAATTGAGATCCCTGGAGATACTTTACCAGGAGGTTGCCATACTTAGACTTGATGTTCCTGGGAAAGCACATCAATGTAACATTTCTGAAAGGCCAAGTTGTTTTCTGTTGTCCCTTAGGAGACAATATCACTTCGTCCTATCGCTGTTTAAATGTATGAAGAGCTTTCTGGCTCTGTGCCTGAACAGAGCTGTCAAGATTGTAAATTCAAGGTATAACCTAAGGACCATTCACAATTTTATCTTATCCTGAGCTGCCTAACATAAAAAGAAATATTGAGAACACAACCAGCCTTCCACATCCCGCAGCTGCAGAAGCCTATAATTTAAAGCAGTCAAAACTACAGCAGCTGTTTTAGGGAAGGTTATAAATGAAACCAAGTCCAGAGGAAGGCTGCAGAGATGATCAGAGGGATGGAGCACCTCTCCTATGAGGAGAGGCTGAGAGAGTTGGAGTTGGTCAGCCTGGGGGAAAGAGGCTCCAGGGACACCTTGTAGCAGCCTTTCAGTACCTGGGTGCTGGAGAGGGACCTTTTACAAGGGCATGTAGTGGTAGGATGAGACGTAATGGTTTTAAACTGGAAGAGGGGAGATTTAGATTATATGTTAGGAAAAAAAACTTTCCTCTGAAGGGTGAGAGACTGGCTCAGGTTGCCCAGAGAAGTTGTGGATGCCCCATCCCTGGAAGTGTTCAAGGCCAGGCTGGATGGGGCTTTGAGTAACCTGGTCTACTGGGAAGTGTCCCTGCCCATGGCAAGGGAGTTGGAACTAGATAGTCCTTAAGGTCCCTTCCAACCCAAACCTTTTTAAGATTCTATGATATTTTATGATATTGGTCGTCTTACTATGTACTATGTGTCTCTTTGAAAAGGCTGCAGAAAGGTTTTTTTTCAGCATCTGTTGAAGTGCTCATGCGTTGATGGGTTGGAGAAACCTGAAAGATCTGGACCATGCAGTGAAGGCTACTATGATGGCATCATCCTGCTGGGCATGTGGTTGGAGAAACACCAGCAGCACTGACATGAGAGTAGGGTATTTTCTAAGCTAAGGGTGACCAAAGGTGGTTGCTGAACTGCAGATAGGATGCAAGGCTTCTTGGCAAAGGTAAAACACCAGCACCACATTGTGAGAAGCTCCATTTCCCATGGCAGTTGTGTGATGCAGGATGGATGTGCTGACTTTGAGGAGGATGTTATCATTAGCACAGATGACATGGGGTAGTAGAAATAGTGGTAGAGCATAATTGTCAACACTTTGGGGGCAAAACATCACCGTTTCCAAAACCATGTTGATCTCTGTGGGTCAGTCACTGGGTATATCACTATGGCTTGATGTCTCCTGCACTGCGTTTGTGAAGCTGCGTGCCGGAATCTTCCACGCACAGCGGACAGATACACAAGTAGACCCACATCCTTTGATTCACGTATCTGGAAAACATTGTGAAAAAAAATGCAAACCCAGGATGAGAGGAGATATGAAGAATATAAAGATATAAAGAACCAGGGAAAACATATATGTGTGCTAAAATCAATGCTGAATATTGTGATTTTATTAGATGAACAGTTGCTAATGATCAAGTTGTGCTCAAGGGCTGGCTGTCCCTTGACATGTCTGAAGTTAAAGAAATTTGGTCCACTTTTTAATTTTCTTTATTATTTTTAGAAATCCAGTCACATTACTGTTTTAGTACAAAACTATAGCTTTTATTTTTCTCTTTTTTAAACTTCATTTCTCTGTAAACTTTTCATTTTTAATATGTTGTCCTTTCTCTTTTTTTAGGTTGGCTATCTCAGGTTGGCAGTTGACAACAAGTGATCATATCCTGGCAAATTATTTTCCCTACTATGTTCTTTATTTTTGCTTTTTTACAAGTATCATTATATTACTTTATGAGAGGACAATACAGGAATATGCTAGCCCTCATTGATTTTGTTTCCGGGTCAGTTCAACCAGTTAAAGGTGCTTTGGAAAGCCTTGAGTGAAAAGCAAAAGTGGTATTTTAGTGTTGTGGTCTGAATTCCCCTAAATTCTCAAGATGATACTTCCTTGTATTTTGCAGGTTTAATTAGCTGAATAAGGATCAAGTGAGTTATGCAGAGCAAAATTCATTCTGCTGAGGGCTGAACTGATTAGAGGACTCTGGAAAAATGGAGGAAAGGCTCTGATGAGTGGGCAGCATCGCTGGAAAGAAGGGTTTGTAAATGGAAGAGGGGTCTGTAAATGCATCTTTAGACAGAGATTAACCTTCCAATATTCCCAGTGCAGTCTTCTTGGATGCCAAGGAATCACAGGGGGACTGTCCTCAGGTGTGGCCAGGCTCCCTTGTCCCTCCAAAGAGTATTTACTATTGCTGCTGCCCCAGACCAAGGACTGGGCTGGGTGGACATGGGGACATTTATGACCAGCTTTTAGAAAGAGTGAGGGCATTGCAAGAGCACAGTGGGTTTCACTGCTACTCCATAAAGGCATTTGTAAATTATTTCTAACAAAGCAAGTATTCTCCTTTCAAAGGGTCATGTGATTTTGTAGGAAAATCATGTCTTCATTGCCTCTGAAGGCTTTATTTTCAATGTTAATGCTTGAGAAGTATGATATACTAATGGGAAGAATATATTATAAGACGTGCATAATGGACACATGCAAGGAAAGGAAGCTTTTTTCTAATCAGTCCCGAGAGGAATAGTGACATGAGTATAATTATAATTAAGAAGGACATATTATAATAACCTTAGTTCTGCAGTTGCTTTTTGTCTGCTTTTGTCAGCGGCTGTTTCAGGAAATGACAAGAGCAGGAAGCACAATGAGGAGTAGCTGCTACATAAATTTCATAGATGGAGCTGGGAATTAACATTATTCCTGTATCTGAACTGTTGTTCATCATCTAAAGAAATTTCCTCTGTCTTTTTTGCATGAAAGCTTCCCTAAAAGTGGTAATGCTCTGTCTCAGTGATGCCTTGCACAAATAACCCTTTACTGTTGAAGACATTTTTTGGAGGATTTTCCCGGCACAGAGCAGCAACCTGAGCAGTCTATGCTGCACTTGATGCAAAATGACAATAATTGCAACAAGACCTCTGCAAATATGTCCTTCTCTGTGTTTTCAAATGTAGCATCCACCTTCAAGAATGGGCTTTCAGGGGTGTTAAGTCAAATATGTGAGGGCATAGGGAAACTGCACAATAACAAAAATCAGCTGTCATGAGTTGTTGGGTTGTGTCACCCTCATCGGCTGCTGGACACAAGCAAGTCCTCTCAGTCCTTACATAGTCATGAGACTGTGATTTTGCTAGTGATTAAACCTCAGCAGCAACAACAGCTTTAAATAGTGAGGTGAGCTTGTTCATGGTTTGGATAGACGTTAGTAAGTCATGTCTGTTTACATCAGGGAAATCACATTCAAAAAGAATGCCTCAGATACCAGTAGAACAAACATAAAACATTTATTCTACGTTTCCAGATATTTTGCAATGTCCTCAAATGGTCTATTTAGTCATGGGGCCTGATTTTTAAAACTTTATTTTTTCCTAAGGCAGGGAGAGTAAAACTTGAGCCTGTGAGTTGTCTTTTATTTTACAAATTTGAGTAAAACAATTTTTCTGAGCATCTCTTCTGCTACAAGTAAGGGATATGATGGATGTAGATGCAGAATTTATTTTATAATAAATAGAAATATTTATTTAGAAATAATAGAAAGAGGTACTTTGAAGTACCTATAGTACTTCATAGTACTATGAAGTGTGTCTTCTGTGGACATAATGTCAGGTTTGCCAGGGTCTACATATATGTCTTTTTGCTCAGTGATTGAGAAAGAACTGTTAAAGAAGTCTATAACAATTAAATCTTTATTGTCTTCCCTTTAGTAATTCACTGATAACGATCAAATCCCTGTTTGATTGTCCCTGCTGATTGTGGGGAGGTCAGACTAGATGAACTTTGAAGGTCCCTTCTGGCCCAGATGATTCTATGGTTCTATGATTAAATGCTTTTATGCTCTGACATACAGAGGGAAGGCAAATCTCTCATTCTAAAGGTAAGGTCCTGTTAAACTGGTGTTTGTCTTCTCAATGCCCTTTCTTACACTTTCTATTTAAATATAGGATGTCATCAATCTGAGTGACTCCACTACCGGCATTTTTCCACTTTTAATTTTTTCTGTATTCCTCCCAAAATGATGTGGCTGTGGGAAGCCGCGGTTTTGCTCTGGGACCTGCTGGAGCACACACAGAATCTTTTTGTTTCTCGGAGGTGTGTGTGAACACAGCAGTTTGCTCATGCAAATTACGAAGATCTTAATGTTCTGTAGTAGTAAACGGGGCTGCCAAAATAAATGAATAAATAAATAAAAACGCACTGTTATTACATGTTATCCATAGGTCTGAGCAGAGGAAATTAAAGTAGAGCACAATTAGCACATTTGAAAGCACGTCCACAGCTGGCACGTTCTTACTGGCACTAAGCAAAGTTGAGCCAGGTGGCTATGAGATTTGTTTCAGTCAACTGGCATAATCTTCAGAAATACCTATTTCAGCTTTTAAAAAAAATAAATAATGTAAAATATGTGCAATTGAATCACATTCTGCAGTATCTACATGCTCCTAACAGTGGAAACTGTTAGGAAACAGGGGACTGCAGTGGAAATTTTCCCCTTCTATTACTACACGTGCTTCCTGCATGGGCAGGCCACAGCAATTAAAACACGTTTAAGGGTACATTAATGAATGGTAACACCTGCAGGCTAGTACAACACCGGTGCATATAAGGATACTGGGGCTGTAAGCCAAACTTGGCTTCTGGAAGTCACACTTGACCTTTCAGCCTTAGCAAAACTGAATGTAAATTAATGCTAATGAAATAAGGTGAGTTTTGTATAACGGCTAAGATTTTGAACTGATTAGTAAGGGGTTTTTTACAGTAATTACAGATTTCTAGCTATAAAATGACCGTTTCCATTTCACTTTTGCTCTCTTCTAAATAATATATCTTTACAATTATTTAGGAAGTGAAATAATCTGGATTATTTGAAAAAAAAAATTGGTTTTTTGCATGACTTTTTACCCCAGGAGTCACTTGCACCTGCCCCCTGTGCACTTCAGATGGGAGGAACCTGTGTGTCACCACCTCCGAGGGGGTTCAGCTTGCCAAGAAACTAGGAGCCACTTACCTCAAGTTACACACTCTTAACAACTTCTGCTTACAGAAGTACATTGGAGGAGTGGCGAGTGAGGAACCCTGGGCTGAAAGATGGGTGACATGCATGGGAGGTGCATGGCTCCTGTCAGGGCTGCAGAGAGCAAGCAGCGGCACACCACAAGCCCTCCCACTGAGGGCAGTATCCCACCGATGTGAGATTTAGATGAGATATAAGGAAGAAATTCTGTGAGGGTGGTGAAGCACTGGAACAGGTTGCCCAGGGAAGCTGTGGATGCCCTATCCCTGGAAGCGTTCAAGACCAAGCCGGATGGGGCTTAGAGCAACCTGCTCTAGTGGGAGGTGTCCCTGCCCAGAGCAGGCAACCAGATGATCTATAAGGTCCTTTCCAACCCCAACCATTCTGTGATTCTGTAATTCTAGCTGATTTGACCTTACCAAGGTTGCTCCAGTTTTAAGTTCCTTCTAGGAAGTTTTAGGAAAGTCACAGTACACACTGCAAGAACTTCCCCCCCTCTATTCCTGTCCTTTTGTCTTGCTGGGATGGCATAAACAAAACACAACTGGACGAGGCACTTGACAACCCCATCCCACTCTGAAGACATCTTAATTTGATACCCTGAGTGGGAGACATCCACAGGTCCCTTCCAAGCTGAATTATTCCATAATATTATGAAATTTTAAATTTTAATTGCTCACTGTCACAGCTGTTTTACCTCTAAAGTGAGACAGGCAAGATTGCTGAATTGCCTGATTTTTTTAGCATATTCTTGTGGTCACTCAGTTCACAGCCATGACACAGTTTGCAGTCCTGAGCAGAGCCTGGGGTCAGACACAGTGAAACGGAGTGAGGCAGAAGCTGAGAGACTTGTTAAAATGTCCCACATCTAATGAGCTTGTTCTTTTTTCACTGTCCTGAAGACAGTGAAGACCACTGCAGAGTTTCTAAATACAGTCTTTTGTGAAACTTTTGGTTACTTCCCCAGTGGTATTTGGGCTTGGACAAAAAAAAAATGCCATTCTTTTGGCAGTGATTTCACATAGCCTGTGCTGTTGTTGCCCCTGGTGTGTAAGTGCAGTGTGTTTCCATAGGATTTGATAGTAACTTGGAATATCTGGCACAACAGTTAGGCAGTTTTTACTGGATCCCTTCGTTCCCAATTGAAAACAAGGAATTCACTCAACATCACTCAACAAGTCCACCCAGAGCTATCTTTCTAGTTTCTAGAAAGCACTATGTGTGCTATCATAATGCATTGGATGACAAAAGCGTTTGAGATGTGCGTTAACTGGAACTGAATCACTACTTGTGCCTCTTCATTCCTGTACAAGGGAGTGTTTCCCTTCAGCTCTGTTTTTATTGCACTGATGACACTTGTGGGGGAAAAAAAAGTGTCCATAAATACCACAATGTAACAGGACTCTTTCAGAGGACACAGTAGTGTGGTGGTGGTGATTAGTTGTAAGCTTTTGTTATGGTTTTGCTAGTTCCATCACTTGCACCTGATCATTATCCATCAAGTGCTATTGTTCTCTGTAATTCTGTAATCAGCACCTACGGAAGTTGGTAAACTGATTATCTTTGTGCCTGTTGTTTCCAGGAAAATTAAATACAGGAGAATTACCCACTGTCATTTGAATAAATAGTCTTTTAACTTGCGCTCATTCCACCTAAATGTGGTACCTTCTCCAGGTACAGGAGCATTGGGACCCAATGACCTGGATGACTGTTCATAGTAACGTCAGTCCTGCACACAACATCTGCTTGTTCCCCATGGTTTGATGTCTAGGTTGTTCTTAAATAACTAGGAGTTTTCAAAGACAACATTTCATGGGTTTGCTGGTATATTTTATGATCCAAAGTTTGACTCAGAAGTTGTCTGAAACAAATGAAGAAAGGGAAAAAGATGCAGAAGTGCCATTAAGTTCAACCGCCTCAGCTCAAACAGCCAGGTGCTCACTGGCGTCTGGTCTCTAGTATCTTTCATTATATGTGCCATGTTCTTTGAGCAATTAGCGCTTTGTAATCATGACTGTGAGCTGTGCTATTCTGTGCTATTCTGTAAACCAGCTACTCTGGTTATCTTATCTTGCTCTAGTTGCACCATCTTTTAGTGATGGTTTAATTAATTTGGGGACAATGGTGTAGCAAACATTGCTAGGGACTTCTGATTTATTTTAGGCAAAAATAACAGGAGTGGTTTTCTGGTGCACTTGATGAAATAATGCAAAGGCAAATTAACAAAAGCTTTACAGAAAAGCTTTACAGACAAATTATAAAAATCATGCTTTATTATTCTGTAATATTAACAAGTAATATTTTTGTTTGCTGCAAATAAAACAAGGGAGAAGTATACACTCCTGCACATGATTTCTGAGCATCTCATGCACTTGCTCAGTGAAATAATTACTGACATATACTTACCTCTAAATACGTGGTTGTCTCTTCTCAGATGTACTAGAAATTTGCTCAGATACTTTAGGTTTGGGGTTCATAGGCAAGGTTTCTTTCAAACATAAATGCCTAAAATTATTTCATAAGAGGACGGACAATTTTTACTAAACTAAGTATTTTTCTATACTAAGTATTTCCATTTTTAGAGTCTTTTACTAAATGAATCCAAACAGCATACAAGAAATTTTCTTATCGAATACTTTTTTCAAAAATTGCCCTTTGTTTTATCAGGTATCTGTGAACAGAGTTGTCCTGCGGTTAGCACTTGCTTCAGTTCTACAGCCCAACTCATTATCTTTCACAGAAAAAATGCTGATTTTGAAGGGCGAAGCCTTACATTATGACTGTGAACCTGCACAACCTGCTCTGCTGCTGTAGGCACAGAATTTTGCCCTGAAAGACCTCAGCATGGTGGTGGAGGCTCACAAGGTCATCCTCTGCTCCACCAGCCACCTCTCCATGCTGCTCTTTGAGGTGAAGAACCCCACCAGCATCTGTGACGCCTCCATTTTGTGCATGGTACAGAGCCTCTTTACAGTGGAGTTTGGAGCCATCCCCAGTGTCCCATCCAACATCCCACCCGTGAGGGTGGTGGTGAAGGATGCTGTTCTCTGCTCTTGGCTGCTATACATCCTCCATTTTTTCTATTCAGGTACCCCCTGGAATGGGTCTGGCTGCTCATTTCTCTTACAGCCAATGCCCTGTGAAGGAGGGACACAGCCCTAAGGAACAGCCCTGGCTGTTGAGAGATCATGTTCTCCCATGGTGCTACATCTACTTTGTGCTTGTGACTATGGTGAACCATGTCTCTATGAGCCCCTCACCTAGACTGAAGAGAAACTAAATGAGCTGTCATTCCAGATCCAATGAACATAAATCAAGTGCAGTATTTCACTGAAAAAAAGTCCACAAGATAACATTAGTTAGCTAAGCAACCTGCTCTAGGTGAACCTTCTTTGGCAGAGGGGTTGGACTAGATGATCTCCAGAGAGCCCTTCCCACCCCAACCATTCTGTGATTCTGCAGTATTCAAAAGGTTTGACAAAAAAATCTAGAATTTGAGATAATTGTAGATTTTGGGCTTCTAAAATATTTTAAAAGGTTGCATGTTCTAAACATATTGACGAGAGTACAGGGTTACTTAAGAAGACCCAAGAGATTTCTCTTCCCGGTACGGTGCTGCTGAAGAGAAAACAGGGATAGCTGGTTAGAGTGCAGGGGGCTCTGACACATCACATGTGTTTTGCTACCAATTCAGTGCAGGCAGTGATCTCACCTACCTGAACCTAGCTGGCTAGTAAAATAGCACTATTATTTTTCTATCTTTTTAAAAGTTGCTTAAGAATCCTCAGGTGAAAGAGAATTTTTTGTATTTTTTTAAGTATCTTCATAAAATATTTTGCAAGCTGTCAGTATGTAAGAATATGCATTTTGTTTGTTGAAAGAATTAGATGGCTTTTTAATGATGCATTTTGATTTTAACTGTACTTTGAAAAAAGCCCCAAATAATTCAATTGTAAGAGCTGCATCCATAAAGAAGCTTAGCCAATCTCTGTAGACTCATAAACTGCCTGACATGTGAGAAGGATTTCTGCCTTACTGGCCAAGACATGAACACTGGCTTGTGAAGACATAAAGGAGACTCTTTCAATTTTCAATTAGTTTGTCATTGGAAACCCCTGAATCCTTTTCAGTTCTTTCCAAAGCAGCGTCAAACATAAAGAACAGATACAGACATTTTTCAGCATGAATAGACTAATGTTTATTATTTATTGGTGACATTAATATGGGATTAAACCTGGAATTTCAGCAGATGAAAGGTTAAGTGCATCTGCTGCCTTCTGTGTATTAATATTACTTTTGCTTATGGCAGCTAAAGAGGTGGGAAACTTTGCAGAGCAGTAGCTGAAACTCTGCTCAGTTCCCCATCTAAAGGGCATTGCCAGAAGTGACTGTGCATTTTGGTACCTTTGAGAGAGGAAGAGGTCTTTCGAAGTCACTTCAGGCACAGATTGAGGACAGGTCATGAGGCAGTGTTGTTGTTTTCAGCCTTTCAGGACCATGACGTTACGGCCACAAGGTTATAAACACCATCCCTACAGTACACATAGAAGCTGGTAGAGCCAAAAATATCATACACTGTTTGTGCTCTTTCAGCCTTTTCTTACCTCCAGTGCTGTGCTGACTTGTGTTTCACCCTGAGCTTTATCCATCTCCGACTCTTCCTTGCTGCGTGGCCCTAGGGATCAGAGCAGAAAGTTATCAAAAAGGCCCATAGCATCTTTGAGATTTACTCCAGCAGAATGTATAAGGATTATCTACGTTTGCTTTAATGCCAGCCAACATTTTTAGTGGTTCCAAGAAAGCTATTGAGAGACCTAAGAGAATATCATGGCTTTGGCTCTGAAAGCAAGAGAAAAAGAAATCCCACTGCAAACTTTGTGCTAGTTTTGGCTTCCAGTATTCAAAATATAACTATACATGAAGCTTTTTCTGGTTCAGACACCTGCAAAGCAAAGCAACCAGCAATATGAGCAGAATTTAAACAACTTCCATAAGTATTGAAACATTTGGGATTTTTTCCTCAATGTCTACCTGCAATAGATAGTGACTGAACAAGGAGGAAGCCAGAAATTAATTTTGAAAGCAAGAGAGATGGCCTGATCTCTCTGTACTTGATTGCATTCTTGTAAAAGTACCGTGGAAGCTTTACTGTGCAAGAATTGCATCTTTCCCTTCCCAAGCTGATTTATGTGCAAGAAACAGAGTTTCTCCAGGATTTGTCTAGCATTGATATAATTTTTTCTCTGCCTGCTAAGGCTTTTGCCCTGCTGATTTATAATCAAATTTACCTGGACTTGTGGCAGGTGCTTTCCAGTGGGAATGATTAAAGATGATATAAAGAAGTTGTTGAAGGATCCAGAAAAAACATAACACATGCTTGAGAAAGTTAAATGTATCCTGAAAACTCCAGGGAAGGTACCTCTAACTCTCTTGGGGAAACTGCTAGTTACTTATGTTCTCGGGAAATTGTTTGTAGACAAGATTTCCTTGCCAGTCTTCATTTTAAACTCACTTTGGCTTACACAGCTTTTATTACTTTATCAGTGGGTTGTTCAAAGCCACGTACAAAATAGAAACACAGAGATGCTGATCTAACATGCAGAACTAACGTAACTGGTAAAATGCGCAGAAGTAGGTTTCTTAAATGGATTTCTCATATTCACACCTTTCCACTTTGTCTAACAACATGATTATGTGCTGCTAATTCTCATGTAATAGAGGCATGTAGTAGAAAGCTCTGCTTTTCTGGGAATGTCCAAAAAGTTATGCTTCTACAGTAGGTCAGGAGATATGGTTTCTCTTACAGGTGTTGTGATGTGGAAATCTGCCTATAGCTCCATATATTTAATTCAGCAGATGACTTCACAGTAAGGTATTATTTATGTCATATTATTATGTTTTAAAAAAGTTACAACACAGAATTACTTTTAACAACCATTTGTTGCTAGAGCAAATGGAGCAAAATAGATACATTCCCTGATACTACAGAACTCACACAAAGTATTTCTATCAATTTAAATGGGAAATCATCTTGGACTGTCTTGAGATTACATAATACAAAGATCAAAAAGTGTTTTAGCTGTTTTAAGCTTCCAATAGCTCAGCTGTAGGCTTGCCAATCCTAAGGGTACAGAGCTAAAACGTTCACAGGCTTGGACTCAGAAAGTCCTGAAAACTTTCAAGATAAAAAGCCTGAGTTGTTGTTTCTTCTGGGGTTTTGTTATGCCATTGGGATAATTTTATTTCACATTTTTATTTGAAGACATGAGGACCACATATGAATTGAGACTGTCTTGATAAAAACTAGTTACATAAACCAGGCAAAATTTTAACCATGAATTAAATCTCATCTGAATTCCACTTATCACAATCTAGCAATATGATTTTGATGTTGACGCTTTTGGTAGCTTTAGATTCCATTTTTAAAGTAAGAAAAACAAAACTGAGAAACTACCTGGCAGTACTGAGGGGTTTGGAGGGTTTTGATGCATGCCTGGATTATTGTAGAAGTCCGTGCTTCAGCCTGTGAGCTCCCTCTGCCTTTGTGGAGACAATATGAGGGCAGCATGAAGAAACACACAACTTTTGCCTGCCTCGCATCTGTATGTGGCATTGTGCTGGGGCATGGATGTGTCCCCCAAAAAACACACAAACCTTGTGTTTCTGTCCAAAGCTTGGAGTCCAGAAAATTGTGATGCAGTCAGACTTGCCCAGAGGTGATGGATGGGGGAGTTTTGTCACAGTGTGCCAACACAAGAACAGGATTTGAGTATAGGAGACAGGGACCCCTCTGAGCAGCTGCACTGTGGGAAATCGGAAAATAAGCCATAGAGATGTTTGCAGAGGATTGCATGTGTGAGAGTCACAGCTGAGTAGCATTAGCAAAAGAACATAAAGTAGAAAGCAGAAGGCTGCTGTTTAGTTTCCCCATATAAATGATGTCTTGTAATCTTTTATTCTGTGGGCAGCTATACATGACAGTGCTTTATTAATAATTCATTTTGCAGCTAAACAGTGTAAAGGACTGTAGATCTCATCAGATAAAGTGGCTGTATAATACTTCTCTCAGGTTGTTCTTTAATACGCCTGGCCTAGCTGATGTCATCTTCAAAACACAAGGTATGATAGCTTTGATCCCGTTGATGTGTGCACCAGTGAACCTCCAGCCTTCATGCCCTTTGCTGGAGGACAGGAAATAGAGGTGACCGTATTTTCTGTTGTGTCAGAACTAAGACAATGTATCCATTGAGCTGTCAATTGCGGAAAGCAATGGTTTTGCTTAGAGCTAACACTTGTCCCTGTGTATGCTTTACAGCAGCATGCACTCTCGAGGTGGCTTATCAGGGCTGATCATTTTGCCTGCTGCAGCAGATATTGTGCCCCTCTGATTCTCACACACCCCTTGGATGTGCTGCAGGAAAGGTTCCTGCAATGGCACTGCACCAAGACTAAACCAATGGTTGCATCACAGGGGATGGTGATTTTATTTTAAAACATATTTATCTTGCTCACATTGCCACCTGTACAAGCACCAGTATGTGTCTGAGGGCTCTTCCCAGCATCAAACCTTGGAGAAGTATTGACTCCAGTGGCCACATCTACATTTGCCCTGAATGAAAAGACCAAAGGTGCTGGTTACTGACTCTTTATACCCTCCCTATGTCCATCTCAGGTTCATGCTGGCTGTGGATGTGCCTTTCTCTACCCTTCAGAAGCTGACAGGCACTTCTGTCAGAATCCCAGACTGACAAGGGTTGGAAGGGACCTCTGGAGATCATCCACTCCAAACCCCTGCCAAACCAGGGTCACCCAGAGCAGGCTGGACAGGAATGCATCCAGGTGGGTTTTGAGTATCTCCAGAGAAGGAGACTCCACAGCCTGTCTGGGCAGCCTGTTGCAGTGCTCTGTCACCCTCAAAGGAAAGAAGTTGTTCCTCGTGTTGAGGTGGAATTTCTTCTGTCCCAGTTTGTGCCCATTGCCCCTCGTCCTCTCCACTGAAATGTATCTGCAGACTGAAAAGCAGCTCTGCTGAGAGGGACCTGGGAATCCTGGTGGACAAGTTGCCCATGAAGCAGCAGTGTGCCTTTGCAGCCAAGAAGGCCAATGGTTTCTTCGGGTGCATTAAAAAATGTAGGTGTAGTCTAAGTGCAGGTGTACCCCTACAGTTGCTCTTTCAATTAGTGGGCAATTACCTTGATTACGGGACAGGAGAGGACAGCATTCCCATGTCTGTGAATTTTCATCTGTCCTCTGCAAAATAAAGCCATGCTACTGGACACTGGCTAGTCTTCTGCAAACCTAATTAAAGAAGAGTTTAAAAAAGGCACTAAAAAAAGTTGCTTAGGGCTGCAAAGACACTGCAGCTGGCAGATGCTGTATTCCAGGTTTCTAGAGCACTGCTGTCAACCAGATTGGTGACCAGAAATGAGGTTCATCTTGGCAAGAACAGATAAATCAGATAAAACAAAATTAACTTTGGCCATAAAGAACATAGGATCAGTAAAATTCATGATCATTTTGTTTCCTCCAGTTAGCACTGACATTCTCCTAAGAAGCGAGAGCTTAAAATTTACAGGAGAAAAGAAAATTTGAATCAAAAATTATTACTCTCTAGGATAAGCATCAGGTATGAAGAAATGGAAAAATAGCACAAAACTACCTCTTCTGCCCCAGAGGAATGCAGGGGGCAGTTTCTTGTTTTGAAGAACACCTGTCTTCCAGATTCTCTCAAAGCTTCTAAGTGATGCTTCTTGTAACATGCAGAAGTGAAACAATGCATCACTATGCATTTGTTTGCTACAGTGCAAACCTGGACTCCTGCAGAACTCAGGAGGCAGTTAATAAAGGAGTTCCAGGATGATCACTTGGATTTAAGTGCCTTATTCCACCTTAGGTCCACCTCAGGCTGCTGCACCCTGACTGTTTTTGTCAGAAGGTAAAATCACCCACCTCTTCCTGAGAAGTTTAGTACCATTGAACATTAATGAGACAAATAGTCACAAGATATGCATGGCTTTCTGGCTTCATTTGAAGTCTGGCTGCACTGTGCATATATATCTGTATGAATGATGAGTAGGAGTAAGAAACATTACCGACTGCTCAGTCTTATTATCTTGGTTCTGTGTGCTGTCTTTCAGCAGCTGGGTCATCTTCTTCCAAAGTTGATGAAGTTCTGCACTTTCCTCCTGTTTCACTTCTATTAGTTTCTGTCATGTTTCAGCCACCTGTCAGAAAAATACTGATTGTTGTTTTTTGAGAGACAGACCTAATATGCAACCTTATGTTCTACATGTCTCCAAATAACACAACTGTATGTTGTAACTATATACTGTTATAGGCTGTTATGCGCACATCACCCAGCACACAGCTGGTTTTAATGTATACTACTTTCTTTAAGTAACAAACAGTAAATTTCAGTAACAATCCATATGATGTCCGAAGATGGAAAAATAAGTTACTAGATAAAACATTTTCTCTCCTATGAGAAAAGCACTGTCAAATGTTTCTACAAGCAGAGAAATTCCTAAGCATGGATGATTTCACTGTATCTGTTTCAATTCGTATTCTCCTTTGCATGTTTCACTGCTATCTTATCTACACAAGAAATACGAAGTTAAATATACTGAAACTAAAGTTCACCCTCTTGTGTATATGCAGCCACCCATGGCTTTATTTTGGACACACATATAACACAAACCTCAGCTACTCTGATGCTTCTGAACTAGGAACCTCAAGAAAACATGATGAAAGTCTCAGCTCTGCTTGGTTCCCATATTGAACTCCATAGAGACACTTTTCAGACAAAGAAAAAGTGAACCTGGAGATTTATGTATCTGCCCCACCAGTAACTGGTTTGGTTCAAGTTCAACGGTCTTCTTATACAGTCCTTTGGCCTGATCAGGCTGCTCCAACTCAGCAGCTGCCAGCCAGTGAATACCCAAGCATAGTAGTTATTTTTTTCTTGCTACAAAACTGCCTAGAAATACACAATTTTAAGTGAAACTGATGAATGAAATGAACCTTATAGATCCATATATTGAGTTTCATCATTACAGTTTGGTGAATTATTCTGTATAGTACTATAAGTTAACTCATTTTTAGGAAAAGGCTAAGATTAATAACTTTGGCTTTTTGTGCCAGAGAATGTTTCATATCTAAACTGCTCTGCCAGTACCCACATCTGTAGCTCAGCAAGTAAAGCACTCCTGTCAATGTCTGGATTAGAAACTGATTTTACTTCTGTCATTCTATGCTTAATATTCTTATCACCATAGATCATCTGCCAAAGCAGGGTCACCCAGAGCAGATTGGACAGGAACACATCCAGGCAGGTTCTGAACATCTCCAGAGAAGGAGACTCCACAGCTTCTCTGGGCAGCCTGTTCCAGGGCTCCATCACCCCCGAAAGGAAGAAGTTTTTCCTCATGTTGAGATGGAATTTCCCATGTTCCAGTTTGTGCCCTTTGCCCTGTCAGTTTGTGCCCTGTCACTGAGGGCCACGGAAAAGAGTCTGGCCCCATCCTCTTGACACCCGCCCTTCAGGTATTGATAACCATTGATGAGATCCCCTCTCAGTCTTCTCCAGGCTGAACAGCCCCAGGTCCCTCAGCTTTTCCTCATCAGAGAGGACACATCAAAGGGTCATCCACGCTCGTGAAGTCTGACATAATCATGCACTGTTTTGATGTATATGGTAAATATTTTGCTGCAAATGAGCTTTGGAAACACCACTGGCAAAACTGCCTAAATGGGATGAGGCTGAGAAACACCACTGCTGGTGCCAGCACTGAAAGAGACTGGAAAATGTGACAAGCTGTGGAACACAAAAACCTTTTAGCAGCTGAAGAGCAAAAGATAAAAGAGTGGATGAAGTGTCTAGAGAGAAAACAGTAATGAAAGCACAAAGGAACAGGGTTGATTTCAAAGATTCCCTCAGAGCCTAAAAAAATATAAAGAAACCTTTCAAACTTACATGGCTTAACAGCTCCTGGAGATAAATCTGCTTCCAAAGAGGGCACAGGCTCCTCGATCACCACTAACATCCCTCTCTGGCTGCCCTGCCAGTGGGGGAACACACAAAAGGGTCAGACCGGCCACCTCGGCCCCAAGCCACCTCATCTTCACCTCCACACGCGCTTCCGTCATCACAGCGATGCTGCCCAGCTGGCCACCATTTTGTGGGGGGTTGTGTGGGAGATGTAGTTCCCACCTCCCGACGCCCCCAAGCAGGCGGAGAGCCGTGGTCCGTGGGGCCGATGGCAGCGGGAGGCTTTGGCTGGCAAGGCCGCAGCTCTCCTCTCTCCAGGAAAGGGGTTTGGCGGCGGCGGAGCAATGTGGGATGGTGACCGGCTGTTGCGGCGGGCAGGGCTGGCTCTGCTCCTTGTATCCGGCTCGGCCTGGGCAGGAGAGAAGCCATGGTCCATCGCCCCCAGGGGCCAGCCCAGGCCCAGCGTGGTCCTCGTGGCCTATGATTCTTTGGTGAGGGTCCAGGCCAAGGAGGGCCAGAATGCGGCAGAGGCTGCCTCAGCGGGGGCATGTTGCCGCTCCGGGCCCGACTGGGACCTCCGAGGATGTGGCAGCAAGAGCTTTGCCCAGGCTACAACCACAAGCTTTCGAAAATAGGGCTGCTTTTCATTCTCTATCACTTTCACTGGGTGCAGGGCTTTCTTGGGACCTCGAGGGCAGGCATTTACTGGGTAGCTTGTGTCAAATCTAAACCAGGCTCTTCATTCTTCCCAGGAGTGTGCTCTGTGTTTTCATCAGGTGCATTACAGTGGTCAGAAATTTCCGCATGGGTGGTACCTACAGCTTGTCACTGCAACTAGAGCCAGTGGGGACACCTCAGCAGGACTGTGGGGCTGGGCAAGGATTCACAGAGCAGACGTGGTATGCAAAATCAGTGTTATTTCCATTGGCTTGAAAAGGAAAAGGGAAAGGCAGGTAACTGTTACTCTTGGCATTGTAAATCCTAAGAGTGTTAGGTCTCCACAACAGATGAAATGGAGAATTTCTGTGACAACAGATGAAATGACTGAGTTAAGCTGTTGGGCATTATATATAGATTTACTCAGACTTCTTTTAGGTGTAACAAAGATGAAAATAAACTTGCCAGGTGAGTATTTACAGCTAAAAAGATAAAGGAACAAGTAGGTATTTTTTTATAAATTTCTAGTGGCTTTATTACAGTGATTTATTGAAACATTTGTTATAACCTGTAGACAGGTAAAAAACTTGTTTGTTTTTCCATATACGAATACTAAGTGTATTCTCTTGCTTACAGCTAAAACAGCTGTGAAAGCATTTTTTCAGCCTTTTCTCTCTATGCTTCTGTTTGCCCACCCAGCTTCCTGGAAATTATTTTATCAAGGTTTTACTTTGAGGAAAGGGAAAGCCTTGGTTTCTCTGCCTCATCTGCGCTCTCCTTCCTGTTAAACATAAGCTCCATGGTATTACTTCCAAGGACTTTCACATCTCGTTGCTTCTCATTTACTGTTCAGAAATGAACACTTGGCTCCCAGTTGTCTCAGGATGCCATCCTTGACAGCACAGGTAAAAGCACTTGACTTCTTGCCTGCTGCCTGTCCTTCTTGGGATGAATTCTTCCTAATTATTCGGTAAACATGTATTATCCTTCAAGCCCCTTCTTAAAACACGTTTGCTGTGATTTAAAAGATAAAATAATAGCTTTCTACTGCTATCTATGAAAGACTCAAGCCTGTTTTGTTAAGTGTGATGAAAATTTTCTTTGCAGTGATGTTGGCACTGTGCTCAGCCACCAGAACAGCAGCCTCTTGCTTGAACAGCTAGCTTTCTGCTCTTGTGTCACATTGAGCACCATTCTTCTCACAAGGCTTGCTGGTAGAATGCGCTAGTAGGCAATTCAGCTTCTAAGTTGCTAGTGGACGTTAACTGAATGATGACAAATTTTTGTTGCAGTCCAGCTCAAGTTCCTGGATGAAATGTGTTTCCTTGTGTTATTCAGAATAATTTGTGTTGCCTCCAGTACTCAAAACCCACAAGTCCTATGCAGTTCTTGAAGAGTGGATTTCCAGAAACGGGTGTAGAGCTTTCACCTTCTCAGCCTGATAAGGAAGCTTACTTCTTTCACTGAATAGAAGTCACCTGTCTGTCCACTCTTGAAAGAATGAACTCTTGTGTCCAGCTGTTCAAACAAACCTTATCTTTGTTGGAGAATCCTGTGACTATGTTGTTGACAGGATGGCAAATCTGTCTTGTACTTTCTAAGAGCACTTTCAGCCTGAAGTTCCTTTCAAGTTTGTATTGCAGATTACAGCTTTGTTTCCAGTTTCTCCTACTGAATGCTTGTTCTAGTTGCCATTTGTAGTAATGTACAAAACTAGGTGATCAGTCTTTTATCATATTCTGATCTCCAGTGGCCTGGTCTACTGTGTAAATGCAATATCGTGCTGGGATGCCACAGCTCGCTCTCCTGGTGCCAAATGAAGTGATTCTCCCTACAATACCGTGTTATCCAATAGTATTTTCTGCCAGAAAAAAACATAGAGGGAATTGTTTTCTTCTGCATGCAGTCCCTACATTGAACTCCAAAGAGTGAAGAAAATTATGTTAGTCTCTGACTATGGACTTAGTATATGAGATGTGACTGTGTGTCTAGTGAGGTAATGAAGTGCTAATGCTGGTTGAAATAATTTTAAACAATGCCAGAATAATTCTGATCTTAAAATATTTCAGTAAATTTCCTACTGTGGAGGACAACTATACTGCACTTAACTTTGCTTTTTGGCTTCTTTCTGAAACATTGCGAACTCTGATTATTTGCAGTATTCTTTCTAAATATTCACTTAGATGATAAGTGCTTTAACACTGGGAATCATGGGCAATGGAAGCACTAATAACACAGACTGTAAATTCTTCAGGTTTGTTCTCACTTACTTTTAGTTTGGTTTTGTTTTGTTCTCTCACAAATTATTCCAGAAAATTAAACTAGTAAAACTAAAGTGAAAATTCAGAAACACATCTGCTAATGTGCAGAAGCACAGTATGAAATTGATAGGAAGTATTACATTGTCTGATCTGTATTCTTAAATGCTGAAGACAGAAAGAAACTTCTCTCCAAGTAATCTAGCCTGATATCTCATACAGGAGAATATTATGTTAAATACAATGTTTGTTTCAAACAGTTATTTTCAAAGCAAATACAATCTTTCAAAAAAAATCCATTTTCTTATCTAGAAACTGTAGAGGCTGGCAGTTCTCAGAAGCCATACATACATCCACCTGTTTTGTTGTAAGCTAATAGCATTTTCTGTTACCCTTTGGAGTTTTCACTGTGACTCCAAGGCCTGAGAAGTGTTTGTATCTGTTTCAAATGTACCATTATTTAAAGGTGAAATTTCACAGAAGGTAAGGCCTTGGTCCTGCATCCTTTGAGACTCTACATGTTCTTTACATTTTGAAGTAGATGATCAAAGGTCTTAATATGAAATAATCATGAAGTTTTTATTATACATATTCAGTAGTAAGAGAAACCAACTCCCATGATTCACTGGTGGTCACGTCTGCTCACTTTTGGTTATGAGACTGCAGGAGCAAAGTGGTTATGGAATACTTTATGTTGGAGAGGTAATATCTCACTAAATAATTGTTTTCAAGATTTCTCACCTAGCAAAAAACATGCTGGTAAAAGCCATGGTGCAATTTTGTACTTAATGCAATGTAATGATGACTGTTAGCTTCAACAGACACTAAGAACCCATTGTGCCCATCAACATCATCAGGACTACTGCTCAGTTATTACAAGTGTAGCTCTGAACCAGCAGGACATCTCTTGGTTAGCCAGTAGCCTGGAGACTGCAAGGAGCTGAGGGTAGATGTATTGTGGAGGTATCAGGGATGATAGTAGAAGAGATGGCAGGAAGGAGGACTTTGGAGTGAGGAAAGTAGCAGTATTGCCATGGTGTGGGGTTGGGGTTGACACTGTTCTTACAGGATATTTCCATTGTGTGTACAATAGTTTAGCTTTGTTTTAGGATGCCTTTTGACTCTAAATTAGCATTGGGAAGAATGAACAGTTCTCCACAAGGTGCAAAGAAACACCGAAATTAACTAATAAAAACTTTCCTTATACTTCCTTTGCAACTCTTCCCTTGGTTTCATTTCTTCTTAGCCTCTTCTTTAATAATTTAGCTTTGCTTCATAGAATCATAGAATGGTTTGGGTTGGAAGGGACCTTAAAGATCATTGAGTTCCAGCCCTCCTGTCATGGGCAGGGACACCTCCTACTAGAGCAGGTTTTCACCTGTACCTGGAAGGTGAATATCAAGACTGTGGCTTTGCCCCACACAATTAAAGATTTTTCTTGATCATTGGTATGGCTCCCTAAGTGACACATAAACCATTCTTGCCTTGAGACTTCCTTTCTACTGTCAGTGTAGGAAAAGCAAAACAAAGAAACATGTTTGATAATCCTTGAATATTAAATCTAGCATCACAAAACACAAGGTGGCCTTTTTTGCCTTTTTGAATTACATATGTTTGCACAGACTTGTGCTGTACTTCCTATGCTGTAAAGCTTTTTTCTTAAAAAAAAAAGTTACTAGAATTATAGCAATTTATGAAAAATACTCAAACATTTAGAGACTAATGTTCAAAAAACAATACGCATAATGTGTCTACGCAGAATGGTATCTTGTAGTTTTTATGAAGGCGCAGTCTCCCTGATGAATAATTACGTCCATTGGTGAAATGATAGTGAAGAGTAGCTTTTTCTTAAAGAGGTTAGACTTAAAATTTCCTCACCTATCACTAAAATTAATTGGAATTTGAAATGTTACATTAGTAGTTAACAGTATGTTGCACTCCTTTTTATCTATAAAATAATTTATAAAGAGTATCCACTTCAGAATCTGGCCAAAGTAATAATTTACTCTTCAGTTTAAGACTGTCAAAAAAGAAAAGAAAGCTTTTTTTCTGTATACCAGTTCTACACTGGAAGGAAAAAATTACTCAAATACAGACACAGCAGAAAATTAATGGTTACTTACTTCACCAGAGAGTATACATATTTGTGCACTACTGATGCTTCTCTATAGTCTCTGTCTGCAGCTCTTCTTAGTAATTTAGCACCTATGACAGATGGGTGTTCTACCTCTGGTCTTTTGCTTTGAATTTTTTCTTCTGAATTCTGCATTATTCTTAAAACATTTTGGGGGGTTTTTGTTTGTTTGTTTGTTTTTCCAGTAATAAACAATTACTTGTACAGCATACTAAAACATCATCTGCTGTAGTATTATTCTGATTCCTTTTGCTTGCTTACATGAATGTTGGAAAAATTTCCTCTCTGTCAAGAAACAACTGATGTTGATGAATACATACAGATGTTCATATTATTGTAGTATAGAGATGGTTAGTTGTGACTGCCTCAGGCATTCATGTTATTCAGAAGAGATTAGTCTTAACAGCATACTGTAAAGGGCCAGTAACAGACTATTCTTTGAGAAAGCAAAGGGACAGATTTTGTTCTATATACTGCAGCAAGAGAGAAGTGATTCTGTAGGTGCATCATTCTTAGGCATTTCTAGAAAGGATTTTCAGTAAATTAAAATTACTTTACAAAATGAAAATTTTCTGCAGTATTATAAGGATCCTTACACTTTTCTTCTGAATTACTTCTGTGCAGAGAAAATTCTGTGTTGTCTAAATAGCATATAGTATGCACTCATCCTGCTCTTCACTGAGATAGAAAAATCTTTTATAACATTGGAATCTGTTTATCTCTAACCTAAAGTCACTCCAGATTTAAAGAAGAAATGCTCTAAGTAATTCAAGAAGTTCCTGGTTGTTTGTATGATAACACATAGGAACACAAAGGTGGCACTGGAAAAAGGTTGGTTACATACATAAGTGTCTGGATTCCAGAAGTCTTGCTTTCGTTTGCCTGAGCTGAGGGCCACAGGTGAATTCTGGCTTCAGTACAAAGGCCATCACTTGGGGAATGCCAGGCTGGACAACAGTCCCTAGTTCTCAGGTAAATTTTATTGTGTAGGAATTAATGCAACAGAAATCCTAATATGAGATCGTATCAAGGAGGAATGTAATTTTTATGTTGTTTACCTTTCTAAGTTGATACACCCTGCCAACTCACAATCTCATACCCACAAACATACTCACGCATACTACAGTTCGTGTTCAAGTCTGATCAGAATTTCTGGCAAGGAATGCCATTTATGAGGTCTTTCCTATTTTCCTGTTGATTGGCAATGAATGACGAAATTACCAATCAACCAATCACAGACCAGTTAGTCTCACCTCCTTCCCTGGGAAGGTAATGGAGAGACTCATTCTAGATGTCATCTCCAAACAAGTTGAAGAGCCGGGGGGTTATTGGAAGTGGGCAACATGGGTTTACCAAGGGTAAATCATGTTTGACCAATCTGATAGCTTTCTACGACACTATAACTGGTTGGTTG
>JAOQGH010000019.1:79552776-79567399 GCA_025769975.1 Gallinago jamesoni
GCTCCAGCCCCTCAATGTCCTTCTTGTGGTGAGGGGCCCAGAACTGAACACCAGTGAGTTCCCACCGCCTCTGTGAAGCTGATATCAGGGCAACACCAAGAAACACACAACAGGTTTCCCCCTCAGTAGTCCTCAAACCTTGTGTTCCTGCAGCCCCAGGTCCAAACAGGACGTGTATGAAAAAGTCTGGAGTCCAGGTAAATGGTGATGGAGTCAGACCTGCCCAGAGGTGTAGGATAGGGGTGCAGGATCTGTCACAGATCAGGGAGCCCAGGAGAGAGCTGGGGTGCAAGTGGAGGAGACAGGACACCCTGGAGCTTCTGCGCTGTGGGAAACAGGGAAATAACTGGTAGAGATGGTTGCAGAGGGTCGCACCTGCGAGAGGCACATCTGGGTAGCATTGGCAAAAAAACATGAAGTAGAAAGCAGAAAGCTGTTCAGTTTCCCTGAATAAATGATTCCTTGCCATCTTTAATTCCCTGGGCAGCCGTACATGACAGTGTGTTATTAATAATTTATTATGTAATGATTGATTTTATTAATCACTTATTTTGCAGCTCGGCACTGTAAAGGACTGCAGATCTCAGATAAAGCGGCTGTATAGCACCTCTCTCAGGCTGTTCTTTAACACGCCTGTCCTTGCTGATGTCATCTTCAAAATACAAGGTATGGTACCTCCGCACCTCAAGAGTGGGAGACGGAGGTGGCCCTATTTTCTGTTCCATCAGAGCTAAGGCAGCATATACACTTTGGTCATTTTTGTCACTGTGGAAAGCAGGTTTTTTGCTTAGGATTAACGTTTGTCCATGTGGATGCTTCGCAGCAGCGTCCACTCCGAGGTGGTTGATCAGGGCTGAGCCCTGTGAGTGCCCTCTGGCCACCACGGCGACTTCGTGCCTCCCCGATTCTCAGGAAAGGCTGCTGAGATGGTGTAGCACCAAGGCTAACCCAGGGGTTGTGTCACAGGGGAAGGTGATTTTGTCTTAAAACTTATTTATCTTGCTCCCCTTCCCGCCTGTGCAAGCACCGGGACA
Organism: Gallinago jamesoni; assembly: GCA_025769975.1. Lineage (NCBI taxonomy): Eukaryota > Metazoa > Chordata > Aves > Charadriiformes > Scolopacidae > Gallinago > Gallinago jamesoni. The sequence continues at coordinate 79,553,811 of JAOQGH010000019.1, forward strand.
TGTCTGAGGGCTCTGCTGAACATCAGACCTTGGAGAAGCATGGGCTCTGGTGGCCACATCTACACTCACCCTGAGTGAAAAGACCAAAGATGCTGACAAGATGTTATTGACTCCTTACCACCTTACCTCTGCCCGTCTCAGGGATGGGGATGTGCCTTTCTCTACCCTCTGGAAACTGACTGGGACTTGTGTCACATAATCACATAATCCCAGGCTGGCAGAGGTTGGAAGGGAGACCATCCAGCCTCTCGAGACCATCCAGTCCAACCCCTGCCAGAGCAGGGTCACCCAGAGCAGGTTGGACCAGAACATTTGGAGAATCTCCAGAGATGCACACCCTCTCTGGGCAGCCTGTTCCAGGGCTCTGCCACCCTCAAAGGGTGTTTTTCATCATGTTCAGGTGGAATTTTCCATGTTCCACGTCCTGCCCCCAGGCACCACTGACAAGAGTCTGGCCCCATCTTCTTGACACCCACCCTTTAGCTATTGCTCAGCATCGATGAGATCCCCTCTCAGTCTGCTCTTCTCCAGACAGCTGCTCTGAACAGCCCCAGGTCCCTCAGCCTTTCCTCAGCAGAGGGATGCTCCAGTCCCTCATCATCCTTGTATCATCCACTGGACTCTCTCCAGCAGTTCTCTGTCCTTCTGGAACTGGGGGGCCCAGAATTGGACCAAGTGCTTGAGATGGGGCTTCTCCAGGGCAAAGCAGAGGGGGAGGATGACCTCCCTCCAACTGCTGCCTATGCTCTTCTTAATGCCCCCTGGGAGACTATTGGCCTTCTTGGCCACAAGGCCACATTGCTGGCTTATGGGCAATTTATTGTCCACTAGGACTCTTAGGTCTCTATCTGCAGAGCTGCTCTCCAGCAGGTCACCCCCAACCTGTTCTGGTGCACTTGTCCTTATTGAACTTCATGAGGTTCCTCTCCACCCAACTCTCCAGCCTGTCCAGGTCTCACTGAATGGCAGCCCAGCCTTCTGGTGTGTTGGCCACCCCTCCTGCTCCTTACGTGTGTGTCCCACTCCTCTGCCTCCATAGGCTTTATTCACTGCCCTTCTTCCCCCAGCGTGGGCGTCCATGGAGATGCTCATAGATGTGCTGGGGTTTTGATGACCTGCTGATCCAGATGCCACCAACACCTACTGTGTTTTACTGCCCTTCCAGATGCTCCCGTACCAATTTTCATGCTTCTGTCACAGGTCTCTGCAACTTCTGTATGATAGGTGACTCCTTACAAAAGAAACCTCCAGCCTTGCAGGTGCCTATGTTAGACCTGACTATGTTTGACGCTACAAGTGTGAAAAGAAGCATATATATTATTGGGGTTTTGTTAAAAAATATAAAAGTCTGTTGAGATGATGTTAATTACCTAAACCTCTTTGTGGCCAGAATTGAAAAGAAGTGGGTAACCAGAGGCTGCCTTTCCGAGCTGACTTGTCTGTAACAGAGAGGGAAGTTCTGAAGGTTGTCAGTGGTAGGGGTGATTTTTTGTTTTCTGGAAATTAAATCCATTCACCCTTAAAATGAAAAGCAAAAGCATCGTATGCTTTTGTGAGAGCAAGAGTGACACAGTTTTTGAACGCTAATGATTTTCCCGATTTGTGCTCGCCCACCCTTCCTGCAGAAATGGTCCTTGAGGATTGCACAATTGTTTAATTATTTTCAGCTTTAAATCTCACAGCCAAATACGAAGCGTTAATCCCTCAAAAGTAAGCACATGAGGCCAAACAGATTCTTTCTAGATGTTGAGTATAATACGCGGAAAAAACAAAAAGATCTTTGAAAATGAGAACAAAGTTCTGATGCTGAGTGCAACGACGTGAACAATTCCTCTGTGTCCCGCTCCCGAGAGAGCCTTTGTGGGAAGTTGATGAAACCACACCACCACTACATATTCCACAGAAAAAAGAAAAAAACAAACAAGCTACAGTTGAATAAGACATGTATTTTTAAAAAATTGTGTTTATCCACTGACAAAATGTGAACAGTTGTTCCTAACGCTTGATGAGTCTTCCAAGCCATCTCCCCTAATTCTTCAGCCACAATAACTGTATTAAATTAAATAACTACTAAGAAAAAACGGAAGGCTTTGGTCTTGATAGAGCAAACACATTTTTAAGTCTTCAACTAATTCCTTGAATCCTGGGAGCTGCTTTGAGCTTTCTAGCTAACAAAAGTACGGGAGAGCCCATTATGACCCGTAACGTGACTGCACATCCTAATTAGCAGGAAAATACCCAATTGCATGCGCATACAAAACTGCATACATAGCTAACATCACGTCTGCATTGTGTATTGCTCATCTTACGTGCATAAATATGTACTAGCATTGATGTTTTCTGTCCAGAAATAGAGACATTTTGTATGCAGCTTAGAGAATTTGGAGGTATCAGGTGAAAAGAAACAGCAAAAATTAAAAAGTGCCAAGCTTCTTTGAGGAATTAGGTGGATGTCAGGGTTGTGGTTAAGGAGAATATTGAGACAGCAACTTCTATACAAGGATTTACAGTATATTTATCTTCCACACCAGTTGAACTGTTTATTATAACTTTGATTAAATCATTTACACCCAACTGCAAGCTCTTGCTGTCTTTAGTTGCTGCCCTGTCTGGCACTCGTTTGGCACTTTCGTGCTCACAGGACTGTGAGGTTGTGCTGGACCCTGCAGTGGTCCCAGAATCAGGGCTGGAGCCTCTGGCCATCAGCATTTTCATTAAGAGCCCATGAGACCTCTACCACCCTGGGCTGTTAATCGTACCAGGTCTTCCAAATGCTGTAATAGAGTAAATTACTCACTTGCAAATATTACAACATGGAAAATTTTTTGGAAAAAAATTATCAGCGTTATTTTCGTTAAGACAACCATCAGGAAATGTTATGTTGAGGGTGGTGAGAGCCTGGCCCAGGTTGCCCCTAGAAGCTGTGGCTGCCCCATCCCTGGAGGGGTTCAAGGGCAGGTTGGAGGGGGCTTGGAGCAAGGTGGTGTGGTGGGAAGTGTCCCTGCCCAGGGCAAGGGGTGGCACTGGGGGGGGCTTGAAGGTCCCTTCCAACCCAAACCATTCCATGATTCTATGAAATTCACTTAAGCAAAATACTTAATCTGGTTAAATTCATATATGTAGTGGATTTAATGGAATTTCATCCTGCATAATTTGCCTTTCTCTGCTTTGTGTGGTTATGGGGGAGTTCGACTTTTGGAACACACTTTCATTACCAGTGTGATTACTGAAGAAGACAAATTACTAATTTGCATAATAACCCACAGCACTGCATGTTTACACAATGGGCCAGTGGCTCAGTTGGTGTAAACTGGTGTGACTCCAGAGCTGTCAGATTTTATACTAGTTGAAAGCCTGTTTCTGACTTTATAAAGTTTGCCCTGTTTGAAGCACCTTGTGCTGGGAGGAGGTTATCATGATAAATTTGCTATTTCTTTTTGTTTGCCGGTGGCTACGAGGCCACCTTGACTGGTATAAAGTGAGTGTGTTATTGGTTCTGTATTGGATTTTAAACACGTTAATCATGTTCAGTGAAGTGAAGGCCTTCTGAGAAAATACGAGCTTTAAAATCAAGATATTTCCCTGTGTATAAAATCATCACAGATTTTTATCTTGTGTCCTGCAGGTGCAACTGTACCAGCCCACAGAGCAGTTCTGGTAGCTCGCTGTGAGGTAATGGCAGCAATGTTTAATGGTAATTATCTAGAAGCAAATAGTATTCTGGTTCCAGTGTATGGGGTTTCCAAAGACACTTTCCTCTCCTTTCTAGAGTATCTTTATACCGACTCCTGCTGCCCAGGTAAGAAAATTTAAAAATACACTTATATCTGTTACTAATTTTTCTACAGTGGGGCGTCAATAGAGAGCAATGTAGCAGCATTTATTTTATTGAAAAATGCCAATATTTTAATGTGTAACGTCCCAAGAAAGAGAACTTGTTCGTATTGTGCACTAAAAAAATAAATCAGTCTTATTCAAGTAAAAATCAACTGCAGGTAGAGCAAGTACCACCAATAAAATGCTGCATTTCTTTGTGCTATGTAATAGCAATACTCAAAAATTTGTAAAATTTCATTTCTGTTCCATTAGAATTAAGAATTACAGTTATTTCTACATAGCAGTAATACTGCTTTCTAATCTCAATTCTCAATTGTCATTTTGCTTAACATGTATTTTGTAACATTTAATATAAACAAGGTTAAATTGCAAGAATACCTTATTCATACACATAGATATCTTATTTGTATGTAAAACCAGGGAAAAAGATATGTCAACTGGAGTATTTAGCAAGAAAAATTGAGCCAAAGTATTCTTTGTGTCTTAACCTTTGTCTTTTTTGGTGAGAAGAAAATTTACATGCTAAACATGAAATTTTCCTTTGATGTAATGAATGATGTTTTGATATGTACTTTTGCTTTTGTTTTCTTTTCAAATAATCCTACCTTATTTTTAGGTTTTCCATATGTTTCTCTTTTTAGTCCATCTAACAGTTCTGTGTCCATCAGTTTAAATAGGCAACATCTGTACTATATTGTTTAAAAAATACTATTGCTCCATTCTCTTTTTTGGCACTTTTTTTCTCTATTTTCTTGTGCATGTATCATAAAAGCTCTTTCTGAAAGAGAAGTTAGAAAGCTAAATCCCCTTATTAATCGTCACTGTAAATAGACCAGCAGCAGTTGACTCAGCATCTTCAAGATGAGGGATATTGCTAACAATTTATTACACTTACCCTCTGAAAAGTACTAAGTACTCTTTCCCTGTCAATTAAATAGTTTGTCTGGAAAAAGGAAATGATGTGGAAGACTTACAATGATAATAATGGAAAGTAAAACAAGGTGATCAGCAGCAGTTTGATTTTGTGTTCATTGTTAGCTGTTTAGATGATGACTGGGTGAAAAGTGGCTTTGAGCGTCTTGTCAAAAAAGGTACAATAAGGGAAATTCTGTTTTCTTGTTTTCCAGCCAGTATTCTGCAGGCGATGTCCCTCTTGGTCTGTGCGGAGATGTACCAAGTAATGAGACTCCAGCATATTTGTGAGCTCTACATCATCACCCAGCTTCAGAGCATGCCCACCAGGGAGCTGGCATCCACCAGCCTCAGCATCGTCAGCTTGCTCAAAAAAGCAAAGGTATGGGCTGCATATATCAAATAAGAATATTATGTAGACTCTAATTAGTGGGGGTTGTTTAATTGGAGCACCTCTCCTATGAAGACAGGCTGAGAGAGTTGGAATTGTTCAACCTGGAGAAGAGAAGATTCTGTGGAGACCTTATAATGCCCTTCCAGTACCTTGAAGCGGCTACAGGAGAGGGACTCTTTGTCAGGGAGTGTAGTGGTAGGACGAGGGGTAACACTTTTAAATTGAAAGAGGGGACATTTAGATTAGATACTAGAAAGGAATTCTTTGGTGTGAGGGTGGTGAGAGCCTGGCCCAGGTTGCCCTGAGAAGCTGTGGCTGCCCCATCCCTGGAGGGGTTGAAGGGCAGGTTGGAGGGGGCTTGGAGCAAGGTGGTGTGGTGGGAGGTGTCCCTGCCCAGCGCAGGGGGGTTGGAACTCGATGACCTTTAAGGTCCCTTCCAACTCTAAACATTCCATGATTCTATGAATTTTTAAGATTTTCAAGACCTTAATAATTTCTGTGCCGCTGGACAAACATTGATGTACACTCTGTTGGTTGGGGACATCTGGTGGCACAAGGCTGGATGAAATAAAGCCTTTTCCAGCCTTTGATTGCAGAATGTGCAGCCATACCCTAGTCTGTGTGATTTCCTTCACCAAGGACGCATTGCATTGATTCAGCCTAATGGCAGCTTCTGCCAGGAAACAGGTGTTGCCAGTGGAGATGCACTTCTTCCTTTTTAGTCAAAAAGAAAAGTCTCTCATATGCAAGTGTCAAAGGACATCAAACCTGATGGCATATTGACTAAAATACATAACAAGCATTGAAAGAAAATGTTACAGGATGAAAAAAGAGAGAAACAGAGACAGTAAAGACAGATTTGGAAAAAAGAAAGATGAAAATAAAAACTGGATTGTTTACAAGTCTCAGGCAGCGTATTGTCTTAAATGAACAGGATTTTGTGGAGAAAAAGGAGACAATAAAACCAACATGCCATGCTCCTTGCCTTCCTCTTTCTGAAGCTCTGCTGCTGTGCAGAAGACAAAAATTTCCAAGATTCTAATTTCCAAAGGACCCCAGGGTTTGGGTTACTTCTCTGGGGGAGGGAGTTTTGTTGGTCGTTCTTGGGTTTCCATCTGTTTACAGATTTCCATCAATGACTTCTCTTTCGTTACCTTCCACAGTCATAGAACCGTAGAATTGTCAAGGCTAGAAGGGACCTTTAAGGTCATTGAGTCCAACCATTGACCTAACACTGCCAAAACCACCACTAACGCATGTCCCTCAGCACCACATCAAAACTGGATTTAGTAGAATGCTATGTTGACAGTGGAAATCAGAATTATTTTGACGTGCGAGGTGTGGTTGTGTTTTAGACGTGACAGCATTAAGTGTTGTTTGTGTTTCCTTTCTTCTCACAGTTTCACAATTCTGATTGCCTTTCAACTTGGCTTCTTCATTTCATTGCCACTAACTACCTCATCTTCAGTCAAAAGCCCGAATTTCAAGATCTTTCAGGTAATTTATCCTTTTTTTTTTTTTCTTTAGGTAATTTTACCTTTTAAAAGGTTACTTTTAAAACAAGAAATGCTTTCCAGTTCTGCTTAGATCAGAAGTGAGGTAATGAACAATACTACTCCTGCATGAGGAGATGATTAGGACTGTTGAGTCCTCTCAGACTTGGAGTCTGTTTGAGCTGGATGGTTCACCACCCAATGGTGGGACCAGCACATGGCACGTGAAGAGCAGTGTGGCCAGCAACTGCATCCCCTCATCTGTTGGTTCCTCTGCTGAGGGCCAGGTTTCCACCCATAATAGGGCTGACTGGGGCAGCTTGGTCATCGTATGTCAGCTCTTCCATGCCCTTATATATATGTTTGTTTCATTTGTACATTTGAATCAAGGTAATAAGTAATTTCCAACACCTGCTTTTTAAGGGTTGGGGTTTTCTTTGAAGAAAATAGGATTCTTGCAGTGCTCCGCAGCAGATCTCACTAAATCAAATAACTGATTTCCATTCAAGTAAATAACCCAGGTTCTTCCAGGGAAATAATACTTATTTTTCCAAACAATATATTTGTTTCCTGATATGTAACTCTAGAAAGTTTTGCTTGTTGCCTATGGGATTTTTCATCCCCCTAATGAAGGTTATCATGGTGGGTGCATCTCCTTGACTCATGGTTTGTATTCAGACTATCAGTATGGAGCCAGTGTGCTCCAGAAGGGGATTTTTCTTATCAGTGAGCTGATCATTTGGTCCAAAGTATGTTGAAGGTCCTCTTTCCTCATCTGCAACCCTCATGTATGTATGTGTGAAGATGGATGACCTTATAATTGTTACGAGCAAAGAAAGGAGTGCTAGGTCCTCTGTGCTTTCTTGGGACCTGGAGTTTGTCTTTCAGCTGCTCATCTGTGGATCTTCTGAAATGTCCATTTTGTGTAGTCAAGCCTGGATTAAACAGGAGAGAACAGGGCACTTGTGCTGGTGGGTGTCACCCACCAGTGGGTTCAGTTCACAATGGGCTTCCTTTGCCTTCCTTCCTGCTGGTTCAGGCTGTGGTTGAAAGCACTTTGTGGTGTCTTCCTCACTACAGGGCTTCAGTCTCAACCACCATGAGTTTCTCCTGAAGCTGCAGGGATCAGGTTGTCTTCTCCATTTGGTGAAGGTGGGAGCTGCCTCTGGCTTCCTCTTGGTGAGGCAAGAGAGCACAGAGACGTGGTGGCTTGGGGTCACCACAGAACTCCATCTAGGCACATCTGCTAGCCCATTTTACAGTTCCCTTGTTGGTCATCAGCTTATCAATATCACTTAGGAAATGGTGGTGGGCTTTTTTTCTGCTGTGGAAAGTAATAGTAAATGTGCTTCTATCTCCATGTGGTAGTTGTCCTGATGGAGGTCAGGCTGAGTATGAGCTTGTTGTGAAACTTCCATGGTGATGCCTCTGATGAGGCTCACTCACCTTGTCAGCACGTGGTCTGACAGTGCCTGAGTAACTCGGGGACAAGCTGTACAGCCTCACCACCCCAAATGTCTGCTGTGCCGTAGAATGGAAAGGACCTTAAAGATCATCTTGCTCCATCCCCCTCCCCTGGGAAGGGACACCTCCCACTAGACCAGGTTCCTCGAAGTGCTGTCCAGCCTGACCGTCACCTGGAGTTTTCTCCTCTTCCACCAGCGGTGGGGCATCCAGGGCTGATGCAGAACAGTACAAAAGCTGTTGATGGTTGGATGAGATTTCTGAAGTTTCTGGGGGGTGGCTGTTTTGGAAAGCACCTGGGGGTTGACTCTGAGGTAAAGGGCACCACACTGGTGGACTGATATCCATTGAGATTTGGTGCTCACACGCCTGTCCTTTGCTTTTCTCTTCCCTCCGAGTCCTTTCCGTGTGATTCAAGGGGAGGTCAATATGCTCTGCTGCATCCAGCTTGCACTGAGGCAGCTGGAGGAAAGAAAGATTGGGGATCTGATCAACACCTATAAATACTTCAAGGGTGGGTGTCAGGAGGATGGGCCGGTCTTTTTTCAGTGGTGCCCAGGGACAGGACAAGAGGAAATGGGCACAAACTTGGGCATAAGAAGTTCCATCTAAACATGAGGAGGAACTTCTTTGCTGTGAGGGTGGCAGAGCCCTGTCAGAGGCTGCCCAGAGAGGTGGTGGAGTCTCCTTCTCTGGAGACATTCAAACCCCACCTGGACACGTTCCTGTGGGACCTGCTCTGGGTGACCTTGCTGTGGCAGGGGGTTGGACTAGATGGTCTCCAGAGGTCCCTTCCAACCCCTGACAGGCTGTGATTCTGTGAAATAGGAGAGAATAGGTAAAAACAGGTGGATGGGGTGGAACTGTTCTGATCCAGCTTGACAGGACACAAACGTGGACTGGCACGTTCAGGTGGGAGCATGCTCCCCAGGTGGCAGCAGTTGGCCTTTCTTACATGATTTCATCAGTGACAGAAAGCACGTGCAATAAAAGATAAAACTCTTGCTGAATTCTTAATGACTCTCCTTGCCTTGCTTTTTGTAATGATCTAGAGACAAACTGTTGGCAGAGGGGTGGAAATACCCTCCTTTATAGAGCTGCAGCCTGGAGAAACCCTCACAGCTGGTTGGTTATGTCCTAAGGATAAAGAATAATCATCTTTAGAATAATCTCTCTGCTCTCTTTAATGAGTATTGTGTTTGTATTGTTAAGTAACTCATTTAATGATAACTTAATAGCAAGGAGATAACGTGTGGTAACTTTATCATCGGACAGCGCGCGCTATTTGCTTTTCTAATTGTATTTATATCCTTAAAGTTTTTTTTTTAGAAAGACTCTTTTTTTTGCAGCCCGTGGGCTTGCACTGCAGTGTTGGGATATTGCATTTAATCCCTTTATCACTTCCCGCAGTGGAGGAGCGGGATTTCGTGGAGACGCACCGGTGGCCCTCGGACCTGTACCTGAAGCAGCTGGCGGACTACAGGAGCTATGTCCACTCCCAGAAGTGCCACTGCACGGTGATGTGAGGGGGCCGGGAGACCGTCAGACTGGGAATTAGGATAAAAAAATGATGTCCAGGAGGAAAAACCGAGCAGGGCTGTGCCCCGCGACGCCCTTCGCCACGCTGTGGAGCACTTAATGGACACCCTTTGCTTCGGAAATAAACCTCTCTGCTTCTTCCCCTCAAAGCCTTGGGGGACGCACCGGGAAGATTTATTTCAAGCACAAGGGTCTCACACCCATGGGGATGAACTGTAGCACGGGACAGCATCATGACCATCACCTGTCCCCGCTACTGATTTCTTTATTGGTTATTTTATTGGTTTTCGTGGTTATTTTTTTTTGTCTGCTAAACCAGCATCTGTTGAAAGCAGGTTTTTATTTAAGTCTATGTTCAGTAGGAGCACGGCAGTAGTAGTGCAGGGAAGCTGAGAAACCAACTCATAAATTCTTAGAATATTTCAGAATGCAGAAATACACTGTAGCATCTGTTGCTTTGCAAAATAAAGGGTAGGCTTAATAAGAATTTTAGTTAGTATTAGTTTTCTGCTTCAAGATAAGTCTGTAGATCCTTTTACTGAGACTCTTACTGTCATATGAGTGGATAGTTTAATTCCAGAGGGATACCTATGCATCATTATATTGTAGAGTGCCTCTCAGATATCTAAAAATTGAAACAATTTCTCCTCCCAGTAAATAGCAGAAGAAAGTCTGTTTTAATAATGTGTAGAACACCTTTGGTAATATGGTCATATTGTGTTTTTCCCCGTGAGGAAAAATGGTCAGGAAGAGCTCAGAACATACCCATAGGGTACTGGTGGGGACTGGGAGGAATTGGAGCGGGGTCAGCAGCCTCTCAAAGGTTTTATGGGAGAAAACTCAGTGGCACCAGTGACTTTTTTTTTGGGAAAAGTGGGTCTCGTAATCCTAGGTGGCCCCCCCGGCAGCTGACAGCATAAATGTCTGATGTGCTGGTCGTGGAGGGAGGGGACCCCCATGGCCAGTCCTATGGGGAACATCGGCTTTTGCTACAGGAATTTTCTCCCCAGCAAGAAATGAGACTCAGTTAAATTGAGTTATTGTCTTGGGCTCATAAGCTTCACCCTGTGTGAGTCAAAATGGATTGTATTTTTCTGGCTGCCTGGGTTCTTGCCCAGGGTAAGAGAGAAATCCTGAATATTTTGACTAGGAGGACCCTTGCAGACGGTATTGAGAGTTTTCTTGGCCTAAATCATTCATTTATTGTGCTATTAACTTATATTTATGTTGTAATAATATAGCGACAAAATGAACCCAACCTTTACATAAGGGTGTCTGCTGAGCATGGGCACTTGTCTATAAGTGAAAGCAGGGAAGCAAACCCTTCATTACCATTTCTCTTGTGCTTTTAATTCTGCTTTAGCAGCTGCATTGAATTTCAGTATCTAGCAAAACAAAGAAAATACACTGAAAAAATTATTTAGTGTTTCCCCAGTGTCCACAGCAGACCACCTAAAATGTCCCTGGAAACTGCAGCTCTGAGATGAAGATGAAACAGCAAATTGCTGGAGCTGAATATTTATTATTTTTTTGGTTATAAGAATTGCTTTTGTATTTCAAAAGAGTTTTACAGGTGAACTATTCGTTTCAAATTCCATCCTAGATCTTTTTTTTTTTTTCTGACGACATTTTTCAGAGATTGAGAAGCTATTTCATTTCTTATTTTTGGACACACACACACAAAATAAAGGACCTTGTGACTCATCTGGCTGCTGCAGGCTCAAAAAGCTGAGGTTAGCCTTGTGTAAGAATGAAAATTCATTGTTATTTTTAACTTTTCAGCTGGAAATCCTAAAGTTCTTTAACAGATGGGATATACTATCTGCATCTTCCACATAAGCAGTCTAAAATACAGAGCATCGTGTTGCTTTTCCAAGATCTCTCAAGAAAACTGAAAATGCTAAAGAGAAAGAACGACTAGGAAAGTAATATGTATTGAAATTCAATGTGGCAAAAAAACATGGAAATTTCGTTATAGTAGAATTTTAAAAATTTAAGCATGCCAAGTGGATAGATACGATTAAAACTTAGGGTTTCTTGAAGCATAAAGCCCTGAACAAAAGCGGGCATGCGGCTGCATGGACGCCTCAGTCACAGCTGCCAGCGGCCAGCTCAGTTTCCCAAAATACGGATTTTATGCCTCATGCTGACCTCTTGTACAAAACTGACACAAAAGCTGTGCGGATGTTTGTCTGCGTTGCATGTAGGTCAAAATTTTTAATATTTTGAATGCTTTCCCAGGTTTTAGGTATAAGTTGGTCTGTTGCCAATAATTTAAGTATAGGTAACAAATAACAAAAATACTATTTTTAACGGTCAGTGTTTTGTAGGCATTTAGATATAGGCTTAAAGGAAACACAAACTCTTTATATCCAACCAAGAGAAATATTTTGCTATTATGTATTTTAGTCAGTGGTAACCACGGTTTTTATACAGAGAGGCCAGGCAGTGTGAAAATATTTATTATTTATTCACAAATTAATGCACACTACTATTCAGACATCAAAGAGCTTTCCATTTTACTCAGTATCCCCTGTGCAGATGTGCTGTCCTTGGCAGCCATGGGCCATCTGGGAAATTTAAATTCTTAGAAGAATTCTTACTATGAATTCTTATTTTTATTCTGTATGAGGATTTTCCATAGAAATGTATTTATCTCAAAGCTGCTTTAAAAACTGATACTTTACTGTTCAGAAGCGTGACTGAAAGTTGATCACGATGCTTGGTGAGTTGCTGTGGGTGATTTTTTAAGCGGAGGTTTTAGGACGACACCCGTTACAGGGGTCAAGAGTTAGGGCACTGCTGAGTTTGGTATTTATGAATGACTTTGTATGGCATAAAGTAAAAATCTGGAACCAGCTGAAAAATGTTATTCAAGGAAATGGTTTTGAGAAAAAAAAAAAAAGGTAAAAATGTCTGAGGAGGAAAAACGTCTTTGTTGACGTGGGAAACTTGCTGTTTGAGATGTTTTCCAGGCAGTGCAGGGATTTATCCTGTGAGTAGCACCTGGAGCTGTTGGAAAGAGACTTGTTGTGCTTTGATAAAGAGTTTACTGTGTTCCCAGAAGGTCTAGTCCTCTGGTTTGGTGGCTGCCACAAGAGTGATCTTGTCCTGCAGGAGCTGGGCTGTGCCCAGAAGGATGTCCAGAGTCCGCGACCATCCTTGGAGGGCGCCTGGGGAGCGGGTGGAGGGACCCCACCTCCCTTGGTGCCATGGGGCTTCCCCTGCTCTGAGCATCTCCAGAACCGTCCTGAGCATTCCCTGGTCCCAGCATCTCCTGAATTCCCAGAGCCAGGAAAAGGAGGCCAGTGGTGTATTCAGGTGCCCTCAGGCAGGTTTCATAGGGCTTGGGATTACGGTTTCACAGTCAGGTTTAAGTGAAATTTTGACTCCTGAGTCCTTCTTTAGAGCAAACTCTCAAAATCCACTTTTAGGAGACATTTTTTTGAGTAGTAGATCGCACTGTAGAATACTTGCTGTACCAATATATGTCTATGCTTGTCCCAAGCCAGCACTAAGCTTTCTAGGCACTAAGAAATCTTTCTGCATTAATAATCTTTTTCACATGATAGCTAAAAAATCTCTGCATCGTCCTTTAGATCGTGATGTATTTGATTTCAAAAAAACACTGAGAGAAGGAAGAAGATATATTTTATTAGGCATATGCTGAAACTGCTCTATGTTTTTCGTTTAATATACCCTGACTAAATGTACATGTTTTTAGATAATATGTAAAATTTTGTTACAAAAATAAAAAAAATTCTCTAGTCAGTCTCGTGATTATTTGCCCACATGCATTAGAAGATTTGAGTTATGCTGGAAGTAATTTTTGAAGCTCATTAGAATCATGGAAGGGTTTGGGTGGGAAGGGAGCTTAAAGCCCACCCAGTGCCACCCCCTGCCCTGGGCAGGGACACCTCCCACCACACCAGGTTGCTCCAAGCCCCCTC
>JAOQGH010000019.1:79584712-79597292 GCA_025769975.1 Gallinago jamesoni
GGTGTGGTGGGAGGTGTCCCTGCCCAGGGCAGGGGGTGGCACTGGGGGGGCTTTAAGGTCCCTTCCAACCCAAACCACTCTGTCATTCTATGATGTCCCACTGATGTATCCCCTCTCTGGTAAACCAACGCTCTGCTGCAGAGATGGAGGAGGGTCCCTCCCGTTCCCTCCCCCCCCACAGGACAAGGAAAACCCAAAGGTCTCAGGACTGGAAAGTCAATGTTTTATTGAACTGGAATTGATGTAGAACAGAGGGGCAACAATGGCTCGAGTATTGGTTAACAAAGCGCCCCCGGGATGTTTCACGTACAGAGTCAGAACAGAGTTTGAGTGGAAACAGTTGAAAAAAGTTGTAAAATACTCTCACAGTCAGAAAAGGGGGGAGTCACAGCCCTGATTTTAAGCCTCCACGTTCACAAATACTGCCGTTCCCTTCATCAATTTCGCATCCTCCCCAGGTCAGGGAATTGTCATGTCCCTCCCCCGTCAGGCACAGAAACAAACCATACTGAACTCATGGAAAGAAATGATACTCAGAAACAGCCATAATTCTTTGCAGGAAACAACATTTATGTATCTAAAAGACTGGTTGTAACATCACTATTTTAAAAAGGCTAACAAATAAGAAAAGTTACAATATCAACACTTTAACCCGATTTCTGTTTAAAACCTGTTGAAGGAACTTGCTCCCAAGACTTGTCTACGCGTTTGACAGAACACTTCCAAAAGATTTGAGTACTACTTTTTTTTTTTTAATTATTATAACTATTAAGTATTTCTTTTCTATTACTGAGAAGGCGACCTGAAGAATTAAAAGCAGTCAAGCCAGCTGCTTCAAGTGACAGTTTAGAGTATATATGTATGATTTTAAAACACACAAAAAAAACCCCCCAAAATTATTACTTCGGGCACAGTTTTTCTCCCTCAAACCCCACTGGAAGAGAGAGAAACCTGGAGACCTGTACTTCTACCCTACGTTGGGTTTTTTTTCAGCCAACTGGAAAGGGCTTATTGCCTCCCTTTCTAGATGTATTTATTATTTTTTTTAATAAAGTGTAGTGAGATTCACAGTTTCCACGAGGGAGACTCACGCAGCTTCCCCTTCCCTACACCAGCCCTTTGCTTCGGGTCTGTAGTAGTGTAAAAACCAGCCAAGACTCCGCCACATGCAACGTTCTGGGGTGGGTTTTTTGTTGTTGTTGTTGATTTTTCGCAGAGCGAGCTCACCAGTTCTACAGGAAAGGCCAAAAATAATAATAATAATAATAATAATAATAATAATAATAATAATAATAATAATAAATACAGTTGGAGGCCCCCACTTCAGCGCTTGCTGAAGAGGAACATCAACAACAGGGAAAATCAAGAGATAAGGTGATTTACAGCACGGTTTCAGCCCACACCTGGGCTGCTGGGTGTTAACCTGTGAGGGCTTCAGAAATGCTTAATGAGAGTGGGAAAAACCTCCCAATTAAGGCTTTTTCCGCAGCTCGGCGGGTCTGACGGCGACAGGCTGGACCTGTGGCACAGCTGCCACCCGTGCACCGAGGAATGAGGCAGGGAGGGGGGAAAAGCATCAATTAATCACAGAGCGGGTCCCCGTCACGCAGCGATGGCTCCAGGAGCCACCCCAGCAGGGAGTCCCACAACGGCAGCCTGCGTCGGACCCAGGCACAAATTCTGGAAAAACTGCCGAAAACGGGCCCCCCCCCAGCGTCAGGAAATTCACATTATTTTAGCCTGGAAAGCCGCTTTGTCTCTAACCACGCACTCGGGACCGGGATGGGTCGTTAAGACCCAGGAGGAGGCAGCTCTGGGCAGGAAGAGCAAAGGGTCTTTGCCTCACCTCGCCGTTTGAAATGCGGAGTCAGAAACAAGGGTACCAATCCCCAGGGGACCCAGCCTCCCGCTCGGTCTCCAGTAATTAACACAAACAGGGTCTCCAGTAATTAACACAAACTCCGCTGGGGCCCAGCGGAAAGGGACGCGCCCGGATTGCCATCCCATCCCCACGAAACACAAACGTCTTTGAAAACCCTAAGTTTAAGGCAAGAATTTAAATGCTACCATTTACCTGAACTCACGTTTTCTGGCAATCGAATATCTTGTGGTTTACAGTGACACACGACAATTTTGGTTCTGTTTGTTTTTTTATCTTGGATGCTGGAGATAAAGTCTATTAGCGACACCACCAAAATTTTGGCAAAAAGTTCCAAAAATCAGACTTGTAAACATCATGCTTCCCTTTTCAATTGGCAGCATTTTGAAAAGACACATACAGTAAGACACACAAAGATTTTGCTCAGTGTTGACCAAATAACCTGTGTTTTCACATGATAAAATAGCAATGGTTTACCTCAAAATAAACAAAAAAAAAAAAAAAGAAAAGAATAAATGCATGAAATGGAAGTTTGTGCTGTTTGGTGATCACAGTATTTTATAGTTAAATACATCTGTTCTTTGTTATATTCCTGGCACCCAGGACAAAAAAAAATCTTTAAATATATATTACATGTAGGCAATAGCTTCTTTGCATATCTCTCTTCAAAAAATACTTTATAGCAGTATATAAATAGATAACCTACATGTTTAACTTTATAATCTTGCCCCAAAACTATATATCTGTTTAATTTTTGTAAAGTATCAATTTCCCCAATATTATTAAAGCTGACAAAACTTATTGAAATGGAAACGCTCGTCATCTTCCACAACAGAAGTAGCTATTTCCTGTAGGAATAAAACCTACAGCAACACTCGTCACTCGTCAGTTGTTTTAACCTGAGCATTTGGGCCTACTTAGAGTAGCAGCTTTTTAATTTTTTTTTTTTAATTTTTTTTTTAATTTTTTTTTTTTTAAATTTTTCCCCATCAGGCACGCTCACACCCATGCATCCTCGGACACGCTCGCAGATGATGGCACAAGCACACACATCTGGACACCGGTAGGCCACGTGGTGCTTCCCAGGGGGAAGCAGTGCAGCTAATAATTTAACCACACTGAATATAACACACACACGCACGGACACACGGACACACGGACACACACAAGCAAACTCCTTAAGGCAACCACTGCAATGGGGGGTTTCAGTCGCAGGGGTGAGTCTCTGCCGTCACACAACGGGCTGTACACAGCACGTACACTTGCCTCTTCAACCCTCCAAAACAATGTGATCTGCTGTGTTGTTGTTTAGTTGGTTTGTGTTTGTTTTTTTTTTTTAAAGTTTTGTGCAAATTTCTAAACTTCCTACCATTTAAGGCAAAGAGTTTGCATTAACCAGAAAGGTCAGAAAACAGACTTATGTTTATCCCCAAACGTTTGAATTTGCTACAATATTTTCTTAAAATGTGCACAACTTCATAAAAGAGGTGCTGGGTCCCCAGCACCTCCTGATAAAATTATTTCAATGGAGAAACACAAGTCTTGAAGAAAAGAAGGGACCAGAAAAAGCAGCTTCAAAAATGCATAAAAGCAACATCAACAATAATAAAAGTAGTTTAACTTAAGTTTGCTAATACTGAAACTTCTGTAATGCAAAAGTTTGATACTGACTTTTAGAATCTTAGAGTAACTACTTTTGAGTTTTAAATAAATAAGCTTCAGTCCATTCACATGTGCTGGTCAAAGCAGAAGACTAGTGCGACGACTCTGCTTGCCGTTGGTCGAACTCCCCGATGAGTCTCTTAATGTGGGACAGCTTGTTGTGGAGATACTCACATCTGAACTTCTCCTCATAGTAGTTTGGGCTAGACTGTAAAGATCAGGGGGGGGAGGGGGGAAAGAAAGAAAAACGTTTCTGTATGAAAACATTTCTGCAGAGCTCAGTATTTCACGTCTTTTGTTTCCAAACCATCCCCGAGGCAGCCCCAGTGACCGAGCCCCCCGCAAAGCTGGTGTTACACAAACCTGCTTTAACTTTCGGTACTCCTCTACTATTTCCTCCTGAAGCATCTACAAGAAAAAAAAAAAAAAATAAATGAAGACGATGTGAAAAACATTTCACTCCTACCAGAAAATGCACATTTATATAAAACACTAAAAATAAAGTTTTACTCGTGGTATTTTCTTATCCCTGAGCCACCGCTCTCCTGCTTTGCAAAAATAACCCCCAACCCCCCCTCCCATCACCCCAGATCTGCAAACTGGGCAGCAAAAGGAGCACGTGTTTGAAGAGGCTCTTTGAGGAGTCTCTCACGCTGCTCTCTGTGCACAGGCAGCAAAAACAACTGGAGTTTGAGGGGCAAACACCTTTATTCAGGGTTTTATCAAAAAATCAGAGCCAGACCAGGCAGGGTCCGAGCAAGGATGTAAATTCTGCAATTTTTTCCCTTGGTCGGATTGAGCAGTGCCAGGGATTTTAAAATACTCCTCCTGCTGCTCACAAAACACATTTGCCATCTTCCAAAAACTAAATAAAAGCCAACCAGAAATCACAGAATCACAGAATCTTAGTGGTTGGAAGAGACCTTTGAGATCATCGAGTCCAACCACATTAAACCCCCCCCCCCCAAAAAAAACCCAAACCACAAAAACAAACAAACAACAAAAAAAACCCACACAAAAACAAACAAAAAAGCCACCCACCAACTAAACCCCACACCCACAACCCCACGCACAATACCCCACCACAAACCAATAATCTTGGCCACTAGAGCATGCACGTGGAATTAAAGAATTCTGATACTCAACACGTGGAATTTGTATGTCTGAATCAGAGCAGTCCAGAATGGAAAGCCTGAATATCAGGTTTTTAACACTATTCTCTGCCAAAATCGTAGCCATCTGGAAGATGAGTAAGTTGTGGCTGTGGGTTTACTCTAGGGTGTAAAATCATGGGAAAGAGGGGGTCAGGAAAGCTTTGGATTTTGGCTGCTGGTTTCCATGCACTCCCAATTTTCTCCCCCATCCGTGTAGCTGCAACCCCTCCCCTCCCCAGGACACTGAGGCGGCCAGCAAAGCCCCAGCCGAAAAATGTGGACTTTTGGATGGGACAACAGAGAGACGAAACACAACCTTTGTGGTTTTATCCTCTTTTACCTGATACTCCTTGGACCCTGGAGAAATGAGCTTCCACTGCGCAGCGAGCTTCGTGAACCTCCTGGTGACACAGTCTATCCGTGCGTGCAGGTGCCTGTACTCATCGTACTCCGCGTTGAAGTCATCCTTGTAGCTCTGGCGCTGCTCATATGAGACGATAGCTATATATTTTCTGGGGGGGGAAAAAAAAAAAAAGCAATTTTACACCAAGGACATGGCGAATATCAAACACAGACACCTGAGCTTTAAGTCAGCTATGTGACCTGTAAGCACGCGTGCTCCAAAAGGATGTATTTAGGTAAATACAGAAATCTACTATGTCTCTGTGACATCTATTTGCTAGTATTTTACCTTTTAGAGCTCTTATCCAGAAGCCAAACCAAAAGAAAAGTGTAGCATGCTTAGAAAACACTAGCAATCATTCAAACACAGAAGGACCAAATCATGCAAATATGGAAGGACCGATGAATACATCAGCTTCAGTGACAGAAGAGAAACTGCTGGATTAAAACCTCTTTCTACGAAGGGACACATTAATTAAGTTGTATTTACTTTTCAAAATTTGTTTTCGTTACATTTTTGGAAGGGACTGCACTTATGGAGTTGGGTCCAATTAGATGTGCCTATCCAACAGCAAAGCACAGTGAGAAAATTTGGTTATTTTAGTGAACACCTGTTCCACTGCTGCCTGACCAAGGCAGTTGCAATAAAGCACAAAAACAAACTGCAGAGAAGTCAGAAACGAAAACCCGCCACACCACATCACCTCCCAAGGTCAGCAAAAACCCCATAAATGCTTAAATCCACTGATGCGATTGAAACTCTTCAACCCCCTCTCCCTCAAATCAGCACGAGCAGATTTAATGAGCTCATTATGCAAATCCAAGACAAAGTGTCAATGCGAGTAATGGGGACCACTTCCCACTGCTGCCACACACCGACACTTCTGGTCCTCCCAACCTGAAGACCTGGCTTCTTTGGATGACACCGGCACCCCCACATGAGGAGGAATCCTTCAAATCATCCTTGGATTCATCATCTTAACTAGGAGGAAGAATTTAACAAGTTCAAAGTCTGCACCAACACAGGCAACGACTGCTGTCAGTGATGGATCCTGGGCCAGATGTGCCCAATTAGAGCAATGGAGGGGTTTTAAAGAAAACTGGGGATGCCCTTCATCATCTTGGGAGGCTCCTCTGCGGTGATTTACATCCCACAGGATAAGAGCCCAGCAAAACACTCGCAATAAAAATGTGTGGAGAGGCAAGAAATGAGAGTAGAAGTGGCAAAAACCATGAATCTGTTCTTTTTTTTTCTAGCTTTTGCCTAAACTTTGCTTAAAAAGCTCGAGTTCCTTTACTCTCATAATCTTTACATTAAGACGGCAAGTGTCATTATGCTAAAGCTGGGATTTATAGTCATGAATTATGCAGCACTTAGAGATAGGAAGAGAAACCGGAAAAAAACTACCAAAGTCCTTTAAACTGGACCAAATTGCTCCATTTTCAATCTTCCTGCACTGATCAGGCAGACGCCTGAAAACATTGCGACCCACTTTTTTTCCAGGACGCCACGGCCAGCAGATTATCTGTGAGATTGTTCCAGAGATTGTGCCTTTCACAGAGGATTCTTCGTCACAGATTTTTTTTACACCCCCACCAGAACTAGACCAACCTTCACGAAATCTTGCATAAAGGCTTTTTTTCATTTGCAAGGTCTCATAAAGGTTCGTTTGCAGAAGGCATTTCTCTGTTTCACAGCAGTAAAGAAAAATCCTCCTGGTAGAAAAATTTTAATATTCTAAGAAAGCATTCAGGCAACCGAATGATTCTGTCAGTAGAACTATTTCATTTTAAAGCAAGTTCTTTAATACTTTTCATAGATGAAAAACCTTTTGCATATAGCAGGTTATTTTTTAACTTTTGAGAATGTTAATATGGTGCGTGACACCTTGTTGAGGGGCTACAATTCAACTCAGTGGGAACTCCTTCCACAATTGTATAGGCTGCCATACGCCAGTTATTGCAGACACGTGTCCCGGTTTGAGGTAAAACCAAACCAGTTTTGTGTTCTGTAATTTTACATTTTAGTTAGGCCTCCTCTAACTCTCTGAAATTAACAGCATATTGTGGAGAAAACTGCTCGTTCTCAGGATGATAAGGCCAATGTTTGTGCTACATGCCAAGGAATGGTGTGCAGAGAGGCCCTTGGTTATACTTATTGCTATAACAACCAAGGTCAGCCAATTTTTGTTATTTGCCCCTTAGAGGGTCGGAAACGGAAAAGCGTAGAGGGGTCCCACCTGTGGGGAGGAGGGGACAGGAGAGGTGACCCAAAACTGACCAACAGGGTATTCCATCCCATCTGTCCCATGCTCAGTGTAAAAGCTGAGGGATCAAAGGGTCAGCCCTCTCCTGCTCCTGCTCTTCTCCTGCTCCTTTGGCTTCTACCAGGATGGCCGACGTCCAAAGAGGACCCTGTCTGTCCATCTGCCTTTGATCCCAATCCATGTGTTCCTGACTCCAGAGATGGAACCTTGATCCCCTCCATCGCTGAGTCCAGCCTGGTACTTCCCCAGCGCCTGCCGGTGATGGGACTGTCATCCTGGGAGCTTGATACGGTTTTGTATATATTGTATCTATTCCATTATTTTCTTCTTTTCTATTTTAATATTAATTCTTCATTAAAGTAGTTTAGTTTGTTCTAAACTGCTCTCTCCCCTTATCTCTTCCTCTCCTCTCTTTTGGGAAGGGGAAGGGCTATCTGTCGGTCCGGTTGCAGTGATTTCGTCTGAAACCACGACAACACGTAACACTTCACACACAGACTTACAGCATTTTTATCTTGTTTTGTAGTCAAAATCAGGCAGCTAAAATTTAAAACAGGAATTGAGGTCTTTGGTCTGCAATTCTATGGGGAAATTGGGTATTTTGCTGTAGCTTCAAGTTAGTCAGAGCTACATCAAAGCTACATTTTACATCAAAGCTTTAGAAATAACTTTGATGGTTAACTCCAGATGGGCTTTGTAATGCTGGTCTCTAAAGTCTGCTACCTTCCCTCCCCACCTTCCCAGATCAGATGCACTCAGCGGTGAAAACACAGGAAAGAGGTTTGAATTTAGGTATTCAGCATTTTAGCATTCAGTTTTCCTCCTGTGTTGTCTCACAGCTAAAAAAACCAAAAACAAGCACACGTTCATAATCCTTTTTTATTGTGTTCTTGAGGAAGAATGAAATGAAACTGTTTTAAGTCGGCTTCTAAAGCATATTAAAAATTCCTTTTAATGCTTTCTTTTCCCTGCAATAATTAAGGCACAACCTCAGAGTTCAAAACTGGCAGGTGCTTCGAATAAGGCAGCTGGGTGACCTAAAGGAACTTATCATCATTCTAAAATTACATTTTGAGGAATTTTGCAGCTCAGTGAGAGGTTTTTATAGATGTTTTTTTAACTGCTTAAATGAGTGGCAAGTGACTTAAACATTATTTTACTCACAGCAAGTAGTCCGGTGGTTCACCTGTTGATGAATGAGACTCCGTGGAGGCAGTGCAAGTTTCTTTAACTCCTACAGAAAAGCAGAATTTTGACATTTGCAATAAACGGATTTTTAATACAGCCAAACAATACCGACCTGACAGGCTTGAAAAAAAAAACAACCACCTTTAGAGTTTTATCCTCACAGTAAATGACTTGGAATAAGCTTTTTAAGTTGGTAATAGGGCTCACACGACCTCCTGCACAGCAGGCAGCACAGGGGCTTAAAAAGAAGGCATGGCTACTTCATTCTCCAGGTTCTGCACCAGCACAGCATTAACCCAGGGTCAGCTTTTTCTGCTCTGGAGACACAACATGGGATCTGCACAGCAATTCAAGGTGTGCAGCAACAGAGGAGGCTGCACAATGAAGATAGCTTGAGATATAGAGATATAGAGATATATATATTTACACACACACAACAATAACCTGGTTCCAGTGAGAAATAGAGTAAAAAGCTGAAGTTATTTTCCTCCCATGCTTTTATCCCTCCTTCCCTGCCAGTTTTGGACACCCCAAGTTAGATTCAATTTCAGGACTCTTCCAAACAGGAGAGTCAACAGCATTGTACAGGGGTTACTGGCATTCAGGCTTCAATAACCTGCAACAAAGACTTGCTGCTCATCAACGTGGCAATACCAGGTTTGAAAGTTATTTGCACTTGTAAATTGCTCTTTTGCTCTTTTAAATGGCATTATGAAAGCACAGGACACTTAATCTCTAATCCCTCTTTTTAAAGGAGTATTTCAGGAGCACCTATCTTTCTGATAAATAAGAAAAATAGCCGCCATAACAAAAAAGTTAGCTGGAACAGGAAGGAATGTTCAGTATCTTGGTTTGGGGTTTCGTGGCAACCTTAAAAAAACCACACTCCTTTATATTCATTATTATCTTACACTGCCACTGTTTAAACAGAGTGCTTCTGCTACAGCTCAGTCACTCTTGCCAATCTCTAAGCTGTATCTGAGCCTTAAATCATGGGAGAGAAAAGAGCTATCATGGGATGTTCTACTCAATTATTTTGCCTTTAATATTAAAATTTTTACATGGTATAGGAGGAGTATGAAAAGAAGTGTAAAAGTGGGCATGAAATCTGAGAGGAATGCAAACAGTAACATTAATAGTCACTGTATGTAAAATACAACCTCGGTGAATAGTTTTGCTGCGAGCACTGAATTTCCAAAAATTCAAGTGCCCTTGCTGACACGGCTTGGTCCATTCCAAGGCTTCAGCGTAAGCACCAACTTAAAATGCAGCACAGGTTTTTCCTTCCCAGAATTTTGTTACTGGCTTCTGAAGAAAGACGCTCACATGTTTATAAGCTCAAGGATGAATGTTTTCAAAGCAACCCCCAAGCACCATGGGCTGGTCCAGGGTCAGTGTGAAACCACCACCTGGGAGCACCCTTATCTACAAGGTGCAGTGGGAAAGGGCTGAACCTGACATCCAATTTGCCAGTCAAACCTCCAAAATCAGACACCAGGAAGACTTAACAAAGGGACTGAACTCTGCCCTATTTTGTGTGTATGCACGTTACAAAAAAAAAAAAAAAATAATTTTTTTGTGCATTTCTGTTTAGCATTTCAATGCCATTTTAAGTGTGCACCATTTCTACATCTTTTCAAGTTATGGGTTCTGCAGGTCTAGGAGGGAGGGGTGCTCACAGCACAGTTCAAACCAAAACTCCATAAAACCTACATAATTTGGCATGTGGTTTATGACTTAAAAAGGCCGAAATTGATTAACTTTGCGTTGTGATACAAGATACATTTATGTCTGATCTATGCATTACAGCAAACTAGTATGGAATAACTACATGTAACAGCAGGTTTTTATTTTCCACATGCAGAGTCTAAAACTGGCTGTTGGAAAAAGTGGAGTAATGTTCAGTGAACTGTCAGTTTACTAGAAATGAAGGAAAAAAAAATACATTCCTTGTGTTTTTCTAGTACTGAGCTCCTTCCTGTAACCTGTTTCTGCCCAACAGCAATCCATTTAGGATTTATTTCTTCTCACTACAGAGTGAGAATTCTTGAAAGTGAACCTGATTTTAGCTACAGTTGCAGCTGAACAAGTCCAGTTTCTGGGCTTGGGGTTGATTTTCTTTTTTGTTTGGCTGCTTTTGTTGCCTTTTTTTTACCCACTGACAGTTACAATGTACTGCAATGGCAGAAAAAAAAAATATGTTTTTTCATGACCATAAAAGCAGGGATAATGGCAAGATTGCCTGGAAGCCCAGCCAGGAGGCACTGGAGCTGTGCAATTCTGCAGAGAGCTGCTTTCTGGGATGGGACTACCAGAAAAGGGAGTAAAATGGTTGCTGTCATCTCCACTTCTCCGTCTTTTTATCTCGCTTCTACCATCACATATTGTAGGGGAGGTTGTAGATCTCCCAAGGAACAGGCGATGGGACAAGAGGAAACGGCCCCAGGTTGACCCAGGGGAGGTTTAGGATGAAGATTGGGAACAATTTCTTCCCAGAACGGGTTGTGAAGCCTTGGCAGAGGCTGCCCAGGGCAGTGGTGGAGTCACCATCCCTGGAGGGATTTCAAAGCCGGGCAGACGTGGTGCTGAGGGACATGGGCTCCCCAGTTGGAGAAGGACAGGGAACTGCTGGAGAGGGTACAGCAAAGGGCAACAAAGATGATGAAGTGCCTGGAGCATCTCTCCTATGAGGAGAGGCTGAGGGACTTGGGTCTTTTTAGTCTAGAGAAGGCTGAGGGGGGATCTGATCAGTGGTTATAAATACTTAGAGGGAGAGTTTCAGCGGGATGGGCATAGTCTTTCCTC
Source organism: Gallinago jamesoni (assembly GCA_025769975.1). Lineage (NCBI taxonomy): Eukaryota > Metazoa > Chordata > Aves > Charadriiformes > Scolopacidae > Gallinago > Gallinago jamesoni. The sequence continues at coordinate 79,596,070 of JAOQGH010000019.1, forward strand.
AGTGGTGCCCAGTGACAGGATAAGAGGAAATGGGCACAAACTTGAGCATAAGAGGTTCCACCTAAACATGAGGAGGAACTTCTTTACTGTGAGAGTGGCAGAGCCCTGGAAGAGGCTGCCCAGAGAGGTGGTGGGGTCTCCTTCTCTGGAGACATTCAAAACCTGCCTGGACACGTTCCTGTGCAACCTGCTCTGGGTGGACCTGCTCTGGTGGGGGGGTTGGCCTGGATGATCTCTAGAGGTCCCTTCCAACCCCATGTGATTCTGTGATTCTATGGGTCACTGGTGGGTTTTGTCATTGTTGGGCTGATGGCTGGACTCCTTGATCTTAAGTTTCTCTTCCGACCTGGAAAATTCTATGATTCTACAATTCTGTAACTAACATACAGCAAGTGAAAAAAATAGACCATTCAGGTTTCTGGTTTTACTGGGTGCCTTTTCACCAGGGTTACCCACACAGAAATTGGGAAAAGCGTCATAGTCATACCTTCACCTGACTTGGAACAGGAGGACTCTCTCAGCTTGGCAGTTTCTTCTTTTCTAAGGTCCTTCCCCTTCTTGCTCGCGTTCAAAGCGTCCTGCGCTGTGCTCTCACCCTTCTCCTGCTCTTCTACCTTCTTGGCCTTTTGGTGCCATATCGGGTTTGGCTTTCTGGCTGGGGGCTTGGGAGGCTCCCCCTGCACCGTGGTGGGCACCGGGGTCCCCATAGCAGTCTGAGAGGTATTTTTTTGTCGCTGGTCCTCGTAGACACTACTGCTGTTTTGGCTGAAGCTGTCCACCGGCAGGTTCTGCGTCCCCGGGCCCTCAGGGGTGCTGGGGGAGCCGGAGGTGGCCGTTTGCGGGGGGTTGGAGGCAGGACGGAGGGTGGGAGGCAGCAGCAGGGAAGCGGGAGTAGCAGCAGCCGGGGCAGTGGCAGCTTTCTCCCCAGGAGCAGGCAAGTGGCCACTTAAGGGCAACGGGACTCGACTGGTCAGGTGGGATATCCTTTGCTTTTTGCTCAGCAGGGGGTCGGTGAAATCGGAATTCAAAAGACGTTTCTGTAATAAAAAAAAATAAAATAGAATACATAAATATTATTTATAATAAATAAATATCATGATAAAAAAAAAATAACGATGGCAATAGGACAAGGGGAAAGAGTTTGATCCTGCAAGAGGGGAGATGGAGCTGAGATGTGGGGAAGAAGTTCTTTGGGGTGAGGGTGGTGAGAGCCTGGCCCAGGT
>JAOQGH010000019.1:79755709-79790169 GCA_025769975.1 Gallinago jamesoni
GTTGGAGGGGGCTTGGAGCAACCTGGTGTGGTGGGAGGTGTCCCTGCCCAGGGCAGGGGGTGGCACTGGGGGGGCTTGAAGGTCCCTTCCAACCCAAACCATTCTGTCATTCTACGGTTCTATGGCATCCTAATTACTTAATGGGGAGACACATTGATATGATGTGATTAATGAAGTATTCCAAAGGTATGGACATTATCAGTGTTGTGAAAAGGTACAGCCATTCTGTGTATCAGAAACCCACTCTCTCTCTCAGAAGCCTGGAGTATGTTCAGAACACTCTACCCGAAAGGTACGGGAAAGTTGAAAAAGGAGCCACCAGCTTCACATTCATTTAATCAAATCTCCTGAATCAGGGAGTCCCTGACTTTTCCCATCTTTTGTTACAAACTTCCTTCCAAATTCCCTGGAAGCACTCCAGCAGGCAAAGCTCCTTTTGGATACAACACTTATTCTCAGTAGAATGACAGAAATGCTGTGTGTCTGCCAGAGGTGTCTTCCTCCCTCCTTGTCCCACTCAACTGCATTAGCTACCGAGTTCACTGCTGTAGTAGCAATATCCTCTTACCATCCTAAAACCCTTAGATGTAGCATATGAAAACAGACTAATAAAAATGTCACTTGTTGACACGGACAAAATCACAATACACAACCCAAAAGTAGTCAGGGGCTACATTAAATGAATACAGAATGAATATGTGTCTTCTTAACAGGAAAACAACCACGTTTTTCTTCTAAATTGAAAAATGCTCAAGGAAAAGAAAAAAGTAACAGCACCTCTACGAAGTCCGTCATCTTCTCCACTCCTCTTCTGTCGTTCTGCACAGCGTTGTAGGATGTGTAAACACGTGGCTGCTTCATATGCTCAGGCTGGGTCGCAGTGCCATGCAAAATCAATTTCCAATTGACAATCCTTCCTTCGTTTTGTATTCTTCTGGACTAAAAGACAAGCACAATATTAGCATCGATTCTCAGGATCTAAGGGGAAACAGAACACTTGACTGTTAAGTAGAGAGAAGTGACTAACATAAATCATAAGGCTTTCAATATCTAAATTTAGAAAATTATTTATAAGCACCAAAAGACTGATATATTAGAGATACGATATATCAGAAATCTAAAAATATCAGGGATCTACTAGAGTGGCTTAACTACTCCAAATATCCACATTTTGAGGCAACATAATTATTAATCATGTAAGCATCAACAGAATTTTGTCATAACACAGAATGCTAAAAATTAGTTTAGTAGTATTTTGTGTTATTAGTATTTCTTCACTAAGCCACTCCTTGGCAATTCCCTCACAAAAGTTGCCACTGGAACAGTAATTTGGAATAATATTCTGCAGCAGCGTACAACTGCAATCTGAAAATGAGCTTGTGGAAGTGAGCAACAAATGCTTTGTCCGTTGTTTTTGGCAGCAGTGTTTAAGCAGTAGAAAGTGGAAGAGACAAGGACCAAGAACACTGAAATTTTGTTTTACCAAAGCTGCTTTCAGAATTATTCCTCAGTCATCCAGTGACTGAAGAGAGCTGCTGAACCTCTTCTTTTCTAATAGAAGACTATACCAAAGTTTACATATACAGTTTACATTATGACAAAATTATGAGTAACTCTGCATGGTAATCTGTGATTTCAGCTGGGGTCATTAATGTGAAAACTTATTTCAAGAGTCACAAACGCTACAAGCTGAGGGAAGAGCGTGCTACCTCTTGAAGGACAGAAACCTTGTTTTATTTTAAGTTTCAGGAACCTCTCATTTGAAAATGGAAAATGAGAGGTAATTACAAACAAAAATGTTCTTATTAGCTTTGTTCCAAAAAATGCATTATATTAATGACAAAGAGCAGGATATCTGTAACCACGGGGTTATCTATAAGCCTGCAGTATTAACACTATACTGTTGGTAATAATATTTACTTCTACTGCCTTGTCCATCTGCTTCGTACTTGGCATTATCCTCCTGTTTACAGTTTCAGGCCAATAGGGGTGGCAGGCTCAGTGTCTGATAGGAAGCATCCAGTTTCTGGCAGGATCTGACCCCTAATGACAAGCTTATTAACAGACAACTTCAATTAAATTCTCCAGAGATGAGTGTGCCTGATCACTCTCTGTTGGAAGAGAATGATTTTCCAGTTGCCTGTCAAGCAGCTTTATTCTGGCGCCTCGCTGTTGTAATCCACATCCCCAGGTGGCTTTAGGAAACCTATTTCTTCCTTATCTGTAGATGTCTTGGCTTTAATCCTTAAATATTGTCCAGAAGTAATTACACTTAAGAAAGAAGTTAGGGAAAGGTAGACATCAGAACAGCTCTCTGAGGTCACCAGAAATTCATTAATTCAAAAGGTTTTGTGTTAATGAAAATTATGCACATGTACCAAGAGAAAACCAGATCTGTCCTCTGTTCTTTTCTGGGGAAAAAAACTAATTTGCAGTTCATCATATATTAATTTGATTACGTATTTCACTCTATGGATCACAGAAAATTACATTAGTTATTCCTTTCAGTGACATATAACATGTGGAAAAACACAGGCATGAAATTTTTTTGACAGGTACATGCCAGTGAAATGAGGATGGCCCTCTGCATTGATGTAAAGAACAAGAAAATCTGACCCTATCTTTAATCTTTGATTCAGATGAATATCTAGTGTAAATAAACTCCTGTCACTTGGTTAATGAGAAGACTGACCATTCAGCTGATCAGTGATCGTGTTATGTGTGTAAGCTTCCAGACAGAACACAGCTAGTTAACATACAGACGTACTTACCACATCAGTAATTCTCAAAACCCAGGTGCCTGTTGGATTTTCTCCCCACGTGTGAACAGACATGAAGTCCCAGTTCTTAAAGCCATTGGGAGACTTGTCCCTCTCTCTCTCAGCCAGTAAGACAGTGCTGGTCCCTGTGTTAGTGCAAGACCAACATCAGTGACCCTTCTTACACACCCAACTTTACCCTTACACACACGTAACCTGGAAAATATGCTATTTAGTGTATTAGTATTTAGGCTTATGGAACAGGAAACATGCTATTTCTGATTTAATTATTTTCACAGCAGTATTTAAGAGCATAAAACCATTAGGTGCCACTGAAAAGGTACATCTTGCTTAGTGTTCAATCCCTAACACAAAAACCGCAGTGGATGCACGTAAGGGAGGGTGAGAAACACAGGCCAGACATAACCAGTATTTCCCACTGAAACTTCTGAGGTGGGAGTTCTGAAGTCAAACCACCTCATGTGTTGTGAAACCAAAGCCTTATGCTGAATTCATCCCTGTAGTTTGGGTTGTTTTTTTTTTTGTTGAGCAGATGTCAATTGTTACAGCCTGGAACTCCCACAGGGGGAAAAGCATTTGCATTGTTATTATTATTAGAAAAAAAATGCTGTAGTTCGCAAGGTATTTCTGCAGCAGAAGAGATTCTGCTACACAGTAGGAAATTTGCTGTGCCTGTTTGCATATAAGGAGCGAGCAAGGGAGCTATATTTACGTAACAAGGAGCAGAGAAGCCCCAGGGAGCCTGATGACAAGCTATAAATATATTTAAAGGTAATACCGTAAATATAGAAAGGGAATGACATATATCTGGTAGTACTGTTTTGCAGAAAAGTGGGAAACCAGCGGGAACTAAGGGAAAAAACAGTTTAACCACGATAGCAACATGATACAACTGTGGAGGCAGCAGCACTTGACTATTGCTTCCTTGGCTAAACCCACAGAAACACAATCAAAGATTAAGAACATATTACTGCTGTCAGCCTTTCCAAAAAGGGTGTTTTTCTAAGATAAAGCCATGCTTCCTACACATTACCAGTAGGAACAGCATCTTGGGAGGGAAATACCTCTCTCATAAGACAAAAGGTAAACTCAGAAAAGGGAGGATTAAGGTCAGGCCTAAAAGGAACCCCAGACAAGGCAGGGTTTGGAAATACACTGTACAGCATCTTAACCCTGCTCTCCAGTGAGGTCCTGCAGTAATGATATGAACAAGGCTCTACTGATTTATTATCTGTGAATTACTATATTAGCCTTTAGTATCAGTAAATTAGATGAGCCTTTAAATTCATATCTGAAAGCTTGTCTGCTTTTTCTAACAATATCAATCGATCTAACAGATCTTACTGTCCAACAGATCTTACTGTCCAACAGATCTTACTCTCTACTCAACAACTCTACCAGTTGTTTACTCTCTACACAGTTGGTTACACCACTCTCCTGGGATTTTTTTCTCCTCATGGTGTTATTTCAGAGCATTGTCAAGACCACTTGCCATATTCTAGCACATATAGTATAGTTATATATATATATATGAGTATCTCATACAGTATCACATATATATAGTATCTCTGCCTAACAGAGACAGTGTGTTTTTAAATACAGTGATGGGGAGACATGAAAGTGACATGAAATCTGGGGAGGCAGACACCCTGTTTTCCATTAGTTTGTTAAATCACAGCAAGGATGATAAGCACTACTGAGCTGTAACTTGTTGTCTGCCAGGAACTCTCAGTTTTCATAGGTCCTGCTGCCAGAACAAAAACATTCCGGAAACGGTGCCTTCATTTTCTGAAGTATGGTTTTCAAACCTCTTCTCACAAAAATCACCCAGCACAGATGAAGGCTGGTTCCAGAAACCCAGTTCTCTGGTCCCCAGAACCCTTTGTCTTCACACTCACCTGCTGGAGGGGACTGGGTTTGTCTAACGATATACTTAGCTCTTTTTAAACCACTGAAGAGCACAGAGGTGGTTTTTAATGAAATAAATGTTATACATCACAGCAACACAAAGAGAGCACCTCTCTGCCTCCTGTACCTGATGGAGACACCAGCGTGACGTGAAGATCACCTCTGCGGGAGTACTCAATCGTTGCCTCCAGCTGCACATGCTCCAGAGATGTGATGGCGTTTTCTTGGCCCTCACAGGCTTTTGTGGGAATTTCAATGATGACTTCCTCATTTGCTCTTAATAATCTGGTGAAATTACAGAAGTTCTTTGATTACCCACAGAAACTTTTGATCCTGGATCGTTACGTGAAGTGCAGATGGCCACACTTAGCCCCCATTTCAGAAGGATGAGAAAGGAAGAAGCACATTCATTATTTTTTTGAATTCTCCCATAAAAACCGTGGGAAGTTCAGGAAGCACGGGTAACACTGAAGTGGGCCAAGTGACAGGCACTGCCTAAGACTGACTTTTGCAACACACCCTGGCAGCAAGTTTGATAACCAAGGGTTTCTGGCAACACTTTGTTGACCCACAGAGACTACAAAAACCCAGTCTTTGCTGTCAGCTAGATCAGGGCACTGTACCAGGCTTATACTCGGTTCCCTCATTCAAATATCCAGATAAGCCATTATCTTGCAGTTAAAATATTGCAGTGGTACAGGGGTTTTAACCCTTTGTATTCAATGCCATCTTGAGAGAAAAAAAAAAAGCCTACATCCTCTGTGTATTCTCTGCACAGAGAGCTGCTGCGCATGGCTTTCTCCTCACAGTTTCCACTATTTCTAAAGAGAATGGGCTATCTAAATCTCCACGTAAATAATGCTAAACTCAGGATCTTGACATCTTTGTTTTCATAGTGTAACATAGAGGACTGCAATAAAAATACATAAACAGCAAAATTACACACATCAATACTGGATCAGCACTCTGTGCAAAGAGGAGAGTTCATAAAAGCAAATTGATAGTAAAATAGCATAAATAATCACGTTACCAAGCAGTGACACTCCAACACACTGCAACATGTTTCTACAGATTTTTGGGGGCACTTACACACTATAATTTTGATCTTGGAAACAGCTGTATTTTTTCTAGACAAAAAAATCCATAAGTGAACAAGTAGAAACAAAATGGTCTAGATTCCTTATTGATTAACCAGCTTCTTGACTAATTATAACTTACCTGTATGTTGAGCTCAGTTCGGGCTCATATATTGGGGTGAACATGGCTGCTAAGTCTTTTCAGTGTTTCAGAGACACTCATGTTTCATAAGAGGCATGTTATGGATGTGACTAAAGCTCAATATATCATCTTGATTGCAACATACACTAAGGCTGTCACAGGAGAAGAACTGCTAAGACCAATTACACGTTTTTTTTTAAAAATAATCCCTGGGAGACTTTGGTATGTTTTTATTCATGTTCTGAAGTGGTCTAAACATTCATATCTTATCTGATTGGGTTCAGTCTCACAGCATCATCCATCCATACACTGGCCACACAAGCAGACATAATAACCTTATTCTTTAAGACTTCATGCTAGCAATTTCCACCAGTCTTACAGTAAAAAAAGCAAGCAAACCAATGCTTCTTGCCTGCCCCCAAGGAATACAGCAGACAAAACTAAATGAATCAAGAGGAATCTCCGAGTCTAGTTCAGAGCACCTGTGCAGAACATTATCCTTTAGTCTCTACATAAACCTAGTTACTGCTAACGCAAATTCTTACCTTGGTTCAAAGCTTTTGTCTTTGACAATACACTCCCTCTTTTCTGGTACACCTTTCCATCTTTTGGGATCAGCTAAATCTACCAACGCGTTGGCATTGAGTAGTCCAAACCCAAATCGGCTGTTGACCATCAGACCCGCTCCGTTCTTTTTCCATCCCGGATTTCCAGCCAGTGGATCGTACTCTGAGGTCCACACCACCAAGTGCTGCATATCCCTCCAGGTTAGATTTGGGCTGTCGAGAAAATGTTCCTGGTTAATTGTTTCAGGGCTATCCAACTTGTTTGTCTCAATTGCTGGTCTGCACCAGAACATTATTTAATGTATATGGCATCCCGTTATTTTAACATACAGAGCATGTCACATGCTTATCCTCATGTTACTTCTCCAGGTAGACAAGATTTCTGTGTGAATGAAGAATGGGTATCTAGCAAGACCGGAGTCCAATTCTTCAAAATTATTCACGCATTTAAAGTTAACTAGCAAAATTAGTATTTCCTACCAGTCTTCATGGGACCTGAAGACTCACTGGGTATTTGTTTCTATCTGTGATTAACTCCACCTTTTAAAACACGGCATTAAGTATCTTGGCCTAAGTCATCGAAGAGGTATGCAATAGAACATGGAGCTGAACCTACACCATTCAAGTACTAAGCCTACACCCTACTGCCTGCAGTGTTTTCTGTGAAAAAAAAAAGCCACTGCCCTGTCTTGCCCTGTTCTTTTTTACCCTCTCTAAGTCATTACCACTCCTACGGGACCTGAACCTGCTCCGACAGTCAGGCTTGGGTACCTTCCACTTTACATCTCATCGCTGGCAGAAAAGGTTCTGCAAATTGACTCAAGACTTCATTTAAACTCCTGCAGCCTACTACTTTCAAAAGATGTTCTCTGATACATGCACAGCCTTGATGTTTTTAAGTGCAATTGACCAGAACTCAGTAAACAATTCACAAAATGGACTAAAATTCCACGGTCATCATGTTTTACTTATGTTGGTGCCACTTTGCTCGGAAGGTGCTGAGGCAAGTGTCTGCTTATTTCTGCCACCAGGCTGAGTACCTCTGACTGACAGAAAGCACAGCTGCAGCGTGAGATGGTGCTGCTTTCAGGCAGACAACATCTCAGGGAAGATGGTGGGGTGGCTGGTCGAGGGAGAGGAGTTTCAGAGGTAATTAACTGTGTGACGTCTTACTTCACTTCCAGCGCTAGAGCAAAAATTCCCGCTGCCAGCGGCGCAGACGCAGAGGTCCCAGTGTGAGTCTCGGTACATTCGTTGTGAAGATCAGCACTTGTCTGCCAGAAAAAGAAAATGGAAAAAACCCTCACAGATAGCATGAATAAACAGTTGTAAATACAGTCATATCAACACTCACGAATATAACCAGGTATCCTTTATTTGGTACGTATTAAAACGTTCCTCACCAGCAGAAAAAGTGATGTATATTTAAATCCGTTCATATTTCAATCCACGCTTTTTACTTCAACTATAATTTTTGTATCAAAACGCTGTGTGTTGGAACAAAATACTCCCACACTGAATATCTTATTTTATTCTAAGGTTTCACAATAAGTATTTCAAGCTTACTGGTGAATCATAAAAACAGATCATTGTGTTGGGCCTAGAACATTTAAAATTACTGCTTGCTAGGAAATTACTCATAGGATTAGTATTGGTGTTCTGCACCCTCTTCGTCAGAAGAACTATAATTTGCAATGAAACACGTGCTTTATTTGGAAGTTAAATACCAAACTCATCTGCCCCAGTATCTACACTTCGGTTACGAGGAGAAGCCACTTGGAAGGGCTGATCTCCTGGCTAACTTGGCACAACGCAGTTTTAACCCCCATCAATGCAGTTTATTGTAAAATTAGCATCCACCGGTGCTGAACAGAAATTACAGGTGCTCCAAGGTTATTTTTATCGCAGCAGTTCTCTTCAGTACAAGTTATTTCTTGTGCAGCTAGTGAAGGCACAGAGACTGCTCTGCCGGCTCGCTGGGCACCTTCCACAGGTTTGGAAGAGCTTTTGTTGCTGCCGTGAGGGGGAACCTGGGGGCTGACCATCTCACAAAAGCTCGTGGCAAGGTACAAATCAGAGGCACTGACTCACATCGAGCACTAACTGCACAGGCTCTTTTTTCCTTTTACTCTAAATCATTAGTATTCTTCCCCTTCTGGAGAGCGGGTCGGTATCAGACTGGGCAGAGACCCTCGGCACATGCCCAGAGCAGACAAACCCAGCACGCTGACTCCACTGCACCAGCACCATGACTCTGTCACTTTACAGGAGGAGACACCCCAGGAACACCATCACCTTCCAGATCACAAACCCCTCGGCGTTTCAAGGCAGAAGCACTAACACATAACGCAGCACATAACGTAAAGCAGGCACTCGAAACCAAGCATCTAAGAGCTCTCAACTTGTTATTTGCATATATATAACACATTTCTATGTTTGTTCTGAATCTGGTAAAAACGACCTACAATTCTTTGGTCAGTATAATCCCCACTGCTGTATGCTGTGGCCAGAGTTGAAGAGCACTTCTCTGCATACCAGGGAGAAAGGCCTTGCTGCGAAGCACTGCTAATGGAGATAGTGTAGATACTGTCGGTGTAACCGTCACAGTCACAGTTGTCACCCTGACGGCCTCCGTTCCCAGAAGCCCACACGAAAATGGAGCCTTTCCCATTCCGGCCCTGGAGAAAATGGAAATGAGTGGTTATCATAGAGATTTCAGTCTCTGTAATGTAGTCTTAACAATTCCCCACACACAGAATCACAGAATCACCTAGGCTGGAAGGGACCTTTTAAGATCATCTTAAAATTAAGATCATCTTAGATGATCTACACCAAAAGTATCAAACATTTTTAGGTAGAACATGACAATTGCCCATAAGCACTGTAGAAGACAGAAAACAGAAAGACACCAGCTACTTGAAGTATCCTACTTCACACCCTACAGTACATCTCCCACTTTGACTGGTCTAGGTTTAGGGCTCCAGGTACAGCAACTCTCCTCAGAATAGGTTTCTCAGTGAAGAACAGAGTCTGTGCTCAACAGGTAAGTTTTCCCACATGCTGATGTTTTGGTCCTGAACAGTTCTAGGAAAAATGCCCCTTTTAATAAAGAAATCCCAAGTTTATCAGGGTTTATTTAACTTGCTTTTCCTGTAATCACAAAGATACGGGTAAGCAGTATGAATGATGTTACATGATACGACTTTTCTACCAATTTATTTTTTGTCAGGAAGGCTTTCATGGCTGTCATTGCCTTGCTGCACCACAATGAACCACCAACACAATCTGACTAAAACCCTCCCTTCTCTCACCTCTCCCTCTCTCATTTGTGGGCCAGCACCACCTGTCTCCAGACACGACCACGTTCATTCCCTGGTCTGGTGTTCACTGTCTGACGAGGGAGCAGCAGCTAATAACTGATGCTGACAGCATGTAAAGCATCACGGATATCATAGAGGAGACACCTATCACCCCATCCAGTCTAAAACCGTGCTAGTCCTTCAGAGGAAAAAAACCTGGTTTGTGTGAAGAGCAAAAGTTCTTATGTTGATTGTTATTACTATGCGTACACCCAATGCAAACAGCAGCTGAAATGCAGACTTTTATCATCCCACTCAGACGAGATTTGAAGTTATGCATGCAAGTGCTAAGACATTTGCAGCACTTAAAACATTAAAGATAAAGACAAGTAAGCTGGACTCCTTGTGATAAATCTGCTAAAAGGGGAAGGACAAGCCAAGTCCGTTACAGAAAATGAGACAGTAACCTCCTCTGAGAATAAAGGCTGCAGTCCAGAAAAGCACTGGTATATGCAGACACCCGCTTCGGTTTCACTCAGAGAGCTACTGATTAGCCCTCGGGTGCTTAAGGCTAAGCATAGGCTTATGTGACTGACCAGGCCACCAACGAAGGCGCCAGGGGAGAGAGTCGCTGGCAACCCCAACTCCGGCCAACCTCAGGCAGAACGGAGACCACCCAGACCCTTGCAAAAGGAAGCCTGACAAATTAATGAGTAAATTTTCTCCCCTTAAAAAATAAAACTATTTGTCAAAAAGATACATCCTTTACCAAATAATCTGCTTTTTCAGTGTAAGATTACTGAAGGTCGTTTCTCTAATTATTGCCTTTAACTCTCCCTCTTCTCTTGCTGCCTGGCTTAGATCTCTGTCCACTCCTTTGGGTCTCCCCTCCGTTCTGCCCTCAGTACGTTCATTAGCTGTCACCCTCTGTCACCTTCCCTCCTTCAGTCTGCTACTGTTAACAGCCCTTCTGCCAAAATCCCCTTCCTCTTTGCTTCTGTCCTTCGAGCTTTCCTCCATTCCTCTCCTCTCCTCTCCTGCTTCTGAATCACTCTTCCTCACTGCATTAGACATCTTTAGATGTCTTTTCGCCTCACTGGCAAAAGAAGGAGTATTTTATCAATACTACCCCAGTAGCTCTCAGTTTGCACCCTACTTATCCTCCAACCAGATCTAAAGAGGGAAACATAAAAAAGAACTGTAAAAGCATTGTTTCCAATACCCTTCATCGTGCATTTTTACTATCTTCATTTTAATTGGATCAGGATTGGCACCAATTTACAAACTAATGCAATTAACGTAATACAAGCCCATCCACAGGGTGTTGAAATGCATCGCTATTTCACACAGCAAAATATTCACAAAGCAGAAATTTTGTATTAAATTTTATAGGCTTTCAGTGCAGAAATCCAATTACTGTTCAGTGCAAAACAAGCAGCAGAGAAGGGTGGGGGTAGGGCGAGACAAAGGCAGCAAAAGTAAGGATGGAAAAAGAAAGCTTATCTGTGGAGAATGGCGGCTTAAAATCAGCTTAGAAAGCCCTGATGGTGCTTTTTAAAAAGTCCTGCTCTGGCTGGTAATTTCTCTGACCTCTACTATTAAAATCCATCTCCTCCTTTTCGAATATATTTGAGGAAAGAGAGCACAAACCCTTTTCATTTCTTCCCTGATACCAACCATTTTAAAGTCCTGTTCTCTGCCACATTTTACTGTATCCTTCTCGTAAGTGTGGTACCTGTTTTATGCCATACTCAAAGGCCTTCTGTGCCAGCCTCCCGGGTCCCTCCACAGTTTTACCATCGTCGTTCGGGCCCCAGCTCGCGCTGTAAATATCCACGTGCTCTGGATTGAAGCCGATGGAGCTGGCTTCAATAGCGTCGGTGACTATGCCATCCAGCATACGTATACCTTAACAGAACAAAAAAAAAAAAAAAAAAAAAGCAGACTGCATTGACTTCCTCTTCCCTCTTTGTTTTTGTCAACCGTTTGTAAAGTTTCCAGCAAAATTAATCCATAACTATTACCACCACAGCCTACTGATGTTCATATAAGCCCAAAAGAGTACACTTACCCTGTATTTGCAGAGCTCAGTGCCCTTTAAAAACAGTAAAAAAAGCCCAGCTCTTAAAATCTTGGTTGCCTCGTTTAATTCTTTCTCTCTTTCTGCAGAGAGCCAAGAAGATGATGTTTTGCTTACTGTTCCTGCTTTTTCTTACCGCACTGAGCTCTTTCTGTTAAATCTGCAACGAAAACTTCTCAAACTGCTAGCATGTCACTGAAGTTAAATAGGCTTTATCAACATTACTTTTATGTTTAAGGAGTCCTATGTGTTTTAGTTCAAAGATGTAGATCTGAATGTTCTGACTGTGTCCTCGCAGTCACTAAGGTTTTGCTGTCTCTGTGACGCTGCTTTTTCACCAGCTCCTCAGTCCTCGCCGCAAAGAGATTCTCGCTGTTGTTTTCCTGCCACGTTTTTTTCTACTGCGAGCAATCCGGGGATGCTAGAGGTATCTGGCCATTAACATTTCATTAGGAGCTACGTGATTCTAATCTTCCTCAGAGCATGCCTGGTCCCAGTGGTACTCAGAATTCAGCAGCAGGCAGTGGTTCATCTGGGCTGGGTCCCTCGTTCCGCAAACCCCCGGCTCTGCGGGAGGATTTCCACCGGCGTCCAGGGCCGGAGGAGGGTGGGAACAGCAGAAGCCTGGCAAAATTCCCACCGTGGCACCGCTCTCCCAGCAACGGCAGCAATGTCAGAGACACAGCAGCCGGGATTCGGCCCCCGTTTTCCAGCAATAAAAATGTCTGGGTTGTCTTGAGCTTGGCAAGTTAGTACCACGGCAGCTGCACCATCACCCGGCAGTTGGTGAATTATGAGTACTCATTTTCTAGCGTTTTCCACAAAATGGGGATTTCTCCCAAAGCACGGCAGGCAAAATGTGGTTGTTCTATTAAAAAAACTCCACAACAAAAAAAAAAACCAGAACTCACCCCCCCCTCAACCTCACCCTTGGAGCTCACTGTCTTGTTCTTTTTTTATACTATCAAGGAGGAAACAAAGGGACTGTAAGCATAATTCATTTCCCAAATGGCTGGCTTCTAAGACTCGTAATACCTCTGAGATACAGCTGTGTTTTATTATTTCATACTAATTAGTGGCAAAGGCAGACAAAGGAGTTAATCCGCTCAACCACTGCTCCTCCACTATCACTCACAAAGCCGGGGAAAGAATCAAAGGTATATCCTGTGCCTCGGGTACTCGAAAAACACCACTGTCCCTGGATAGGCTTAAGCTCGTAACATTCTGAATACCCATTTTTCATTTCTCAGAACCCTGAGACTCTCTCGTACCAGGGCGCTGCGAGCAAAGACCTGCCTGTGTGGCAACGACGCCGGGTGCTGGCTTGCCACCCTTAATGAGGCACTGGGAACACAGGGAGATGTGCACAGACATTTCCCACAACTCTGCAGATACGTAATGTCACAGGGAGGAAAACAACACTGACAATATACAGTATATACAATACACTGAAAACAGTTCAGGGAAAAAAAAAACAACCACCTACCAAACCAAACAAAACCCAAAACACAACCCACCCCACTGTCCTGTCTTTGTGATCTCCAAAAATCCGGCTTGCTTAAGCCAACCTGAGGATTTGAGGCTGCGGTGATGTTTCCCCAAGCAGACCCCAATTACCTCCCTGTGCATAAACTCTCCCTGGTTCCTGCAGACACTCCCCCCCAGCATCAGCCCTGCAAGAAACCAAAGGGCAAAGCCCAAGGTAATTCCGGACACATCCATGTCTCCACCTGGGAGGAGGCTATTTTTAGCCACACGCCACCGTGTTGTGGGAACTCTCAGCCCTGTCCTTTGCAAAATGGACCTTCTTAATCATTTGATTTCCATGGCAGCACCAGGGAAATATTGCAGCGCGGAGCTGGGGGTAGGTATGCCTGAATATATGTATCTATATATATCCATCTATATTCACCCAGCTTTCCCCCACAGGCGGTGGACGCAGACACGTTCCCTGGCTCTATGCAGAACCACGGACGTCCCCTGTCAAAGGTGTCCCCCCGAGGACTGGCACTAAGGAGTGTTCTTTTTCACGTGGTGGAGAGGAAAGCCGGGGGGACCCACAGCCCCAAAGCACTGCAAGGACTAACCCCGGCTCCAGCACAGGGCCAGGCACTGGCGAGAACGATCAGCATTACTACAGTCAGTATTTTCACGGAAAACCCAAAATCGGGAATGGAATGTTTTGCTTTGCCCCTCAGGGCAAAGTTAAACCAACCTCTGATGCGGCAGGTTAAGAGAACAAGGTGTTCCAGGTTTTCTCTCCCAAAAGCAGCCTCTGGCTGAGTATCAGAGAGGAGGCACTGGCTGGGGACTACTGGATTCACCCAGTATGGCAACTGATACAAGCGAACAGCCGCCTAAAGAAGTCACCCTGAACTAATGTCAAATACAAGTGTGTAATGCATCATTTCATGGATTTGAAGAAAAAAAAAAAAAAGGAGAAAAAAAGCCTGTGAAGAAATGAATCCCTGTATAGCTTGGAACATCAAAAAAGCCTTCCAATGTTTAGCCATTCAAAATTTATCTGAGTCTTTTGAAGATTTCTCCTATCTTCCATTCCTCTTTGAACATATTTTTGCTACATCTCAGCCAGGCTGGTCATAAATAGCAGCTTACAATTTCTTCCAACTTTTCTATTCTTTCTCCCTCCCCTGCCCAGGTATAAGCAGCTTTCTGGGTAATCTGGGTTGCTGGACTGCTTTTCCTTCTGTTATTTTACCCTTCTAGACAAATCACCCCGCAACAGATCTGCAGTTTGCATTTGCAAATGAACGCAGAGAATATGCAAATAACTGTGGAAGAACCTCCTCTGTAGATTCAAGTGCCTTAAAACACGGGCACAGCGGGAGTTCAGGTGCCTCTGCAGCTTCATCCATTTTGCCTTGCCTCGAAAATTTGGCGTCTTCATCTTATGAGTGAGGTATTTTATTTAAACAGAGCATGACAGCATAATGCATTACAGCGAAGGCAGACAGCAAAGCTGACATCTGTGACAGCTCAGCGGGGTAAATGGGAACCCACAAACACCAGCCTGAAATGGTGGGAGCGGCAGTTCTGGGTGTCAATTGCCACTCATCATCCCTTTGTTTAAAAGGAAAAGAGAGGAGTAATGGAAAAACTAGGACTCTACAAGCATCTTCCTCTGAGATAAACAACCATTTGCAACTGATACTTTGATCATGACTATTTCATAAACCTATAATGGATTAGACTTTTAGTCACCGCTTCAAAAAAAAAACGGCAGTAATGATTGACAGGCAAGCAAGACTCTAGTTATTTTTAAAATTAACTTATGATGATAGTAGAGAAGTAAGCTGTTGAAACAAAAACCACAGCAGCTTGAGGATCTTGACTGACGTGACCTTTCAACTGTAATTGTGTAGATGGAAACAATATGCTGCAAGCAAGAAGGGCGAGTATAAATCTGTAAATTCTTACTTTAACTCTTCTCAAGCCCTCTCCTCCCCCACGCCACAGCCTTCCAAGATAAGTGAGTCCATCATTCCTTAAAAGAGAGTCTTATCTCTGGGTAGGTTGTTGCTATTATTATTATTATTATTATTATCATCATCATCATCGACATCATCATCACCAAGAGCAACAGCGAGATTGTTGTTGATTTTGTTATATATTCTTCCTATACTCACCTGATAACTGAATTCCAGAGAGTGTGCTGACATTCAAGAAATGCTGTCATATACACGTAACACTCTTCACTATGCCAGGCAGAATTTTGTAGCCTAGTACTGCAGGATTGGTGCTTTCTGAGGAGGATCAACCGTTCGAATTTCAGATTAATTGTAGCTGAAAACACTCAGCTCTTCACAGAATCTCTCTGGTTCCCATTCATATCAGACACCTAATTATCTTAATTTTCTTACCTCCGACTTTGGAATTGTAGGCTACTCCAACTCCGCATTTTCTGTTGTTGGCCTGCATGGCAATCTCTCCTGCACACCGAGTCCCATGCCTGAATAAACACAGCAAGAAGAAACCACTTCTCATAACTTCTTTGTGTGATGTACACAAAGACTCATCAATGACCTTGCTGATTTGGTGGAAGTCCTCCTTTAAATTGACGCAATGCAGCTACTGAACAGCTTTTGAGCTGTATCCACATGACACAAAAATACTTGTTTCTCTTAGGCTCCAGTCAACATAATTTTACCTACTTAATGATCAAAGGATTCGCTGTGATGAGGTGATAAATACCTTACGTAAGTCACACTGAAGTCCTTAGAACTATTTCATACCACTATTTTAGTACAGTGCAAAACTAGCATAAAATTGATACATAAAATGATACAAGCCTTTTTTAAGCACACATTTAAGTACTCTTTTTTTAAGGACTGCATTTACTTAGGGTTTCAGAAAGCTAGCCTTTAAAGCATATTCACCGTTGCTAAATTCTTCTTGTAACCAAGTATTTTCTACACAGTTCTTTTTTGCCATAGGTGATTCTTATTCCATGGTACAGAAAACCTTCACATATAAATGTAATTGTACAAGAGCTGTATTATTTAATACTACAGATTATTATTCAATGAAGTGTTCGAATCCTTCTGGGCTGAATTCCATTTACTTATTAATAAAGATTAGAGGCAATACAGGTAGATTTAAGAGATAATGTCATTGGAACAAGAGGATAATGGCTTCCTGCTCTTAAACAACGCTGTAACAAAGTAGAAATGTCATTTTTCAAATGTCTTATTCATGGGACATTTATCCTTTGATTGATTGGGGTTTTTTCCCATACACTGATTTATGCTGTGGATGGTATTGTATTGTCTGGTAGACAATAGGGAACCAGTTTCTTACTGTACCTTGATAGAGTAGCAGCATCCTTATTGGCTTAAGAAATTGACTTATTCTGTGTACCAGCTTTTAAAGAGGTACACTTCTTTCTCTTTCTGATGGAAAAAAAACCCTCCCTGAACTGCCATGGATACGTCTAGGTGTGACAGACCCATGAAGGTGTTCCAAAGCATTAGCTTTAGAGAGGGCATGGGAGAAGATTCCTCAAGTCCACTGGGTAAACTGGTGGGTTGTCTTGCAATCAAGCCTTTTGAGACTTCCTAAGTTATCACCTTGAGGACATTTAAGCCAAATCTGATCTAAATAAAGCTTCTATATGCCTCAGGAGAGACAGAAAATTTTTCTCAGGAGTAACTGCAACCTCCTCCAGTGTTTGACCATGTGACATAGCCATATGAGAGGAGATCAGAAGCATGACCTTGTCTGAGATTGCCTGAGCCCAGCTAGAAGCTCTTCTACTGGTCTGGCAAAACTGGAAAACAGTATCCTTAGCTACAAAAGCTGACCTGAAGGGAGGGGTTTCTTGGTAGGTTCCTCTAAGACAGTCTCTTCCAGGGCCTCCATAGAGACATTCTTTTAAAATGTTCAGTGCAAAGCAGAGAAACGAAGTCAAAACCTGATTTGGGAGGTATCATTCTAGAAACACACATGGTGACAGGAACAGACAGTTCTCTTTAGCTTACAGAAGCAAACCTGCACCTTGCATATACAAAGATATGAAGAAATTCAGGACATTATAGGAAGATTACAATTATGTAGCTCTTCATCTGGGAATTTAATTTTCTTAGTTTCCAGTTTTTGTGCCAATGTTATGTGCAGATTCTAGTCCAAACTGAAACACAGGAGGTTCCTTACAAACACCAAGAAACTCTCTTTTATTGCAAAGGTGACCTTAGGAGTCTCCCTCTCTGGGAATATTCAAAAGCATCTGGATGTGGTCCTGGGCAACTGGCTCTAGGTCTCCCTGCTTGAGCAGGGGCTCAGAGCAGATGACCCTCAGGGGCCCCTTCCAAGCTCAACCATCCTGTGATTCTGTTATTCAAATATTTCCTTTTATTATATAATTGCCATGAGACATACATGGATATTTCTGCATTTGCATGCTCTAACACACAAATTTATGAGGTACTGGTTTGTTCTCTTCTCACAACTGCATAGCTACTCACTTGTTTTCGTTTGTTGGGTCATATCTAGGAAAGGGATCATGATCATTGTCATTGAAATCATAACTTGCCTGTGGGTCCTACATTTAAAAACAAAACAAAACCAGAATTAATTCGGACAACTAGAAAATGCATTTGAAAATGCGTAACAAAATGAGTTCTGGAGTTTGCATCTATTTATTTGGTGTGCCACCATCTATTTATTTGGTGTCAATGTGCTGTGCTATTGACAGCAACCAAGCTGGTAGAATATGATGGGCATTAACAATTCCATAAATTTTTCACAGAGCTTTAATTATTCAGCATTAAACCACGGTATACAAACATGCCTTGGAACTAAGTCCACCAAGGGGAAAAAAAATAAACAACAAAAAACCCTGCTAAATAACACTCAGCTTCCTGCAACACAGACCAGGTTCCAAATTACGCTTAAGGCAAATATTTCATTCTGCAGGACCTGACTTACAGAACAGGCAGTGAGCTGAAGAGCATCTGTATATCAAACTTAACATTGATTAATTTAATCCATAGCATTCTAATGCCCAAGCTTACATAGTTATTGAAGATGTCAGTGTGATTCCACTCCAAGCCATCGTCTAGTACCGTGATGACAACACCCTTGCCTGTAATCCCTTTTTGCCACACAGGAATAACATGGAGATCCAGTTTGGGCAGGGATGGAGTTATTCGTGTATCTTGCTGGGGAGCAGAAAGGAATAAAATTTGTCAACATTTTCATCCACTTACACTACACATGTCCCAAGCCATATTTTAAAGGTGCCTGAATTTGTATATTCTGCTCAAATTTTGCAAAGATGTAACAAAAAATCAGTTTCTTCAAATACTTGTAGCATTGAAAGATTTTCCCCATGGCCTGAAGACCCCTGAAGACCACCTCTGAACAAAGAGCATCTCGCATTTACTGGAGGTGGGCAGCAGGAACACGGGAATGGCAGAGATGTGCCGATGAACCTTGGAACATCGAGTTAATCATCAGACCTGCTCGTGTTTGTTCTTTTCTCTTGATGAGAAGCCAAGAGAGCGCCCACAGCCCAGGGAGCTGCCTCTTCTCCAAACACGTCTTCTCCTTTGACGTTCAACTTAGCCAGAGCAAAATAATTAATGGATGAAACAATTAAGGCAGTCGTTTGGTTAGGAACGACTGTGCTGAATCACAACTTTCTGTTTACTACCCTCATTACTGCTCCTGTGGTAAATCAGTTGGAAGCATGAATCATCTACAGCCTTCTCTTCCACAGCAAGTTCTTTGAAGAGTAGCTCCTAAATGGGTCATTTTTCCTCCCTAATATTAAATGTGCAGTACATACATTTGATTTAGAAAACTTGCTTACAGCCCCCATAAAACCATAGATGTTAAAAAAACATTTTCTTCTGTTTCTCTGTGAATAACTGCATTAGCTGATTGCAGGTTTTTCATTTCTTTGTTTCTGAAGGAATGTTGCATAGAATATGAGGCTTAGAAAAAGAAATTTGTTATGGGAATGACCTTTCTTTCATTTTACACTTTCTTTTCTGACTGCTGCTGCTCAGGGAATTATGTGAGGTTTCAAGTTTTGTTCTCTAGAATCCATCAAATAATCTTTTTTTTCTGGTGATGTGTGTAGGCACACTGAATAGAGCTAAAAACTGTTGCTATCACATCATAATAATAAGGTAATAATAAGTTATTTACTACAAGACAAGGAACATATTTTGCAAGAAAATATTTATCACATTCTTGCACTTAATCAGAAAAAATTCAATGTGCACTGCAAACAAGGGTAAGTACCATGTTGCTGTTTCTCATGTGGGAAAACTAGATGGAAAAGAAATGAAAACCACAGAAAGGTGGGAAAAGGAATCATGTCTTCTGGAAAGCAAGACATTGCTTTTTTCACAAAACTGCTCTTCTGAACTCTGTGTGTTTGTTTATTTGTCCGATACAGACGTCTTGGAAATTTCCTGCTTCCTACTGGAAACAGGCAAAGAAGCAAAGAGATACTCAGCTGCAAATAAAAGTTAAAATTCTTAAAGATAACCATTTTTTATGTTGAACAGAAGTCTACAGGAATCTTTGAGGAAATATTTTAGGCTGTGTAGTTTATAGTTTATTTTTCCTAGCTCAAACAAAGGAAAGAGAGCAAAGCACTATACGAACAGCCTACAGCTTGGTCTGTTTTCTGCAGACTGAACTGGAGAAAGGTATTTCCAGCCACTTGGGCCACACTTGCGCTTGACCTTTCTTTATTTGTTCTACCCACCTCTAATCCCATCCCTATTCTGAGTGAAAGCAAAGACGCCTAGACTGAAAGTACAGCTAGATGCACTGTGGAAATACAGACTCTTGAAAGAAACCATATAAAAAATAAATGATCGACTGTATTTCTGAGTTGTTGCATGCAGACAGAAACTACAGAGCTTCTTTTCCTCGAGGTTTTGAACATGCAAGCTGTGGAGATGCTCTTCTATTTAATTCCTAGTCCAAGAGGCTGAAGGTGCTTGTCGCATGCACATACATGCTTTTGTTTTCATCTAGAGTACACACCCTGCAATACCGACTTTAATAAGGGAATACATGGCCAGCTTCGGTCATGATAAGGGATTTCTTATATGCCAATAGCAAGTACTTTGAACATCTCATAAAGGAAGCTTTTAACCATTACGCTGCTTTCTCATACCAATCCCTGTCCCGAGGAGCAGCCTGGATTGGCTTTTAGAATCTTGACACAAATGACACTTCAAAGAAAAGAGAAGGTTGCCTGGAAATATTATCACAGAGATCTCTCATTTTTACAGCATATGCTAATGAGAGGGACTCTTCTTTTATTCCTTTCACCGCAATCGCTCTGATGCCCGTGAAATAATACAGCTGATAGCACGACTGAAATTCACCATCCCCAGAT
The DNA here is from genome assembly GCA_025769975.1 of Gallinago jamesoni. Taxonomy (NCBI): domain Eukaryota; kingdom Metazoa; phylum Chordata; class Aves; order Charadriiformes; family Scolopacidae; genus Gallinago; species Gallinago jamesoni. The sequence goes on from JAOQGH010000019.1 coordinate 79,776,442, forward strand.
CCACAATGAAACAAATGCTTACCAGATACCACTGCTGATTCCACATAGGATCATTGAAAAGATTTTCTGCTGTCTCTCTCACGGCGGCACGCTTAGTTCGCTTTTTTTCATACTGCTGCTCTGCCCATGACACCTACAATTATTTGCATAAATATGACAAGTAAGCCGCTAAAGGTTAGGACTTTCTCAGCCTAGAGGGTAAGGGGTTTCCTCACACGGAGAAATTTTGAAGTCTAGAGCAAAATAAGCTACGTTTGATGTAAAGAAAGGAGGATTATTTATACTGTAGTACAGTGTACTGTGGGGAAGAGGACTTGGAGAAACCACAATACCATAGAATCGATTCACAGAAAATCATTAAGAACAGGTTAACACATGATCTCCAGAGGTCCCTTCCAACCCCATATGATTCTGCGATTCTGTAACAGCAGAACTCTGTCAGTGCCACACAGTGCAGGCTTTCACATCAAATGTGCAGTATGGCTAGAAGGGTATCTAAGCAGAGGTGGTTACTGAAAGAAGCAAAACCACAGCCTGCTCCTTTCTCCTGCCTACATTTTAATGCCTATCTATATCTACGGGGAGTTAAAAGAAAAGGAGAAAGATTATCTCTGGCTTTAGACTAGCAATCTTAATGATGCTGTTATTCATAGCCCGGCTGGACCTTCAAGTCTCCTTCCCAGCAGTGTCTTGAAGTGTGATCAATTAGTAAACTACGAATATTGGACTAACTTCATCTCTGGCACAATTCCACTTCAGGCAACTGGAAGCCAAAATGCCTTGGCATGTCGTGCTGGAGCATCCACGCAATGAGCTGCGTGGTGTTTGTGCACAGACACCGCAATTCCTAAGTCACTTAAAAGCACATCCCATTTTGTTCCCTCAAATCATAGAATCATCAAGGTTGGAAGGGACCTTTAAAATCATCTAGTCCAACCATCAACCTAACTCTGATAAAAAAAAAAAATAGAAAACCATACAAAAGAACCCCCCACATTACTAAACTGTGTCTCTAAGCACTATATCAACCCGTCTTTGGAATACCTCCAGGGATGGTGCCTCAACCACTTCCCCGGGCAGCCCATTCCAAGGCTTAAAAACTCTTTCAGTGTAAAAATTTTTCTTAATATCCAGTCTGAACCTCCCCTGGTGCAACTTGAGGCCATTTCCTCTTGTCCTAGAATGTATTACTAAAGCTGGTTCAAACCAAATCCTGATTCCGATACCTCTCTCTGTGCTGCCTGCTCCTTTTGGAAATGGGAATAAAATGCAATTCATCGCTAGTACCTGGATGGGCTCTCTGACATGGATTAAGTTGGTGCTTTTCCCCCCAATTTCCAAACGAGCAAGGCAGACTCAGGTTCAGCAGACTGCCAAGACACTGCTATAAGTCTCAAGGGGACCTTGGATCTAACCTTTTGCTTTAAATGTCTGAATAGCTTTCATTATTTTTCTCCACTATGATCCGATGGTTTTATGGTCCTTACTTCTATCACCACGTATGAAACAGTAACAAGAGTGACTCAGAAATTATAATGATAATAAAGTATTGATCTGATGAAAACATGATTTTCTAGCGAGAGCCTAACGAAAGTTCCTTACAGAGACATAAGCCCTTAAAAATGGCAGCCACACCACATATTTCTACCAAAAGCTCTCTAACACTACTCCCTTTGCTATATATTTAGTACTAACACCCCTACAAGCTGTAGCTAGTCACAGAAGATGAATATACCCACGCAAGTATAAGTATTTTAAACTGCCCCACTGATACCCTGGGCCACACATACTTGTGCGAGGGTTACAGCAACTACCTTTATCTTCCTTCCCTGCCCACAGCAAAGCTTGGCCTCTTCATCACCCAACAGTAATTAACAATTGACAACTTCCATGCTTGTTATTTTAGTTTTTTTTTTTTTTTTTCCCCTCCGAAGTGGACAACTGCACTGAGGGAAATGAGCCGCAACGACCAAGCACATATGTCAGACAAACAAGCCAAGCGTTTGTCGCTCGGCAGCTGGGTGAGGTTCCAACCATCCATCCACGGCAGGAGCCCAAGGCCCTCTGCCAAACCCCCGGTCGCTGACACACAAAGCGGTGAAAATAATCCTGGTTCAGGTCTCTTGCAGGAAAGCGGATTTGGAAACTAGTGCAAATACTGGAAGAAGTTCGGGAACCAGATAATTATATCCTTTCAATATATTCACAGCCTTTATCTGTTTTACAACAAACACTGGGACATCTATAGGAAGCAGATAAATTCTCAGATTAGAGCCAAGTTTTACCCCATCTTTCACACTTAACATACCGTAACATTCGTGAAGGCGTTATACAAACAAAAGCAGGATTCCCTTTCCTCTCCCTTTTTAAAGACTGAATTTAAATCTTTTTAAATAGGCTGTTGCTGAACCAGAACAGCTCTTTGGAGCAAAGGTCCATGTATAACTACACAGCATTACATGATTGCTCTGTGTTTATATACTTACATAATGACATAATTACACTTCATTCATTCACACAGTTAATTTGCATGCTAGATGGTAAATAAAAGGGAAATTGGCAGTAAATTTAGCAAATCACCTGCAGCACTTTGAAGCTTTGTTTTGGGGTCTAAGTATGTAAGGCTGCAATAACATTTGGCAGTAATGTGTGTAACACAATTGCTTCTATTATGCTTAAGACATTAGAATTTGGTATATTAAACATGCTCCTCTCTGCAAGAGATGCATTCCATGTAACAAGGCCAAAAAAGGGAGGAACTGCAATCAAAACTCTGCTCCCAAACACTGTGCTACGATGGCACTGAACATTCGATCATCGTATATGGGTATAAAGTAGAACTCTAATTTACCCTAAAGCTGTGGTTTTGAACATCCCCACTTTAGAATGATTTAATGGAGAAGACTCTAACTGCTAAACCGACGTTTGTGAGGAGATAGATGGGAGTGTGCACTTTTGGAACAGAACAGGCAAAACAAATATCCTGTCTCACCTCCTCCTCTAATTCTTCTAGTTAGGCAGAGAGTGCTTCCTCCTCGAAGACATTTGCATCTAATCTCTCCAGATAACCAATTACTCGTTCTCAAGTGATTTGTCCCTATATGATAAATTACTGCTTTCCACAACTAGGCTACCTCACGTTTTGGACTGCTCACATTTTCACGGTGATCGCTGCAATGATGCCGATTCAAAATGCAGATTTTGTTGTTCTGAAGTTTGCCAGAAATTGCTTTTAAGGCGGGGCTGACAGCATTCTGGTCTGCTCCTTAAATGCACCACCTTATTTTCTCCATTCACAAGCAGGTATGTGTCTCTCTTAAATGCAGTCAGACGAATGGGGGGTCTGCTTCACCAGCGGAGGGTACCTGAGAGCCCTGGCCCTCCCGTGTGCCTGCTCCCTGACTGCAGCGGGACCCCAGTGGACCCCAGGACTCCACGTCCAGAATGTGTGATGGATCCCCTGAGAAGGGGTTTTAGCTTGTCGTAAAAGAGAATCCAGCAAAATCTCAGCCCTTTTCTCATGCCTTTTTTTTTTTTTAAATATTCAGTCACATTCAGTCAGACCTAATTCCCAAGGTATTTGCATAGATGTGGCCTGATTAAACTTACTGCATCTATGGATTTTTACTTTGAATCGAGCCCTGAGGTTCCTCATCCATAATTTCATCAGCGGCACATCAACATCTGAAATTCCGAGCCTCTGCAACGCTGCCTATCTTAAATCCTAATTTGGAAAGCACTTGCAAAAGAAATATGGAAAGAGAGGGTCAGATCCTGCCTGTTAATGACAGAATAATACAGCATCATTCAGCATAAGTATGGATGGCTGAATATATTAGACTTGCAAAACAAGGAAAGCCTGCCGGTGACCTCATTACAAAGCTGGCAATAAGGAGACAGAATAAACAGAGGGCATGAAAAGGAATAAATGTAGCACTCACCCGCTCATCATCAGAAAGTCTTTTAGTGATATGAATGGCACTTCTTCGAGACCGTCTTGGATGGCTTTTATGTCTGAATAGGTAGTGATTTTTGAGTGATCCAATCTATAAGACAGAGGCGTGCTTTAACTATCGAGAGAGATTTCCCCACCGCAAACAAATATCAACACAATCGCAACCTGACCGAATTCGCTCTGCCTAAGAGAGGAAAAGGAAAGAGCAAGAAAGTAGCCTTTAGATATTTTAATCTACGCCAAAAAAACCACTCCTCAAGAAGTGCTTATCACAGCCTGTGTGCTGCCAAGAAGAAACGGGGGGAATAATTTCATTTAAGCTAGCGAGGCAGGAGCGGTTGCTGCTACAGTGAGGCAGTACTTGTAGCAGTGACCAGTGTACTCACGGACGTACCGCGACACGGCCACATTTCAAAGGACAGGTTTTACGTGTGGTCACCCGCCAGTTTTATCTGCTTTTCCAAGGGTTTGGCCGAACAGGTGTAAAAAGCTGCAGAAACCTCGCCGTGGGGGCTCGTTTGCTGAAGCACCTACAGAGGAGGCACCTTCCCCCCTGGGCTGTCGCTGGTCACCCAGCGTGTGCCCCGCGGGCTTTAAACACCCCCGGTTCTGCTCTAGAGGCGGAAGGACAGAACCCACCCACCGAGGTGGGCTCACACCCGGGGCTGAGGCTCCGAAGAGCACGGCCGTGCCCAGGGGGAAGGGGGGTCCCCGGGGCCGCCAGACGCAGCGCCTGGCACAGGACCCTCGTCTGGAGGTGGGACGAGGCTGTTACCTCCGGGCGGTTACTCATCCCTGACAACGCTGACGTCACGGCATCCCCCAAAAAAGCGCCGGGAGGGCCTGCCGGAGAGAAGCCCCGCGATGGCGGCGGCGCCTCTGTGGGGGGAGAGGGATGGCGGAGGGGAAGGGGGGGTCGGCGCGGGGTCGGAGCCGGGGCTGCCCGCGGCCGCCTCCTGCCCGGTCCCCTCAGGGAGAGTCGGGCGCCCTGTGCGACCGTGTTCGGATCCCTCGGGGAGAGCGGGGTGCCCTGTGGGACCCTGCCCGGTCCCCTCAGGGAAGGCGGGGGTGCCCTGCTCGGGACTTTCAGGGAGAACTGGGGTGCCCTGCGCCGCCATGTCCGGTCCCCTCAGGAGAGCGCGGTGCCCTGCTCAGTCCCCTGAGGGACAGTGAGCTGCCCTGTCCGACCCTGCCCGATCCCCTCAGGGACAGCGGGGGTGCCCCGCCGGCTCCTTGCCCGGTCCTCTCAGAGAGGACGGGAGTGTCCGGTCCGACCCTGCCCGGTCCCCTCTGGGAGAGCCGGGGCGCCTTGCCCAGTCCCCTCAGGGAGCGCGGGGTGCTCTGCCCGACCCTCTCCCGGTCCCCTCAGGGACAGCAGGGTGCCCTGCCTGCTCTCCTGGGGGAGAGTCGGGGTGCCTTCCCCTCTCCTCTCAGTGAGAGTGGAGGAGCTCTGCCTGCTCCTTGCCTAGTCCCCTCAAGGGAGAGCGAGGGGGCTCTGCCCGATCTCCTCAGGGAGAAGAGGGATGCCCTGCGTGCTCCTGGCACGATCTCCTCAGGGAAAGCGGGGGTGCCCTGTCCGACCGTGTCCGGTCCCCTCAGGGACAGCGGGGTTGCCTGCCCGATCTCCTCAGGGACAGCGGGGTGCCCTGCCCGATCTCCTCAGGGACAGCGGGGGTGCCTGCCCGATCTCCTCAGGGAGAGCCAGGGCGCCCTCCCAGTCCCCTCATGGAGAGCGGCGTCGCCCCGCCCGGTCCCCTCAGGGAGACCCGTCCCCGGCCGGGCGCCTCGGCGGCGGTGCCTCCCGCCAGGTGAGGACGCGGGGCCGGGGGTCGGCGCGGGGAGAAGGCGCTGCAAACTCCTCGGGGTCCCTCCATCAGCAGCCGGGCACAAGTTTCGGCGCAGCCCCAAGGAGGGAAGGAGGGAATGGAGCCTCCCCCTGCCCGCCGCCCCCCTCACGCCGGCCATACCTGCCCCACGAGGTCGTAGTCCAGCTCCTGGGCGATGGCCTTGGCGGCGTCGGGTCCGGCCGGGATCTCCGCCGCCCACTCGTTGAGGAACTGCCGCTCGGCGCCGCCGCCGGCGGGGCACAGGCAGCAGGCGGCCAGCAGCGCCAGGGCCGCGCACCGGGGCCCGTCCATGGCCGCGGGGAGCGGAGCGGAGGGGGAGGCGGGCGGGCTGCGGCGGGCGCCGGCGTTGCTAAGGCGAGCGCCGGGGGAGCGGGCGGTGGCGGCGGCGGTAGCGGCCCGGCGCGGCTGCCCGGGGCTTGCGGCGGACGCCCAGACCCTCCGGAGCCGGAATGGAAATGAGTGTTTACACGTCAAAACGACGACAACCATCCTGACGTCAAAGTGTACCTGGCCCCCCGGCAGGGGGAGGGTGGTAATTCCCGGCGGGGGGGCGGGTCCCGGGAGGGGGGGGGGGACGGGGACGGGGACGGCCGGGGAGGGGGGGGGGTGTCCTGGGGGCGGGGGCGCAGCCTGGGGGTCCTTACCCTCATTAGCGATAATTACCCCGAGCTGCGGAGCAGGTAAGAACGCAGACCCCTTTCCTCCCCCCCCAAAATCCTCCCCCCCCACCACCCCCCCCCGGCGGAACTGGGCGAATAGCTCGGGTTTGGGATGGGGTTTTTTATTTTATATTTTTCAATTAAGCTAATAACCCGGGACCCACTGCGCGGTAACGCTTGATTAATTACCGTCCCCCGGTACTCCCGGCACCGCACCGGCGGTATGCTGCATTAATTGGCACCGCTTCCCGGCCCCATTGTGTAACACACGCCTTCACCCTCCACCACAGTTACTCATTTTAAAATATTTTAAATTTTTATATATATTCGTTCTTAAATCCCGTCCAGTGTGGGATGCGTGTGGCACTCCCTCAGCAAATACAATGTTAAGTACTCTTTTATTTCCATATTTTCATTTTGCATGTGTATTTCCCCGGCTCCTTCTGTTTTATTTAGCTTTCCTACTACTGTTTCATTGTCTTTCCTCACGTGTCAGAAAACGCCTCTAAAAATTTCCTAATATTGCCTCAGCACACTTGCTTCTGCCTCTGAGACCGAGCCTTTTAGCAGCTGCAGTTTGTAGTTACTGCAATATTTCACTGCCTGAGTCTTCCAACTTTTAAAGTGGAAATTTTATTAAGTTGCTTTTAGGTATCAGAGCTTTGATTTAACACCGCTTTCCTTGTGTTGGTTGCAGAGTGACAGATATGCCTGTCCTACTCTTCTAAAACAGGAAGATAATGGGAAAACATAAATGCAAAACAACGAGGGGTGGAAAATACTGTAAAAGCCGGCGTTTTGGTGCCGGAGATCTCTGCCTCAGGCATGGCTGTGCCGGGATAGGAAGGGTTGCCAGACCCTCCCGAGGGGCTGTGTGTTCCCGAGGGGATGGGTAAGCTGCGGCTGAAGAACATGCCGTGACGTCCACGGAGCCCAAATTAATAGGAATATGAGCGGATGGAGGGAGGGGGAGAAGGATGAGCGGGTAATAAGTGTAGCAGAAACGCCAATAGGGTATCGATACCTGTCGATGCAGAACAGAACACCAGCAGGAGGTCCCTGCAGCACCTCCCCAGCATTGGCCCATGCCCACCTTCTGACCCTGCTGTGACGACAGGGCAGGGCTTCTCAGAGTCCAGCCGGCGGCTGCGACGTGTCTTCTCTCTTCGATTTAATTTATTGTAGTCGCTGCGTGGTTTTCTCAGTGCTCGCTGCCAAAAATCGTTGTTTTCTTCACTTTCCTGGACAGATGCCTTTAAGATCCCTCCGTGCCATTTTTAGCAACGTGTTTCGGAGGTTTCCTTGGGATGTGGTTGTCTGGCCAAGCCTATGCCGGGTCCACACGGGTTTTTCCCCTGTCGGTTTTACCACTGCTGTTCTACTCAAAACACAAAGGGTGTTTTCCCTCTCGTTTCTCATCACTGAGACTGCAACTAGGCTTGAATTTCATGTTTTGCATTGAGCAACTGTGCGAAGACGTTATCTGTGTAGAGAAATGAAACGAGAGCCATACGTATGTACAGCGACAATTTATACCCCCAAGTCTTAAGTAGTGGTTAGAGCACCTCCATCCCCAAGACTGTTTTGAAAACCTTAGTTCAGCTTTTCTAAATGATTAATTCAGAAGATGGGACAAGAGGAAATGGCCTCAAGCTGCTCCAGGGGAGTTTCAGATTGGAGATTAGGAAAAAATTTTACATGGAAATGGTTTTTAAGCCTTGGAATGGGCTGCCCAGGGAAGGGGTTGAGGCACCATCCCTGGAGGTGTTCCAGAGACGGGTTGACACAGTGCTTAGTGACATGGTTTAGGGATGGCTTTTATCAGTGTTGGGTTGATGGTTGGACTAGATGATTTTAAAGGTCCCTTCCAACCCAGACAATTCTATGATTCTATGAATTCATTCGCCTGTGTTTATTTATTGGGGTCTCCTTCTGTGCCAGGCTTCAGTTGGATGGGCTGGAGAACGAGGTACGTGCTGCACAAAAGGGGTTATCCCATCCATTAATGAGGGATGCTGCCCAGCCCGCTGCCTTCCCAGCTAATAATAGTGCAATGAAAAGGAACAGCTTGCTCAGCAGCATCAGGTGGAGTCAAAGATGATTGTTTCACGCTCCATAAACAATTTAGGTTTGTTGTTTATTAGTGGAAGATTTATACAGCCCCCAGTGCGCCCAGTGGGCATTCTGCCCAAGTGTAAAATCAGAAACAAACACAGGACCGATTATAAAAATATTATTTCTAGTGTGTAACCTCAGTTTAATGTGATATTTGAGGTAGATGTGCTTCTGGGGGATCCACGTTCTGATAAGGACCTCTTTGCACCTGGTGGAGAATTGTTAGTAAAGCAGCTCTCGAGGGCTTTTTTTTTATGGTGTGTGGTGTCTGAGTGGGAATTCCCACGTCTCCCAGGCTGAAGTGTCTCCTTGTAGACCCAGTGTAAAGTGCTTCCTCCTGCATGGGTAAGGCGTCCAGTGTGTGAGATCCTAACCCTGCAGGAGAGCTGTGAACGAGACTCCTCCGTCCCGATTCTGACCCAAGAAGGGTGTAACTCAGCAGTAATTCTATTAAAACATTAACCATTTTTGCAGCAGTGTGGATGAACTTAAAACCAGAGCCCAGGGGGCAGGCGCCTTTCCCCAAATCTCATGTTTCTTCAGCAGCTATAAATACCTGTCTCCGCCTGCTTGTGTTCTGGACGCCTCCCCGGTGGCACACGTAGCTCACGGGGGCATTGCGAAGAACTTTGTGTTAACGTTTGGTAACCCGTTCCGGGGCGTCTGGGTGAAAACCATACTGGAAACGTCCTCGCACGCCCCGTGTGAAAGCTGAACCCCGCAGTGGCCCAGGGTTGGGGTTCCTGCTCTGCCCTGCCTGGCCGTCCGACCCGTGGGCTCCTTCTTCCTCCTTGTCAGGGTTTCTGGCCGTAGCTGTGGTTTCCTGCCTGCTTTTCTCACCCTGCAAAAAAGACATCCACAGAAAAAGGGAGATGGACAGGTTTCGAAGAGCCGAGCACTTCCATGCGACACCCGATTTCCTTCCCTGTTAGTCGGGAGAACACATTTAGAGCTGGCAATACATACTCAAGGCTCAAATCCTTATTTTTGAGCCCAAATCTCTGCTTAGCTGCCGTGGCATCGCTCCCGACACCTGTTCCCGACTGCTGGCGTGGGACGGGCCCTCATCTCCAGCTGGTCCCAGGTGGCTTCTCCACACCTACGCTGGCCACTGTCCCGTCCCGCCGGGCTCCCACTCGCCAACGGCAGCCAGAATCCCGAGAAATATATTGATTACGAGGTGGGAAGCGCAGGCACGAAACCCTGCGGCTGGCGGCGTGAGGAAGCTGTCACCACCATGAATGCTTCCCGGGAAGCTGTCACGAAATGAAGTCTCCTCCTTCCATCTTCGCACACCCTGTAGAAGCAGAACGGCCACCTTCCTCACCGAGGCAGGTAGCGAGGGAGCAGAGATAAATGGGAGCAGAGCACAAGGAAAACCAAAGAAGGCAATGAAAGAATTAAGTTTATCTGCATAAAAAAAACCTAATCAAAGTGTTTCCAGGGAATGCCATCGTCTAACCACCTTATTATTCTGAAAGAATATCTTCAATGAAGAAGGGTGTTAGGTAATGACATTTTATTTTGAATCAGGCACACGGTAGAAACCAGAGAGCGAACTCATCTCTGATGTTGCTTCGTGCAGTCAACCCATTTGTTTTTTGCAAAAGGAAACTAGGCATTTTTTTCTCAATGCACAGAGATTCCTTTCAACTGAATAAACTGAATTAGGTTAAAATATTGCTCGTCCTTCATTTGTAAAGGACAGGCCCTGGCTGTGGGGAGCCAGAAGAGGGATGTTTAGGAAGGAGGAGGAAGAGGTTCTGGAGATGCTATGGCCACTCTGCTGTGGAACTGGAAGAGGAAGGTGGACCCAGGTCTTGATGCCAGGGATCTTCCACAGCCACCCATGGTCAAAGTGAAGACCTGTCTCCAGCAAGCCTTGTTTGGTAAGAGGCAGCGATGCAGGGACGGAGACACTTGTTGGGGGGAAGAGGTCAATGCAGGGGCATCAAAGATCAACCCAACCCTCAACTTGGTGTTTTGGCCACTGCCCACTACCACCAGTGTTCACAATTTGAGTGTGGCTTGTCATGCTGTCGTGCTGACTCACTGCCAGTTTTGCAGAATTTTGCAGAAAACCTCTGGCTTTCCCTGACAGCTGAGGACCTGCTCTGTGCTATCGTCTGTGAGGAACACCACCTTCCTTCTCCTCCTCCTTTTATTTCTCCTCTGAGTGCATTACCTGGAAAAACAAGGCCAGGCTGGATGGGGCTTTGAGCAACCTGGTCTAGTGGGGTTGGAACTCAATGATCTTTAAGTTCCCTTCCAACTCTAACCATTCTGTGATTCTATGATTCCATAGCAATGTGTTGCAGAAGACCTCTTCTATAAAGTGACCATTGGCTTTTCTGCCCCCATCTCATTGAAAAATACACCTGTTTTTAAACACTGTGACATCAGTGGGTCCCACACCGCCGTTGGGAGCTAAATGCTTTCGCAAGACAAAACTTCAGGTTGTAAAGTGCAAAACCAGCCGGTCACGCGGGTGTCGATATTATTTTACTGATTCTCTTTGAAAGGTCCAATTTGAGAACGTTAACACTGTTCAAATGGGGGAATTTGTGTGATATGTAGCTTCAATTTGCCCAGTCAGAGCACCACATTTTAGAACAAGAGAGGCTGGAAACACAGTTTGATGGCTCAAGTGGATGTGGTAGCTGCTGCAGTTTAATTATTTAAATACTAAAAAGGGCTGCACCGCTTATATTTAATTTGGCTGCGGACCAAAGAAGACTCTTGAAACCCACTCTTTTTTGGCAACCCCATTTCTTTTCCTGCAGGAGCCGGCGCTACCAAGTAATTGAAGGGTAGTATAAAAGGAGCCATATGTGTAGGCAATCACACAGAATATGGGAAACACCTGTTTTTCCGTCAATTACAGCCTGCAAACGAGCGGGGCATGTTTATTTTCGGGGCATTACATTTGCTCGGGTAATAGCCCATGACACACTCAGGGTTTTTACGGCAGGCGAGCGCCGAGAACAGCTAATCGTATCTGTGTAAGTGAAACACAAACATGCCCTCCCGGCCGAACGCGCGGTTAAATGAGGGGCTTAATGACACCGGGCATTACCCGCCGCGCTCCCGGGCGGGCAGGAAGCCGTTGGCGAACAACCCTCCATTTGTACCAACCTGGCTAATTCTGTTTACTCTACGGCTCGAGTTAATTCAGGCAAAAAGCCTGGAAAAATGCACCGGCGGGGCTGCCAGAGAGAGGCAGAAACCCCCTGAAAAAACCAGCAATAATGTCATTACTATGGCAGAGACGAAGCCGTCTTCCCACCCGCACACCCCCCCGAGGTATTTTACTGCTGGCAATAGAAAGGGGCACAGGTTGCAAGTTCATGTCCTGTTGGCTCGTGATCCAGATAACAGAGGTGCTCCAAGGAAGGAAGTATTTTAGGGAAACACTTTGTCGACTTCAGCTACACAGGTCTAAAACCTAACGCTCTGAATTCAAAATGAACCCTACACCTTTATAGATTATGCTATAGCTATTGGACTATACATATATAACATGATAGTTATATATATCCTATGTAACCATTGAACTATAGGTTATACTATACCCATTGAACCCTACATCTTTAGGTTATACTTTTAATAATATTTTACTTACAGTGAAGGACTTAATTGTCCTCACCAGCAAGCTATTCAATAAACCCCTAAGCGAGGACTGATAAATTCATAAATCACTGACGTATTTTAACAACAGCATAAATAATATTTAGCGCTGATGAAAACACTGCTGAGAATTCTGAATTGCTATTTTCATTACATGTTTAATTTAAAGGGGGGGGGGTGGTTTTGTAGAGGTCTTTTTAGAAGGCTAAGTACATTGATTAATTATTTTTAAATGGCCCTCATGCAGTGTTCTTCCTCTTTGTGTTCCATTTCAAGTGTGATGAAAAAGAGAAAAGACTGGAAAGAGCAGAGAGCACGAGTGCATGAGAGGAGAGTAAAAATACATGGGTAAACAGATTAAACCCCACTCAGGGCTATATAAAAAGCTATATTTAAAAAAACAACCACGTCTATTCCTTCTCTCCTTCTTATTTTTTGGAACTTATGACTAAGTGACAAAAAGTAAAAATAAATGATGATTTTAAGTTTAAATTTCAGGTAGGTTTGCTTGTGTGAGGACAGGGTGGTCTCACTGAAGAAAGCTGTGAGAAACTACATTTCAAGTGTTTTCTCCCAAAGTCAGTGTGGGGGCCCATAACGTACACACGTGAGGGAAAAGAGTCATAGACCAGAATAGAATCATTGAGGTTGGAAAAGACCTTTCAGATCATCATGTCCAACCACCAACCCAACACTGCCAAGTTCACCACCAAGCCATGTCCCTCAGCACCACATCTATGTGTCCTTTTAAGTGCCTCCAGGGATGGTGACTCCACCACTTCCCTGGGCAGCCTCTTCCAAGGCTTGACCACCCTTTCTGTGCAAGTGATGGCTTGGTGATGGACATCCTGTTGCAGAGAGGAAAGCAATGCCTGTTACCTACTGAGTTCCCTTTGGTGGTGACCCCAAGGGGAGGTGAACGTGGGGTAATAGGAAGCCTGTGGCTTTCACCTCCATCTGCCCAGGGCATTTCTTTGTGTTCCACCTGACCAGGTGGGATGGTGCCCCACTGCCCTTCTGAGGCCACGTCAGTGTCCCAGGTCACCTGGACAGGAGATGCGCCTACTCTCTGTAAAATGTGCTGGAAACCAAGCTGATTTATTCAAACGGGGGAAAATTCCTCTCATCCTTATTTCAGCTTAAAACACCTAGCTTTGGCTAGGTCAATGAAAGAAAGTCTAAGCATTCTTAGATTGGAATTGAAATGTAGGTCTGACCAATTGTCGTGGTTTTGACCGAATTGACCAACCAGAATGACAGATGGCCCCTTCCTCCCCCCCCCTAAGGAAAAGAGAGGAGAGGAAGAGGGAAGGGGAAAAAGGAAATAAGAAAACTTCTGAGTTTAGAAAAAAACTAAACTACTTTAATGAAAAAAATATAAATAAATAATGAAATAATAATAATAAGGAAAAGAAAAAAAGGGAAAAAAATGTATACAGTATATACAAAACCATATCAAGCTCCCAGGGTGACCATCACGTCACCAGCAGGCACAGGGACAGTCCCAGGCTGGACTCGGGGATGG
>JAOQGH010000019.1:79815706-79827019 GCA_025769975.1 Gallinago jamesoni
AGGGGCAACGGGCACAAGTTGGAACATAAGAGGTTCCAGTCAAATATGAGAAAAAACTTCTTTACAGTGAGGGTGACAGAGCCCTGGAACTGGCTGCCCAGGGAGGGTGTGGAGTCCTCTTCTCTAGAGATGTTCAAGACCCGCCTGGATGCCATCCTGAGTGATGTGCTCTGGGCAATCCTGCTTCAGCAGGGGGGTTGGACTAGATGATCTCTATGGTCCCTTCCAGCTCTAAAAAAAAAATTCAGTGAAATTCAGTGCTGTAACCAAGCCCCTGTGTGAGTGCAGTAACTACAGCTGGAGCCATCACCGCCCCAGCGGGTGTGCGAGGCCACCCACAAACAACCTGAACGAAGAGCAAAGCCCCTACAAAGAGTTTCAGTAGGCTTGTGTTTTTGCCAGTGGACATCTGCTCTCACGACAAACTTCCTTGGGTAGTTTGCATCAGATATGGCCTGGGTGTAAAATGGAATATCAAAGGTGACAACAGGGGGCTGGGCAGGACGGTACCTGTCAACATGGGTCACTTCCACCTGACCCCAGAACTGCCTGTTGTTCACCTGCCCAAATAAACAGTGCCAGGCTACTTTTGCAAAGTTTTTGTGCTGCATTAATGTATTCCGTAGATGGGCTAGAAAAGACAAATTAACTTCAGGTGTTCACGTTTTGGCTTAAGGCCAGCCAATCGGGCAGCAGTCATTGGTGCGAACTGAGGGTTGACCCAGGCTTTGGTGCAAGAGACCCTCAAAGGCAATCAATGCCCAGCACCTTCTCTCGTCCTCGTTGGTGGCTCCCACAAGTCCTGGTGAGGCTCTGCTGCCCCCACACCAAGAGCCCCGTGCGTAGGTGCCACACACATGGCTTTTACCGTGAATTTTCATTGTGCACGGCGTGAGTGTTCACTCTGAGAGAGGCATTCCTGATGGTCGTTACTAGACTCCAGCAAATAATTATCTGTGTTTAGGAGCATTGGGTTCTCAGTGGCTCCAGATGAGACCTTTGCTACTCCAACCTACCTCCTCTGCTCCTTCTGTTCACTCCCCACCTTGCAGACCCTTCTGGGGTTCCCCATGGACCATGTACTTTCAGCAACGCATAAATCTGGTGGTCCCCAGATTTAATTAACCTCATTTATGCAATAACTTCACAAGGTCTCTTCTCTAGTGTAACACATGCCCAGGTGGCCAACAGCATCCAAGTGTGGCCAACAAGAGTGGGGCACTGACCATCCCCCTGTCCTGGGCACTGGTGAGGCCCCGCCTCAAGGGCCGTGTCCAGTTTTGGGCCCCTTCCCACTAAAAAGACATTGAGGGGCTGGAGCGGGTCCAGAGAAGGGCAATGGAGCTGGTGAGGGGTCTGGAGCACAAGCCTTGTGGGGAGAGGCTGAGGGAGCTGGGGGTGTTCAGCCTGGAGAAAAGGAGGCTGAGGGGAGACCTTCTGGCTCTCTCCAACTCCCTGAAAGGAGGCTGTAGCCAGGGGGGGGTTGGTCTCTTCTCCCAAGGGACAGGCCATGGGACAAGAGGAAACGGCCTCAAGTTGCTCCTGGGAAGGTTTAGGATGGAGATTGGGAATAATTTCTTTTACCAAAAGGGCCATCAAACACTGGCAGAGGCTGCCCAGGGCAGTGGTGGAGTCCCCATCCCTGGAGGTATTTCAAAGCTCTGCAGATGTGGTGCTGAGGGACATGGGTCAGTGGTGGGTCTGTCAGTGTTGGGTTGATGGTCGGACTCGATGATCTGAAAGGTTTTCTCCAACTGTGATGATCCTGTGATTCTATGACTCTGTGTTCCTGACGCCACTCACAGTTATTTTAACGTGAAGAATCCTTTTTCGGACAAGAAATAAATTTTCTTGGACTCAGTATATTTTGATGCATTTAGACAGCACCAGTTCATCCAGTCCCAGCAGGAAATTGTGTTTTAAACGCCTGCCCTAAAAGGAATGTTGACAAATTCAGCTCCCTGTAACATCTCTTTTGCTGAATTATTTATTTCCACTTATTTCTCACAGGGAAAAATGGAGATGTGCTCTCCCCACCACCTCCACGGTCCCTTCAAAGAGAGCTCCTCCTCCTCCTCCTCCCTTCTTCTGCTGAAGCTACTGCAGAACGAAGTCCCAGAGCCCCCCGCCCGCCTGCCAGACGTTGCCCCATGGATTCCACCTGCGAGAGGGTCGTGGTGGTGGTACCTCTTCCAGGTTACCCCAGCCTGTGGGATTTAAACCCAGTGCATCTTCTCATGGAGCTGGGTGCTGCCATGGAGCTGTGTGGGGCTGGGAGAGAAAATGAGGCCCCAAAATACATGTGTAAATACTTAAAATAGAAAAAAAAAAAAAAAAGAATTCATAATGCTTGCACTGATTGTTTCTATTCTGGAGTAATTTCTTCCTTTTCCTGTCTCCTTTTTCCTTATCCTATATAAATTATGCCTCCTCCTAATCCCCGTAAAGCACGTGACAAGGCTTTCACAGACTTTGATGGACAGGGGAATGGAGCAATTTCAAGCCCAGGAGTGCTAATTAACCCATTAATCAGACAAGGCAGGAGCCCCTCCCCTGCAGGGGGGAGCACAGCAATGCTCCGGGCAGCTGGATTTGTGGCCCCTTCCCCGGGAGGAGGTGGGAGGGGGATCCAGGCTCCTCCAATGATGCTCCTCCTGCTCTGGGGAGAGCCCAGGGAGGAAGGACGACTTCAATGACTCGTCTCTGATGCCACAAATGGGGGAAAATAGTGTCTGTAAAATGATCCAGTCCTTCCTGGGCAGGTTCTCCACCACACTGCAGTGGCATCTCCACAAACAGAGATTTAAACCATCATCACATGGAAGAGGAACGTCCCTCACCTAATCTTTTATAGATGTTTTTATAAAACACTCCAACCTGTCTTTTGGTATCCTGGGGAGGCAGCTCTGAGAAAACATCAGCAGAAATGGGGCAGGGATGGCTGTTGGGTCCTCCTGGTCCTCCCAAAGCTGATGGGACATGCGTGACGGATTTCACGGAGCTGTTTTTGCTCCAGGTTTATGAGCCTGTGGTCAATCCCTGGGCATCCTTTTCCATGGCAGAAGATCAGTTTGGCTCTGTGAGATCGTGCATCTCTGTCTGAACCCTGTCTGGAGAGAGCAGGAAAGGACACAGGTGGTTTTTGAGAAGTTTGCAGCCCGACAGAGCAGGGAATAGGGTTGGACAAGCCAGTGGAGCTCTGACTGCTGCCATGCAGAAGATCAGGGGAGATTTGAGGCCGTGTAAATCCAACAGGCACGGAAGGGATTATCAAATGGGATTACTGAGCAGAAACATGTTCTGCACAGAGAGGAACAAGCCTGAAATGAAACGGGGGTGAAAGGCACATTACCAGAGGTGGGGGCAGAGCTGGAAGGCTTATCCCCATGGCCTGAAGGACCATGCTAAAATCCACGAGTCCAGAAGCAAACCCTTCACTGGCTTCAGTTGGGCCAGGACTCCCTTCTTGAGCCAGGCTGAGCTAGAAGAAAAACGGGGTTTGGGAGTCATCCTCAGCATGGAGAAATGGAATTTCCTGGTACTTTATCGGGGCTGGAGGTGGCTGTGGCCAGCGGGACCCGCACTGACGCGGGAGGTGGCAGGACCAAACCCCACACAACTGCTCACTGGGCTTCTCCAGGTCCCTCTGTGGTTCCATGAGACCCCCACACCACCCTGGTAGAACTCTGTGGATCCAGGGTGATCCTGGCTCTCAGCGCAGGGCTGCCCTGACGTTGTCCACCCTCCGTGCCGAAATTGTGCTGACCCGTCCGCTTTATTTTCAGAGGTTCAGCTGTTGGTGCCACGGGAGGAAACAGCCTGTTTTTAATAGAAAAGCCGTTTTTGCGCATCATCCGTGGATGCTGTGGACCAGCTGCACCCTTGGACTTGCAGGTGGCAGGGGAGTTTGTCAGATAACCCCCGGGATGGCCACTCTAATTAACAGCTTTCCCACAGTGGTCTGGGGAGAGGGCTGGTGAGGAAACCTCTGTGGCTGCAGAGGGGCAGCCCAGGCCTGGCTAATGAGCAATTAACGTACCCCGCTGATTAGAAAGGCTGGTGAGTGGAACAGAATATTCTTGCTCCCGCTCAGCCAGACAATGTTCTTCCCAAAGGCAGGGCAGCAGGGAGGCCACAGCTTTAATCTTCCGGGGTAACACCTACTATTAAAAAAAAACCAAAAACCCAGTGAATAATGTAAAGTGTATTTCCCACAATAGTCCAGAGCATTTGCAAAGATCCAGGGCAGGATAAAGGAAAATTTTTACATTTTGGCGGCTCAAAAGAGTAACACACAGGGGGAGATTTTAAAAGTGGAGGAGGGGTTGGAAAGGAAACACAGCGCAAGATCGGCTGGGATTGTTCAATAAAATAATTGGGGCTGAAAGAGATAAAGGTGCCACTAGAGGTGGAGAGCCCGGAGTAAAGGATCTGGGGAGAGGATTTATTCTGCACTGGAGCCCCAGGAGCTGCAACAGGCAAACGGCAGATTTCTCATCTGATTTGAGGAAAACCTCTCAAAAATTAAGTTTATCCAAGGGAAGGAGTTCCCACACATCCACGCCCTTTTTCTGCCAGAAAGACCTGGGAATTTCTGCAGATGGTAGGAATCAGGCAACGTCACTCAGCTGCAGCTGCAGGAGAGAGCTCAGACTCGCCTTGCTCTGAGAGATGACGCCTCAACTCCATCGTGGTCCATCTGCAGCTGCTCGGGGACCCAGCGAGGGTGCTGAGAAGAACCATGGCCCCTGCTGGGGGCACACACAGCCCGGACCCCCAGGGTGAGGGGGCTGCTGAGCCCTGGTGTGGTTTTGAGGGTGGCAGAGCCCTGGCAAAGGCTGCCCAGAGAGGGCGTGGGGTCTCCTTCTCTGGAGACATTCAGACCCCACCTGGACACGTTTCTGTGGGACCTGCTCTGGTCAGGGGGTTGGACTGGGTGGTCTCCAGAGGTCGCTTCCGACCCCTACAATTCTGGGAGTCTGTGATTCCATGAACCCCAACCCTTCGCTCACAGGAGCCGTGCTCCACAGCTTGCTGTGTTCAAAGACAGAGAGAGCTCACCTATGGCCAAAATGCCAGTTAAAGCCTTCTCCAAAGGACATCCAATACCTGAAGCGATGCAGGAACCAGCTGAACCTTGTCCACAACACTAATCATTACCAAATACATCTGTTTTCCAGGCTGCTATTTTCCTAAAGCAAATTCTAGTTTTTACCCAAGTTTCCTGAAGAGCCTTGAATCCTGTGAAGCTCTGTCTTGAGGTTTGGGGTTTTTTTTCCCAGTTGCACAAGAAGTTCAACAGAGGCAGTGACAGAGGGCCATGCAGACCATCCATGCCAGGAGTAACGCCTGGCTGCCCTCAGGTGTCCTTACTTTAATGCTAAACTTCCTCCGTAGCTGGTGGTTCCTTGGGCACTAGAGCACCCTCTGCTTAGCTCCTCCCCTAAGTTTATTTTTTTGATGTTCAGAGAGGTGTTTTGGTATCTAAAAGGCTGATGCCTCTCCAGATGTGCCTCATGGTGTCTTCAGCCCACGCATCCTCTGACACCCAGCAAGCCCTCTCCTGCTGCTGCAAGCTCATTATAAGTCAGTAGCAAAGAGCCCACCCGAAGGCACAATTTCGTAGAGAATAAGGCACCTTCCACTCCCAGGACCATGGAGCAATCTGTTTTTACCGAATTTTACTTGGGAAAATTTACCCTAAACGTTAAAATTGCTTTTCCCATTCCTTAAGAGAGCACACAGTGTTGCTAAGATGGACAGAGCTTGTGCTTTGGCCGGCGCCTTGCCCTCCCCCTTCCCTGTGGGACTTTCCCCTGACGAGGTGCCAGCCCCGGGCGGTCACAGAGACCGGCAGGAGGACATCCTCCTGGCCCAGAGCCACCATGAGCAAAGTTCATCCACCCGGGGTTTGTATCCACCCCGAGTGGCGTGGAGACCACAGCCGAACCCAGCAAGAGCCCCTCTGCTTCCCCCAGACCATCGCAGAGTGTCACCCGCAGAGTGGCTCCACGTGTGATGCTGGGGGGTTGTGCTTGCCAGGAGCCACCATGGGCTACCATCCAGCGGGAGGTTTCCACGTTGGGATCCAACCTTCCTTGTCGCCGGCTGGCTTCCCCTCCTCTCCGGAACCCAAACGCTGGAATGAGAGCTCCAAAGTCCTCACTTGTTTCATGCAAGTTAGATGCAAATTTAATGTCACCGCTGTGACAAGCAGAATGGGGAGGGCTGTGGTGGGAGCCAGCGTTGCTGTCACCCCAGGGGAACAGCCTGCTGGTACAACCCCGTGTTGGCACCACCTCGCTGTGAGGATGAGCATGGCCGGGAGGGTCTCCACAGCTCTCTTCTTCTCTGCCCACTGGGGAAAAACACCTGAGAATATCTCATTTGAGTTATTTTGGACTATTCGCAAAACAAGCATCTTGTGAGGTTTCGGTTTTGGAGGCAATTCTGGTTTTTATGCGAAGGACCAACGTTGATTGGCACAGCGTTTGTGCCCACTGAGCTCAGATGCCTCTGAGGGAAAATGCCAGCTTTTGTTTGATTTTTGAACACCATCCTTTCAGACGGAATCAATATGCTCACAGTGGGAACGCGCTGTGATTTCCTCCCCTTTGCTGCCGCAGAGCAGTGAGCAGATACATCTCTTGATGGTCACTAAATAGAAGTAATGCCACAAAAAATCTAGGAAACTACTGACAAAATAATAAAGGAACTTATTGATAAGATGTGGAAAGGCTCAAGCCCACTGACGATTTTGAGAAAAGCGTTATTCTATGCTAAGTAGAGAGTAGACTTAGTTTCCTGGCATTTTGAAGTTAAAGGAGGTTTTGTGCGGGTGACAACAGCCACAGACACATGGTCGTTCCTTCCCCACCTTCCCCAGGCACAAACAGAGCCACAGCAGGAGGCAGGGGTGTCCCCTGCGCTGGGTGGTGGCACTGATAGTCCCTCCACAGACTGCTCTGGAGACACGCAGCGCCAGCCGATGGGTGGCTCTCCGTTTTACGAGCATCGCCCCTGTTTCAGCCACTTCGCTCTCCCCTTTCCCCCCCCGGCTCCTCCCCGCTGAGGGGCGTCTGGAGCTGGAGACGGGCCTTTCCTCAGGGATGTTGCGCCAGCAGAAGCAGGGGGTGATGGGGACCCCCGGGGCACGGGGGTGTCGGTGCGTCAGGCTGAGGGATGCAGACCTGCGGCTCCGTCACCGCAGCCTTTTGGCAGCCTTTTGGCTGGGGGGGGAGTGCGGGGGCACGGCTCCCCCCCCCGGAGAGGTGCGGGGGAGGCTCCGGCGCTGCGGGCTGTGGGCTGGCGGGGGATGATGCGGGAGGTGTGCGGTGGGGATGGAGACAGACCTCATCCCCGCGCTGGATGGGGCCAGGACATCCCTGTGACTTCCATCTTCCCCCAGGACCCCTCCCCCTCCCAGCCCCCCTGAGATGGGGCTGTCTGGAGAAAAAAAAAAAAAAAAAAAACAAAAAAAAAAACCCAAAAAAAGTGGGAATTTTGTTTTTACTTTTGTCTGTCTCCTCGGGCCCTGAGGAGGACTCCTCAAGGCAAGAAAAGGAAAGGGTCTACCAGTATCAGTGAAAGTCAAAAACCTATCAGAAACCTTAAGTAATGGTTTTCATTAAGAAGTCTTCACTAAGGAAGTAATGAGAAGGTGTCTAAAGGACGACCCTCCTCGTGCAGGGGATAACAAATGCCTGCAATAACAAACCACAGAAAGCCCAGGAGGAAAATCCCAGGCTGCATGAATCCATCCCTTTAACGCCTTTAAGCTTGCTGCTAGGGGAGGATCAAATCCCCTTTTCGCCCCAGAATATACAATTTAACAGGAGATTTTTTTGAGACGGAGAGGATTCGCGCTGTGGCACAGGGCTGTTTGTGACAGCAGCGATCCCAAATGCTGGTCATGGCCCTTCTGAGGAGAATGATCCCCCTCCCCTGCTCAGATTTAACTGGGCATGTCCTCCGGCATCTCCAGCCCCGTGTGTGGGAGTGGGAGCAGCCCACGAAGGGGTGTTGCAGCCCATGAGGGGACGCTGCGGCTCTCCAGGGGATGCTGAAGCCCTCGGTGGGATGCTGCAGCTCTGGGAGGGAGGATGCAGTTTTCGAGGGGATGATGGGGCCCACGAGGGGGTGCTGCAGCCCGAGAGGGGTTGCTGTGGGTCCTGAGGGGATGCTGCAGCTCTCAAGGAGATGCTGAGGCTCTTGAGGGGATGCTGCAGCCCTTGAGGGGATGCTGATCCAGCCCATGAGGGGATGCTGCAGCTCTCGAGGGGATGCTGCAACTATCAAGGGGATGCTGCAACCCATGAGTGGATGCTGCAGCCCTCGAGGGGATGCTGCAGGTCCTGAGGGGATGCTGCAGCTCTCATGGAGACACTGAGGCTCTTGAGGGGATGCTGCAGCCCTTGAGGGGATAATCCAGCCCATGAGGGGATGCTGTAGCCCTTGAGGGGATGCTGCAACTATCAAGGGGATGCTGCAGCCAACGAAAGGATGCTGCAGCTCCTGAGGGGATGCTGCAGCTCTCATGGAGACACTGAGGCTCTCAAGGGGATGCTGCAGCCCATGGAGGGAGGCTGTGGCTCCTGAGGGGGTACTGCAGCCCATGAGGGGTTGTTGCAACCCTTGAGGGGATAATCGAGCCCATGAGGGGATGCTGTAGCCCATGAGGGGATGCTGCAGCCAATGAAGAGATGCTGCAGCCCACGAGGGGATGCTGCAGCTCCTGAGGGGATGCTGAGGCTCTCGAGGGGACGCTGAGGCTCTCAAGGGGACGCTGAGGCTCTCAAGGGGATGCTGCAGCCCTTGGAGGGAGGCTGTGGCTCCCGAGGGGATGCTGTGGCCCTCAAGGGGATGCTGCATCTTGCCGCGGGCAGGAAGCCGCAGGCAGTACCAGCTCCGAGGCCTGCCTGCACCCGGCAGCAAGTTGCCATGGCTACAAGGTGAGTGGCTTTGGGGGAAAAAAAGAAAAAGATGAACTCTGGCAGGGCTGCCAGTCAGCAGCCTGCCCTGCTGCGAGCTGGGGCCGCAGCGATGCCTCACGCGGGGAGGATACAGGCAGGACAAGCTCTGACCCCCTGAAAAGCTGCTGCTGGCTCCAGGGCTCCTGGTTTTTTGCTGCAGAACATGAATTTTACACGCAGAGGGAAAAAAATAAGCATTTCAAATCTGACCACTTCATTCTCCCATTCCTTCACATGCACTCTTTAGCCTTTCAAACTTAGTTAAAAAGAGAGAAATAAAGGTTATGCCAGCAAGGGGACCATGCACAGTCTTTCTCACCGCAAACACCACAATTTGTGTTACAAATAAGGGAAAACAGCCCCCGTGTCACCAGTCAGCAGGGAATCTGCTCCTTCCCTGTACTGGGGCCCAAGCATTGTATGATGCTGGCTCTTCAGCAATGCATACGCTCAAGATCGCTGTGGTTTTGCTGTTTTCACTTTTTAAAAATAATTTGAGCCCCATGAAAGCTGCCATGGCATTCACACGGAGTCTTTTGGCACAGAACGGGCACATCCAGTGCGTGGACAGGAGCATCACGGAATGTAAAAGACCATCGGTGCCAATGGACTGCAAACAAAAAATGCCACTTTTCCAACCCCTAGAAAAGGTCAGTGAAATCCCGTTGAGGCTACCCGGGCTGAAAACCACGCAGTATTTTGCCACTGGGCCCCATGGGGTACCCTTCCTCTCTCTGCCTCGTCTCCTTCCCAGGGCACCCCCATCTCTCACATTGAGCCCTTTTTGCTAGGGGGTAGAACGGGGGGAGCCCTGACCCCCCCCCAGGAAGCAGCACAAATTGACCCAGGGCTCCTGGCAGGAGTGTCAGCCCCTGACTGAGGGCAGCAACAGGAGACCGCTGGAGGTGGAGGAGTGTGAAGACACCAAGACTACAGCAGTGGGGGTTCAAAACCAAGGAAAAGATTTCCAGACTAACATCCATCAGTCAGCAATAAAACAGAGGTAAAATTCCAGGAAATCTTTTAATCTGATGAAGGACAATGCAATGGAAAAGGCTTTGATCCCAGGCAGCTTTTCAATCCTTATTGTCTTTTTCCTCTCTTTTTTCCTAACCAGGAGTTAGTTAGACCCTGGCTCTCCTGGAGCATCCACCTCCATTCAGGCTGGAAGCAAAGATCCCTCCCACGTGCACAGACATTTGTTTTCTTGCCCCATTACAGGAGCCCTTTGAGTGAGGATGTGCCATCTTTAAATATTCTCTTTGTAGACCCTGCGACTCCCCCTCTGAAAACCCCTCTCAAAGCCCTTCTTCAGTGGGAGCCTGTGCCTCCCTGAGTATTTCTTAAGGACTGAGATGGATTACTTCACATCACCCAGGAATAAACCTCAGCTTTGTCACTGTCTTATTCATATTTGATAGCGTGAACTGCTAACAGGCTTATATTTGCATATTAGATTAATCAGATGCTGTCTTCCCGGTCTTGCCTGAAAAACTTTACGATGTGTCAAATTAAAGTCTACACAGATTTGTTTCACGCTCGAGCTTTTTTGTAATGTGTGCTTAATTTTCGTCTTACTAGAAATTAATTAGCGCCGAGTGCGGAGCAGGCAGGTGACAGACATGGCTGCAGGCTGAGGGGGGATGGTAAGCCATGCAAAACATGGATTTCTCACCCAGATGTGCTGTTTCTGCAGATTACGAGGCTCTCACCAGCTGGGTGGATGCTGATGTAGATGTGTGACCCATAGGCTTGATCTCAGCCAGGGCTGTGCTCTCCCTGGCTCGTGAGGCAGCGCAGTAACTGACCCAGGGCAGATTACTTCCCAAAAATAATTCCCCAAAATGCAGAAATGACTGTTCAACATTTTTATCAATGACATAGACAGAGGGATTGAGAGCAACATCAGCAAGTTTGCAGATGACACCAAGCTGTGTGGTGCTGTTGATACACCTGGGGGGATGGGATGTCATCCAGAGGGACCTGGACAGGCTGGAGAGGTGGGCTCAAGGAAACTTCATGAAGTTCAACGGGAGCAAGTGCAAGGTTCTGCACCTGGGATGGAACAATCCTGGGTATCAGTACAGACTGGGCAATGAGGTGTTGGAAAACAGCCCTGAGGAACGGGACTTGGAGGTGATGATGGAGGAGAAGCTGGACATGAGCAGGCAGTGGGCACTTGCAGCCCAGAAGGCCAATCCCATCCTGGGCTGCATCCAAAGAACTGTTGCCAGCAGGTCCAGAGAAGGGATTCTCCCACTTTACTCTGCTCTGGTGACACCTCACCTGGAGCACTGTGTGCAGGTCTGGAGCCCTCAATAGAAGAAGGACATGGACCTGA
>JAOQGH010000019.1:79845083-79858579 GCA_025769975.1 Gallinago jamesoni
GTGCACGTGTCGCACACAGGGCAGTCTGCCTGGAGGACCCCACGGCCTAAAGGATGAGTAAGCAAAACAGAAAAGGTGAGATTCACAACTCTACCAGGGTTTTTACTGGCTGGCGTATTTAAAGGAGAATGGGATGGCTGTAAGAAGAATCTATTTTTCACCTTTCCATTCTTTACGTTGCTGGTTGTAGTTCCCCGGCACCTCTTTCTGCCTGGGCAGTGTTCTTAGCAGCGTTACAGATCAATGTCTCTGTCCCAGTTTCAACTGAAAACAAAAGTCAGATTCCTATCCACATAACACGACACGTCTCCTTTAGTGTCTGAGATGCCGAGCTGGTTGACTTCAGCAGAGAATCTCTCAAGGAGACTTCCCTCCTCACCCAGCTGCTGAGCGTGTTGTCATTGCGGCCCTCCGAGGTGCTGCACAATGGCTTTGAACCAAAGGCTCATTAGCGCTAATGGGGCCCCTGAGGTTTAGAAGGAGTTTCTTGCAGCAAGACCCGTAGTTGAGGCCTGACTGTTGCATGCACAGGCTGAAAATGCAGTTGTTTGGTTATTAGTATTTTGCTCTGTGCTTTCCACCTAGGGCAGTTACACTGTGAATGCTCTTTGGTTCAGAAGTGAAAGGTGTGTCTGTAAAACAATATATATGAAGGACAAAAGAAGTCCAGGAAGGCTGGGCATTCTTCAAGAAGGAGATCTTTAAGGCGCAGGAGCTGGCCATGCCCATGTGCTGTAGGATGAGCCGGTGGGGAAGACCAGCCTGGCTGAATCCAGAGCTGTGGCTGGAACTGGTGAAGAAAAGGAAAGTTTATGGCCTCTGGAAGACGGGGCAGGGCACTCAGGAAGACTGCAGATATTGCCTGAGGCTGTGCAGAGAGAACATTAGAAGGGCCAAAGCCCAAATAGAACTTAATCCAGCTATTGCTGTAAAAGATAATGAAAATGTTTCTGTAAGGAGGACTCCACCATTTATCAGATGCAGAGGGAAACACAATGACCGAGGATGAGGAAAAGGCTGAGGTACTCAATGCTTTCTCTGCCTCAGACTTTAATACAAGACCAGTTGTTCTCCAGGTACCCAGCCCCTGAGATGGTCAACAGGGATGGGGAACAGAATGACACCCCCTAATTTAACAGGAAATGGTGAGGGACCTGCTACATCACTTAGACACGCAGAAACCTATGGGGCTGGATGGGATCCACCCCAGGGTGCCGAGGGAGCTGGTGGATGTGCTCGCCAAGCCACTTGCTATTACTTACCAGCAGTCATGGCAAACTGGGAAGGTCCTGGTAGACTGGAAAACAGCAAACGTGATGCCCGTCTACAAGATGGGCCACAAGGAGGGTCTGCGGTTGTGCAGGCCTGTCAGTCTGACCTCAGTGCTGGGGAAGGGTATGGAGCAGATGATCTTAAGTGTCATCACATGGCACCTGGAGGACAATCAAGTGATGAGGCCCAGTCAGCGTGGGTTTATGAAAGGCAGGTCCTGCTTGACAAACCTGATCTTCTTCTATGACAAGGTTGCCCACTTGGTGGGTGAGGGACACGCTGTGGATATTGTCTCCCTATACTCTAGTAAAGCTTTTGACGCAATTTCCCACAGCGTTCTCTTGGAGAAACTTGCTCATGGCTTGGATGGGCGTGTGCTTCGCTGGGTGAAAAACTGGCTGGAGGGACGGGCCCAGAGAATGGTGGTGAATAATTCTGCTGTACTGTGCACTGGTGAGGCCCCACCTCGATGGCTGTGTCCAGTTTTGGGCTCCTCATGACAGGAGGAACGTTGAGGGGCTGGAATGTGGCCAGAGAAGTGCAATAGAGCTGGTGAGGGGTCTGGAGCACAAGCCTTGTGAGGAGAGGCTGAGGGAGCTGGGAGTGTTCAGTCTGGAGAAAAGGAGGCTGAGGGGAGACCTTCTCGCTCTCTCCAACTCCCTGAAAGGAGGGTGTAGCCAGGGGGGGTCGGTCTCTTCTCCCAAGGAGCAGGCCATGGGATAAGAGGAAACAACCTCAGGTTGCCCCAGCGGAGGTTTGGGATGGATATCAGGAAAAAATTTCTTCATGGAAATGGTTGTGAAGCATTGGAAGAGGCTGCCCAGGGCAGTGGTGGAGTCACCATCCCTGGAGGGATTTAAAAGCCGGGCAGATGTGGCACTGAGGGAGGTGGGTTTGTTAATGGTGGGTTTGTCAGTAGTGGCTTGATGGTTGGACTCGATGATCTGAAAGGCTCCTTCCAACCAAAACGATTCTATGATTCTGTGATTTCTCTGAGTAGTTTCATCACATTTTTGTGCAGTGTAGATGAAGATCTCAGGATAAACTTCCTTGTTCATGTTACTTCTTTGTGTTTTTTGTGAAGATGTCATTATGATAGGTAGGTTTGCATGTTTTGTTTTTAGTTAATAAAGTTTGAAAACTATTTGGACTGAGCTAGCAACTATAGGGAATAGTTGTTAGCTCGTTATTTAAACTAGAAATGTAACTTCAACTCTATACCCACTGTTTGTGTGACAGGGCTGGAGCTGCTTCTGTCCGCTGGCTTCGTTATGGATGTGTTTCTTTGGCATTGTAAGGAAAGAAGAGCAGAAAAAGGGAAGAGTGCCCAAAGGAAAAGTCAACATCCACTTGGGAATGTGAAGGAGCAGTGCATGCATACTCCTCAGAAAACCTGAGATTAGTCTCTTGTAAACAGATTGCTTTATTTGCTTTATTTTTATATATTTATTTTTTTCCTAGAAGGTTCAGAGATTGAAAATACAGAGCAGCAAAAGGCTGTTGAAGGGCATGTTTGAAACAGGGGCCCTTCTCATGTCTTAAGGATCAGCTGCTCAGGGAACCAGCTTGGTCTGCCAGCAGGTGTGTTAGGAAGTTGTGCTTTCCAAGGTCACCGCCTCAGGATGGCAGGCTTTCAAGTGAGGTAATACTTCCATAGACTGCGTTACTACCCGAGGCCAGAGAGTATCAGCACTTGATGTGTACACACTGTGTGATGCCAACTTACTGCATCAAAAATTACTTTGGTTGGA
Source organism: Gallinago jamesoni (assembly GCA_025769975.1). Taxonomy (NCBI): domain Eukaryota; kingdom Metazoa; phylum Chordata; class Aves; order Charadriiformes; family Scolopacidae; genus Gallinago; species Gallinago jamesoni. The sequence continues at coordinate 79,848,107 of JAOQGH010000019.1, forward strand.
CTGTATGTGCTTTGTTCCTGTGGTTAAAATAAATGTATTTGGCTTTTAACTCCCATTGTTACAGGTGCTATTTGACAGACCCTTCTGGAGAGAAGGTGGTATGCATTTAATCTCTCTCTACTCAAGTTTAGGGGTGGAAAAATTGTGGTCCTTGGCCTGGTCCATTCCTTGTCCTCTCTGGCCATTGAAGCCATCCTGGGACATCCCTCAGGGATGTGGAGTTGATGTTTTGCCCGAAGAGTGGTTGAGGAAATCCTGCCAGCCCCCTTGTCCTGCCCTCTCTGCAAGCTGTGCAGACTCCTGTACCTGACCCCCTGCTCCGGGAAAACAGGAGCAGTGTCTGCCAAGGGGACACTCCGAGCTCCGTCCGCCTGCTGGGACACAGTGTTTTCCCCCTGCACAGTCCTGGGATGGGGGCCCTGTCGATGCTGTGTCCTGTCTGGTTCGGGTTTCCTTGGTGGGAAGGTAAGGAGATGGACTTAGGGAGGAAGGGTGACACCAGATCTGGCCCTGGTGAAAGCCTGGCACACTCAGTAGGAACCAAGTAAGGCTCTGGCATTCTGTGACTTGGTTTAAGAAAAGAAAAAAAAAAAAAGTCTGGGCTTTAACTGGTGTTGCTGCTCTTAAAGTGATGTCCAAATCTGAAGAAGCAAATGAATATGAAGCAATATGGTTTAGGGATGTTTTTTTTCAGTGTTGTGTTGGTGGTTGGACTACATGATCTGAAAGGTCCCTTCCAACCTGGGCAATTCTACGATTCCATGAATAAAAGCAATAAAGTACATACAGTGTACAGAAAGATGTGCTTGCTTTATTAGCTGAAGTAGCTGGATTCGGGGCAGCACTTGGCTTTTAGAGTGTTGTGATGCCAAGAGGATCCATCTAGGAAGAGAGCCCGGTCTGCACAACTGAGCTTCTGGGCAGAAGCTGTATCTCCTCAGCTTTACAGCGTTGCTGGCTCTGCGAGAGCATGCTCACTGACATAGCTTTTACTGGTGTGTATGTGGTGTGCTTTTATGGTAGCAATAAAAAGCACAGATAACTGGGTTAATTGTGTCTGTACTGAAAGTGCTATTACAGGGCAGTAAGTCAATTCATCTCTTACCTGAAAAGACAACCTTTGGGGCTTGTTTTTCCTCTGAAGAGGCACAATTGGAGTAGGAGAATGGCATTTTCAATTTTGAAACTTGTCAAATATCTTAGTCATGCCCAGAGTCATTTTAGAAACTTGAATTATTAGAGGTTGTCCAAAACAATTTTTGAAATTTTTGTCGTGTACCACCATAATGGAAACAGATTAGAGACATGCTGGGTTTTTTTTATGTTTAGTTTTATTGCTCATTCAGCTGTGGTATTTTCCCAGCCTGTCTGCTGATCTACTCGAGCGCATTCCTGTTGAAGATAGTACAGTGATACACGGATCATTATTTTCTCCCTATAGCCATGTAAAGAAAAATCTGCAGGAACTCATTACTTTCTTGAGTTAGCAAACTTCACCTCCTGCTGCTCAGTCCTCAAAACAGAAGGGAATAAATTGGCCTCAAATCATCTCCTGTCTGTACTTAACAAAACAAACCAGACGTGAATCCTCCTTCCCAGATGTCTCAGTTGCCGTGGGAAGTTTCACCAGCTGAGATATTAGATAATAGCTATATTATGTTGCCATTTCTATTCATGGTGAAATTTCTTGCTTTTTACTTTTTTTTTTTTTACTTCTAAAGGTTAAACAATATGCTTTTGAAAAAGATTTGTTGAGGGACCTTATTCACTATTTCTCAGAGATACAGAGAGTAAAATGTTCTGGGTGCCAGTGTGCATGATAAACAAACGTGTGCCTTTCTGTACAGTGCTGCACGTGGGGAGCAAATGGGATTGCACATGAGATTGGATGAAGGCAAGAGGTTTAAAGTTTTGGAGGGGCTGAAAGATGCAGAGTGTTTGGGCAACCTGGAAGAACTGTGTTTCCTAATGTGCGTCTGTGCCTGAACTGTTAGAGCATTTATTTTTTGTATATGAGCAGCAGAATTCTAGAAGTTGTAGCAACAGCTCTTTCCCAGGTTAGGAGGGGTGGGCATAGTGTGCGTCTCAGTGTGTCTGAGGACAGTTCAGATGTTGGAGCAGATCCTTGTAGTTCCACACCTTGTGTGGGTCTCTCAGAGCTGTTCGGTTTCTGCTGGAGCCTGTGGGACTGACAGTATTTCTGAAGAAAGTACTGGAGAGCGCTGTGGGGATGAGGAATGAGTGATAAGCTTAATATCTTCTAGAACTTCTCCCAAGAACAGTCACATTATGTGTACTGCCCTGGGAGTCATGACTTGCTGACTGTGATTTCTCTTGAAGTTCCCCAGCAATCATTTAGAAACTGTAGAGTTGGAATGACTTTAAAGATCACCAAATCCTGTCCAATAGGGAGAAGGAAAACTTACAATGTTCCCTTCTGTTGTATTGTGGTAGATGGAAGGAACCACACACGCACTAAGATATTTGGGAAGCTGTCTACATAAAAGGTATAATTTAAGATCTTAATAACTACACATCTTTTTTCTCTATTTTACAGCATGGCGACAAGAAGGCAAGTGGAGCTGCTTCTACATCGGGAAAGAATGAAGCAGAAGCAGAAGAGGTAAATTCAAGTGTTTGAACATATTAAAAAGAAAAGTTTGTAATGGATTTCCTCCTATGCAGATTTTTGTCTTTTGATAGCAAAGTGGTAGTTTTCAGGCAATTAACTGATGACTATAGTCATTCATGATTCATTCTAGGAATGTACAGTTTTGTCTTGTGCTGCTGAGCAGCCTGTTGAAAATATTTCTTTTATCTGCTCATGCTTTCACAAATCCGTCATGTTAGTACTGGTGGGAATGATCTCTGTGGATGTGTCTGGTCTGCAGTACAGATACGCTTTGGGCCACACCTGATGGTCCCAGTTTCAGAAGTACGGATGAAGTGAGTGCACTGTGACGCTTTCCACCTTGTCTGCATCCTGGCTTTTTTTCCAAAAATATAAATCCAAATTCATACATACATGTTCCATGTCTGGGCCATCTCCTGGCACACTTGCAAATATGTAGTCAGTGCTGTATTTTAGAAAAAATCTTTTTTTTTCAAGAGAGTGCCTCCTCAGGAATGGGTATTTACAGTTCTAGAGTTCATGCTGGGTTGTAACGCTGAGTTTACACAAGCAACTTCGCAGCCTGAGCGTAGCAGCGGTTGTTAATGATCAGAAGCCATATGGGTTGTGGGCAGCATTAGGGTCAGCATCCTTTCTCCCAGCAGCTCCAAGACCTGTCAGCTACTCAGAGGTAGTTCTTTGTGTGTTACAGGGAGTCAGGCTGGTATCACAAAGAGAAGGTGTTGTCCAAGCCAGGAACCGAGCAGGAGCAGTGATTCCCTGAGAAAGGCTAAAAGCAGATTCAGAATGTGAGGAATTTGTAGAAACATCTGTTATTAGTTGTCTGCTTTTTGGCTTCAAACGTCAATCATTGATACAGGGATGCCAGAAATAGTTGTGCCTGATACTTAAATTTCTCTAAGCCGTGGTGTGTTTAGCTGCCCTGCAGATCACCACCAGTGAACACTGTTATTATAGTCCTCTGAAGGAGGTGATTAAAGCAGTTACCTTTCTTTCCTGCCCTTTGTCTAGCCAGGGAACATGTTCCTCCTTTCCTTTCTAGACAGCTTAGATTTTTCCTAAATAGCTTTGTTCTTTTATATATGCCTATTTTTATGCCAAATTCTTTAACTGCAGGTTGTTGCTCTTGATATAGAAGTGGTGACTTCTTTCTGGGAAGGGTGGGCATTGAAGGCTGTGGTTTGGGTTGTGGAGTTACAGTTTCTGACCTCTCACTGAGAATATCTGTTTCTAGCAAAAGAAGGCTGTCACTAAGTTTATCATCCTGATGCTTCTACCTTGTCAGTCCTTAAAATACTGCATGTGTGTCCTCTTGTGAATTTCTTTAGGTATTTGACTTGTTCCATTGGCTTTATAATGCTTAAAAGGGAAAGTAGATCAAAATAGTTTTCCTTAGGCCCATTGAATAGCATTAGGTCCACCACAGTTCACACTGACCTCCAAAACACACTGAATTTTTAAGCAGCTGAGGTAGCAACTCAGAATCTTTGTAGAGATTTTCCAGGAGTCTGTAATGTTATATTTTTGTTTAAAAGTTTTAGGCTTTTCCTGTAGCCTACAGTTTTTCTGTAGATAGATGTAGACAGCCTTGCCTAGAATATTGAGTTTGGTCATCTCCCTGCTAGAAAAGATTTGGTAATGCATTATAAAAATGACAAGGAAATACAAAAGTCTTTAAAGAGTTCATATTCCCATTGAAGGGAAATTGTAAAAGCTGCATATGCTCATGGTTTAGCTAAAAATAACAATAAACGACTCTGTCTCTCAGATTCTTTGGGTATATAGTCTTGAAGGAGTGACAGAAGAAGAGTTAAAGCTTTGAAAAGTAAAGGTAGGAAAGGTCTGACACAGGTTGGAGTGGGAGATGCTAATTAGCCAGAACATGAAGAACTTAAGATGAGTGCTGTTGAGGTGTAGAATAGGCTTCTTAGACCCTTCCTTCTTGGAGGCTTAAAAGCAGATTGACAAAAACACAGCAGGTTTACTGTGAATAGAAGCCTGCTTGGTAACACATGACTTGCACAGAGCTGCTGTGGATGGCTCCATAAGATTTTTCCATTTCTAGTATCATCATACAACTAAATAAAATAAAGCATTAAAAGAGTTAGGAGATACTGGTGTGAAGATGGTCTGTTTAATGATGCCATAGTTTTGCAGTTACATGGAGCCACAGCAGGGAGTACGTGCACTTTGTCTATGATATATCAACAGACACTAATTACTTCATAAAACTTTCAGTGGCCAGAAATGTAGACCTTACCACAGTACTGAGGTTCCAACTGTTGCCTCTCTTCCTTCTAAAATACTAAATTTAGTCTCTTCGGTTTCTGCAAACAGAACCTAAGATGTGTCCTTAAGGCTATACACCCATTTTACTTTAACCTTTGTCCTTCTCCGTAGCCCGTGATAGTGACTTGGAAGCCCTCTGGTTGCACTAACACTTGGTGCCACTGCACCTAGCACAGGAGAGAGGTGTTGTGAAAGACTTTTGGAAGGAGTAGGACCATGATACCCTGCTTTACAGGGCCATGCTGCACTTGGAAAGATCTCCTCCACTTCATTACTTAATGTGTGTTATCAAAGGAAAGAGACAGTCAAGTGTTTTGCCTCATTTCAGCAGTGCTTCTCAAGCTTCAGGTCTGGACAGACTGGTGGGGTCTGGTTGCTACAGGAGTGGTCAGCTTTAGGTTGAGATACAGATAATCTGTCAATCTAGTAACAAGCAACTGGTGAGCGACAGGTTGTTTTGTAGAAATAAGTAAAAGATTTCCTGGAGGGACAGAACTGGAAACTGCAGGTGTGTCAGAATATGTAACTGAAAGAAGATATGGGCAGTTCTTTATCGGCATAGTTGACTGTGATTTGTGTGTTGTTATGGCTGTATTGGGCACTACTGAAGGACAAAGGTTAACGTCACAGAGATATACCTGAAATCTTCATGTCTTGGTTTTTAGAAGCTTATATTTGTTGAATTCACATTCTGAGGAGGATCAGACACTTCTTGAGAATCCAAATCAGCTTTAATGAAATGTTTTCATTCCTCATGGATGTATGCACGGTGGGTGTTGACAGAAGAGCAATGGTGGTTGCTGGAAATGGTGGTTGCTCATGCACTTGAAGCTGTGGCGTGTGTGAAGCTGGGATGCACCTGCCATAGAAGTGGGTGATGTGAATCAACGTGTTTGCAGCATGCCATTGCAAAGTCTATGACATATGAAATTTCCTTTCTTCTCCTTCCCTCCTCATGCTCCAAGGCTTTTAGGAATTTTCTATGTAAAATATTAGCACGTGAGAGACAACTGGTGTGGTTTTCCTTTACCCCTCACCTTGACATCATCTTCAGCTTACATGTGCCCTTCCACCAGCTTCAGATCTGTTCAGATCTTGTGTGCCATCAAGGCGCTGGCGCTCTAGAAGCTTTTGGATGCTAAAAGATACATCCTTTCAAGGGGAAACGGGACAAAATCACTGAAGAGAAACCCAGGACAGTTTATGAAATACACTGAAATTAAGAAGTCCCTGAGCTACAAATAGTTTGACTCTGTGAGAGTATTTGGAAGAGGTATTGACATGTGCCTGACCTATTTCTACATCACTGCTTTTGATTTCTTTTATACCTGCTGCTGGCTGCTGCTCGGGATGGGGAAACGGGATATGGGACACTTTGGCTGGCCTGAGTGAGACAGGTCTTGTCTTGTGATGAGTTGCGTGGTCCTGTTCTCAATGGCTGTGTTCAGTATTGCCCCTTCCAAGGGCTGCCCCTGGGGGGCACGGTGTGCTTTAGTATATAACTGCTTGTGTAATTCATAACATTGATGCAAACCAAACGCTCCCGTTCTGCTCTGAAAACCCCACACTCTGTTTTGAATTGCTTCATGCTTGTGTTGTTAACTGCATTCCGTAATAAGGCCTGTTCTCTTTTTACTGTTGTAGAGGGAAATACCAAGGAGAGCTTCTGTATCACTCGAAAAATCTAGCCTGTGCATTGCTGGTGTCTGAATGTAAAAATGTGGTATTAAAAGGAAGATAGAGCTATATATTCTAGGCATTTGAAGCCTCAGCTTAGAGTGGGGCTGTGATTTACCAGATATGGTGTGAAACAAGACGCTCCCTAACGAGTCCTGCCATTTGGAGTCATACTTTACAGCCGTGTAGACAAAGTATGTGCTGCTTCCTCAGCTCATTATTCTTTACTTTGAGATGATGACGGTGATAATTGGCACCAAAGCATTACTATCCTTTTAGAATTGATTCTTTGCTCTGAGATCAGGATTTCTGTCACAGCTTTTAAGCCTGATGCTTGTGCAGGATTCCTCATCCAGAAAAAGCATTACCGTTACTCAGACTCCAGTGGATAATGCTGAATAAAGGCACCATGGCTGGTAAAAGTCCGTTGGAGTGCCCACTGCTGGTCTGAATTGAGGAGTTGCAAAAGTAACTTCGATTAGAGCCTTTGCGAGGTTTCTTTCTACTTGGTACCAAATTATTTATTTTAAGTGCATTGTTTGTTTGTTTCCTCCCTGCACCAAGTGCCTGGGGTCTGAGTGGAGGGGTTCAAAGGAGTACAGCACCAGCTTGTTTGCTGGTCTTCCTTTTCTGTTTTGGTTCTTCTTTGGCTAAGATGCAAAAGGTAATTGAAAAATAACGTTATTTCAGTTAAATTATGATACTCGTTGGGAGCTGTTGTGATGTGAGGCTCTTCCCGCCATAGGAAGAAATAGTGTGATTGCTGCTCAAGAAATTTTCAAATGAAAGATTGAAAACTGGAGGCTGAAATGCTGCTTATGGTCATCAAAAAGATTTACAGAACAGAGACTGCATCGTCTTTCCTCATGTGGTACTTTTTTTTCTTAACTGTACCATATGCATTCTCATTGCAATGGTATAATGAATGCTTGAACATTATAGTCCAATATGAACATTTAATCCGTATTTCTAGACACCAGTCTTAATGCATGTCTTCACTTGGAAAATCTTAATATCACAGGGATTTGTATGTTATCTCCCCTTTATTAAACATAGGGGAATTAATATTCCTCTCTGAAACAGTGTTCTGGGTTTTTGTTTTGAAGCCACAGCTAATAATGACGAGTAGATTATGAGTACCTGTGTGCCACAGCTTTTATTCTTTCACATGTGATTCTCTTTACAAGCTCTTTATTCTTCTAATTAATTTCATAAAGAAGCTCTGCTATGATAGTTGATTAGCTGTCTTATTAGCAGGATTGGGAAGCGAGGTGTGAGTGCAGCTGTGAGGTGATTCTCCAGCTGATTGTGTCTGAGGCTGCCACAGAAAAAAAAATGCTTATCTACTTCTTGGGGAGGAGGTGGGGAAGAATCTGTTCCCAAAGCTCGGGGGGGTCTGTTCATAAAGGGTGTGGGAGCAGGTTTGCCTGCAGGGAGCTTTGTGTGGAGGGTGCTGGGAAGCACAAAACACCATTAGTTTAATACGCTTAAAAGAAGGATGAACCCAGTAGCCTGGTGCAGCCGATTGTTATGCTTTTACAAATGTATTAAGGGGTAGATAGCAAAGAAGCTACTGCTGAAAGATAACCCTGGGAACTGAAAAGTGTGACTCTACTTAGCCTGTCGTCATCAGTATTCAGTAAAGAATAATGATGTGATGTCGTGGCTTAACTTTCCACATAGCTTATCTCCAGGAAGCCTTTCTCTACTCCAGAAAAGCATTTATTTGCTTCTTTTTATTTTCTGTCTCTACCTGTACCTTTATTGCTGTTCCACTTACCGTGAAACAGAGAAATGCTTGCATTAGCATTTTTTCTTTATATTGTTTAATTGTTTAACATAAGTTCATGCTCAGAACACAGATTTATTTCGCTCTATTAGTTTTTTGTTCTAGTTCTGATTGGGGGAAGAAAAAAAGGCTAGCCTAGTGCCTGATATTTTCAATGTCACCAAAGTTGGTAGGTGTCCTAAAAACTCCTTGACCACAACAGTATGTTATTTGTGGGTTTTCAGAGCTTCACATTTACTTTAGACATGGTTTAGATGCCAAGGGTGAGTCCTGAACACCATGAGGTCCTGAACCAAGGGCTGAGCCTGGGGTGGAAGTGAAGGGCTGGGATGCTGGGGGCAGACCAAGAATGCTGGTTGCTCTTCAGATGTCCACTTGCTCTTGATGATTTTTTTTTTTACTTTTCTTTTTGAAAAAAGAAAGGTAGCACTTAAAACTTTGTGTTCCTTCAAAAACCTAATAATCTATTTATTAGTTATAAAGTTGAAGCATTTGTGGATAATGCTTACTACCAAGTCTTTAATGAACTACATTCTTTAATGCACTGAATCACAGACAAAACCCAAAGCGTTCTGCATTGTCCCTACAAAACTCTAACGTCACACCTTTGTCACTTGTCCTCAGGAGCATTGTCACCTGTGGCAGGAGACCATTGCTGGAATTAAAAACGTTCATTGTAATGGGGGTTGCAGGGTGTGTGAAAGGAGAGCGCTGGCTCTTTTAAGGGTGTCTGGTCAAAGGAGCCCTAAGAAGAAAATAGAGACAGACCTGACCAATGTCAGGTTCAGCAGGCTGAACACGAGCCAGCAGTGGGCCCAGGTGGCCAAGAAGGCCAACAGCATCCTGGCCTGTGTCAGGAACAGTGTGGTGAGTAGGACCCGAGAGGTGATCGTCCCCCTGTACTCAGCACTGGTGAGACCCCACCTCGAGGGCTGTGTCCAGTTTTGGGCCCCCTACCACAAGAAGGACATTGAGGTGCTGGAGCGGGTCCAGAGAAGGGCAGTGGAGCTGGTGAGGGGTCTGGAGAGTAAGTCTTATGAGTAGGGGCTGAGGGACCTGGGGTTGTTCAGTCTGGGGAAGAGGAGGCTGAGGGGAGACCTTATCGCTCTCTACAACTACCTGAAAGAAGGGAGTATAGAGGCGGGGGTCGGTCTCTTCTCCCAAGTCACAGGAGATAGGACAAGGGGAAAAGGCCTCAATTTGCACCAGGGGAGGTTTAGATTGGATATTAGGAAACATTTCTTCACCAAAAGTGTTATCAAGCATTGGAATAGGCTGCCCAGGGAAGTGGTTGAGACACCATCCCTGGAGGCGTTCAAAAGATGGGTAGACATGGTCCTCAGGAATATGGTTTAGTAATTTTTTATTTCCTAGTTCTTATTTATTTTTTTGTCAGAGTTAGGTTGATGGATGGACTAGATGATCTTTACGGTCCCTTCCAACCTAGACCATTTTATGATGTAGGATGAGGGAGGCTGTGAGAGGCACACATCTGGTTGGTGGCACCAGTTGGCTGTGTGGAGTGTGAGGATGTTTATTGTTTCAGCTGGGAGGGAAAGAAAAGGGAGGGAGACAGATGTGCAGAGGCATAAAACCTCAGCAATTACTGTCAACAAAGGCAACAGCCAGAGAGAAACCTGGGCAGTCCCCGTAGTAGTTGGGCTCTCGGGAAGCTGCAGCAAATGGACTTTGCAGCTGGTGAGGGTGGAACCAAGGGTCTGGGGTGTTGGAGGGGGTCTGTGGGATGGTGCCAGCTGATGGAACGATGTGCAGGGTCACAGGGTGCCTGGGGCTTGGGGGGGGCAAGTGTCTGTGTCCTTTCCAAACTGTGTGTGGAGAGGCAAACCTGAAGCTGGACCAGCAGGACCCTGGGTCAGCACAGGAGTGTCAGGCGGGCGGAGGGTCTGTGCGGGTTGTGGGGTGCCCGTGGGACCGATGTGCAAGTGCTGTGTGTTGGCAGGGAGCACCGAGTTGAGCCCGCCAGCGAGCGTGGGGTCCTGGGGTCCGGATGTTGTCCCAAACCTGGGCTCTTCACCCCGGGTGCAAGGAGCTTGTCCCCCCCTAAAGCCAAGACGTGTGTTCGTTG
>JAOQGH010000019.1:79936571-79947198 GCA_025769975.1 Gallinago jamesoni
CCCATCCCTGGAGGGGTTCAAGGGCAGGTTGGAGGGGGCTTGGAGCAAGGTGGTGTGGTGGGAGGTGTCCCTGCCCAAGGCAGGGGGTGGGACTTGGGGGGCCTTTAAGCTCCTTTCCAACTCTAACCATTCTATGATTCATGCCCTCCTTAGAGGTATTCCAAGGCTGCCACAAGGTCTCTGCTGAAGCTTTCTTGTCTATGGGCTGAAGGAACACCTTTCCCTCAGCCTCTGTTCCTGGACCGAGTGCTTCAGTCCTCTGAGCAGGCTGCTGGCTGCTGTAGAACTTCCATTATTTGGATGTCAGTGCTGTGCTGGGGGGGCAGAAGCTGGTGGGGCTTTGGTAGCTGTGCTGAAGAGAGGACTGGACGAACTGCCAGTCGCCTCACTGTGCTCCAGTTTGCACAGCCCGTGACATTGCTGGCTGCCTTTTCTGCCTTGCATCCAGCTTGTGTCCATCAACCCCACCTCTCCCAGGCCCTTAGCAGGTAGGAACTAGGGTTCTTTGGCTGGAACATGGGATAGATTTGTTAATGACTGATCAAAATCTCTCCCGGACAGAGAGATGTGAATTCTAGCTGGTAACAACAAGCAGAGATAAGGTGAGAGAAAACACGGTCTCTTGGATACTTGGGTTTTGGAACCATTCATTCCCACTTTCTCTTTTGCCAGGAAAATCTGCTGATTGACAAGGAGCATAATTTGAAGCTGATAGATTTTGGACTGTGTGCAAAGCCAAAGGTAAGAGCATCAGCTGCTTTCACAGGGAAGAACTGCATCGGCTGCTTCACACGCATAAAAACTGCATGTTTGACTTCAGAGTGCAACACAGAGAATTGCCCAAATGTCCTAGATTCAAACTGCATCATAATCACCCTGTCACTAATTACTGGGGGAAGAGCTGGGTTGTGTGAGAGAGCAGTGAGCTCCCTGTTATGGCCAGGCTGTTGGGTCATTTTCTCCTCTTACATCTCACCTTTGGCCATCACCCAAGGCAGAGATCATCATGTGCAGGGCACCTGCTGTCACCTGGAAAGGTCTGGAATAGAAAGCTGATGTTGGGTGCATTTTTCCCTGATAAGTTTCAGTGGTGTGTGTCCTTTTCAGGAGATTTGTGTGTATGTGGAGATTGTGGATTGACTCAAATAGCTCATTCCAGTTACTTTTACAAAGCCTCTCGTTCCATGTGCTTGTCCTGAGTTGTCTCCTGAGTTTAAAATTGGTTGCTGGGAACCCTTTCTATCTGTCAGCTTAACGTGCCAGCTGGGTGCTGTTCAGCAACAATTTAATGGGAAGAAGATCTTACACATCCAAAGACAGTTCCTTGTCCTCAGATTGTTTTACTTAAGTCATACTTGATTGCCTGTGAGATGGTCTTTTAGATCATCGGTGGTATCCTGACATTCTGATTTACTTAGAGCAAAGCCCATGCTAAATAATAACGTGGTTTGGATAAGGAAGTCTTTTTAGTTGTTCTTCATGAAGTTGTGTTCAATATAGGTGTAAATAATGAGCCAGTCTCATGCCTGGTAGCTCTTGGATCACTTCTTCCCAAGTTCCATCCCTATTCCCTTCACAAAGTCAAAGGAAAGTATTCTTACCAGAGGGAGAGCTGCAGGAAAGACTGCTGGGATCATAAGGGAAGGGTCAGCTTGGGATCTGGACCTTTACAGGAGACTCATGGGCTTAGACCTTTTTGCCTAGTGAAGCCATAGATAGCACCCAGCCAAAATCCAAGGTGGATGTAGATGCACAGCAGAGGGAGATGAAGCCTCTGAGGCCTCTGGCATTGCCAGAGCTGTGTTAAAGCCAATGCTTTATGTGATGGCTTTTCTGTCATCTTCTAGGGTGGCCTTGACAACCGTCTGAGCACGTGCTGTGGAAGCCCAGCGTATGCAGCACCGGAGCTGATCCAGGGCAAAGCATACATCGGGTCAGAGGTACGGAGCAGGGCTTGGGGCAGGGGCTTTTCCCTCCCCTGTGTTTACAGGTGCTGGGTTCAGTGACACTCACTTGATTCCTTTCTCCAAAGCTGCTGGTTGCCATCCTCTGGGTCACTCTCAGAAGCTGTGAGCCTACTCTGGAGCAACACTGGGTGCTCTTGGCCATGTCATGGAGCGGCTGGTTCTCCTCTGACCAGTCCTTCCCTGTCTCCATTTATTGCTCTGTATCGTAGTGCCCACAAAGAACTTCAACGTCTACCTTCTGCTGCACGTTCTTTCACACAGCAATTTGCTCTGTGAATTATCCAGCTCTTCTGGCAAATTTTTGTGCAGCCCCAGGATCTTGTGCAGGCTTTACTGGGCCTGTCTTTGGCTTGAAATTTGGGTATGAAAACTTGCTCCCTTGTGTTTCTTGTAGAGTAGAAAAATTGTGGAGTTCATCCAGCTCGGGTTCCATGCCTATAACATACTACTTGCCTTTGTCAGTCCATCCAAACTGCTGTTGTTGCCATCCCTTCAAACTTCCCACATTGTGGTGTGGCCAGATTCCCTTTTCCACACCTTTGCACCCCCGTCCTTGGCCTTTAACTCCCCTTTCCTTTGGTTTGGTTTTCCGTGAAGCCCAGTGCTTCTCAAGCCTCCTCCTTTCTGGTCCACATGGGAATGACAGTGTGAGGTGGTACGTGGGGTACCATGGGGTGCATGGACCTTGTTGTGCCTCCACAAGCAAGGAAGAAGCAGTAGAGCTTTCGAGGCAATTGCTATGCTGGCAGCAGTTGTGATCAGTAACATGTTCCTGTAGGAAATCCTGCGTGATTACTTTTTTGCCAGTGAAATCCATGTAGATGGAGGGTAACGCAGCGATTTGGTGCCCTTAGGGGAGGATATTGGTTTTACTTGTGCTTGGGTGAATTAAAAATGGAGTGCGGATTGCGTGCTTTCCCTGGGAATGTAAGAGTTCTGCCCAGAATTAAGGAGTCTGCTTTTCACAAGTTGTGTGTGGGCTTTGCCAGAGGGGACACAACATTAAGGGGTCTCTGAGCCATTTTTGATCAATACGGTTGGTGAACTTCCCCTCTCATGTGTTTTTTAGGCAGATATTTGGAGCATGGGAGTGCTGCTGTATGCTCTGCTGTGTGGCTTCCTCCCCTTCGACGACAACAGCCTCATGGCTGTCTATAGGAAGATCACGGTAGGTGTTGGTGGTGCTGGAATATACAGGGAACAGCCATGGTGAACCATTAGGAGAGGCCTTTGCTTTTCCTGTGGCAGAACCTGCTGAATTTTGGTACATTTTGCTGCTTTTCCTATCAGTATTTTGGGTGTTTGTTTCCATATTCGCTCAGCCATTGCAGGGCTCCAGCTTGGTCCTATAATAGGAGACGAAATTGAGTTTCAGAAGTGTTTTCTTGCTGGTGGCTGGATTTTTGTGTCAGAGCCTTGATTTGGCTTCTCCCTGTGTTGTATGGAATAGAACTGCAAATATATAATTTGATTGGCCCAAAATAATGTCCTGAAATGTCAGCTGTTCTCGTGTCTACCCGAAACTGGGTTCTGCATCTGCTGTTGTGCTTTTCTCCTCCAAAATGAGGAGGAAAGGTAAGACACAATCATCAACAGAGAAAGTTGAATAAATCGTAATAGAATTTAACAATTGGTTCTGTTTCCCCTGTAAACTCCTCCTGCTGCAGCCAAACATCATACACCCCCCTCCACCAACCACTTCTCAGCTGCCAGAACATCGAGGTTGCTAAAGCTTCCGGAGAGCGAGTGGGATGAGGAGCAGCCATGTTGGGCAACAGCTTTGCCTTCCTCTGCCTCTTTCTCCTTCTCCCACCCACAGTCTGATATGTCTTAAAAAAACAAAACCCAAAAATCCAAACCCAAACTATTTGAGGGTGTTGAAGGGCTGCTCTGGTAGGAGGCCCCTGGCAGCTGATCTGCAGAGGGGGGTGTTTTCAGGGGGCAGAACCATCAGGGGCAGGGCGAGTTCATCAATCGGTGCAGCTTTTGAGTCTGGAGTTGGAGTGGACTGGAGTACCTTGGCAGAAGATCTGTAGGAAGATCAGTAGGAGTCTTTGTAAAGAACTTAAACAGGGAAAAAAAACCAACACCAAAACCCAACAAACCAACCAAAAAACCCCCACCAAAACCAACCAACCAAAAAACCACAATAACTAACTGATCCATAAACATCACATAAAGTGCTGATATTCAGATGAGCCACTCTTAAAAATGATAGGAAGTTTCTACTTGAATAATCTGAAGTATCTCAAGTTGGAAGGGACCCGTAGGGCCATTGAGTCTTGCAGGGCTCCCTGAAACGAAATGGTGTGACCAAGAGCCTTCTCCAGAGCACGTCAGCAAACAGTTGCTATTTCCCAGTAAAATCACTAAAGGGCAATCATCTGGGGCATCAGAGAAGCTTGAGCTGCCTTTCCCCCTCCACTCAGGGTGCGGATGGTGGTGTTGACCCATAAGGTCACTGGACATTGAGAACTTGGCCACTTCTGAGCATACTTATGTAGGACAATCCTTTCTGCTGGTCGCTGTGTCCAGGTACAGCACGCAGTGAATGGTCTCGGTGCTTGGGGTTTAATTGTGTGACACCGGTCTGTAGGTGGATCTCAGGGACACTGGACAGGGATCTCCAGATCATCAGGGATGGTCTCTGCACTGTTACTGTTGTCTGACCAGCACGGGAGCTGGGAGATGAGTGTTTTGGATGGACAGGGTTTGGGCAGTGAAACGTGTTTACATGAACAGAGACACAAGTTTTAAAGCCCCTTGTGGGGGTTCCCCCCACTGTTGGGGACCGATGATGTCATCACAGGGGCTGAGGCACAGCCTTGATTTTCCACCCTAGATTTGTCTCAGTTTTACCTGTTCGTCAACTGAAAATTGCCTGAAACGAGGGCACTTAGGCACTTTTGCGGAATTTAATTTCACACATTATAGAACCTGAAATTTCCTGTAATCTCAGCTCAGAACTGTTGTTCCAGGGCAGCGGAATAATCTGCTGCTTGAATCTAATTAGGATCGGATCGTGTGACTGTCAGGTGACGCTTCCTTCCCTGGGGTGTTCCACGTCTCTTCACTTGGGAACACTTGAATAAATACCTTTACTTTTTGAATGAAAAATTGAGCACGACATAATTATTGTAAAAAAAAAAAAAAAAAGAAGGCCCCAAAACAACATATTTCTGGGGTGACTTTCTGCATCTGGTAGCTATTGCAAGCCTTTTACCTTCCAGCATCACCCTCAGTCAAGTAGATGCTGGTTTGGTTTTTCCTTGTCCTGTGTTCTATAGCAATATGTTAAAACAAAATGCCAATGATGTCTTTTACTTGATTTGCCTTAGTTTTGGGGTAAAGCTGCTCTGTGAAAACTAAAATCTAGTTATGAACAGCATGTTCTAACTAGCAGTTAGAATTAGAATTGATGGTGATGCTACTTCACAGCAGCTGTTTACTGATTTTCATTTATTTGGGTTTTTTTTCCCTCCATTTTCGTTGACAAGTAAATGATTCCTGATCGTGAATTTTGTTTGGGTTTTTTCAGATACTGCTTTGTATCTCAAATCTGAAAGCCATTTCTACTTTTTTAATCCAGAATTAAAAAAAACAAAGGAAATAATTTGATTGAAAGAAACTTATCTGTTAGATCTGTGACCTTTTTGCTGTCTGAGTTGAGGTGGAAACTGTAGCACTAGCTGTGACCTATTAAATAGCTAACTTCTGAGGATGGATTACTTTTAGTGTCTGAAAAGTAGTGATTTCAATGAATATTCACATTTCCAAATGCTAATCATTTGTGCTTCCATGTGTTGGCACTTGTAAAAGTCTGTTCTCAATTTGATGCGGTGGATCGGTGCGGTGGATCAGGAGGGGTTTGGCAGCAGAAGTGGCCTGAGATGGAGATGTCACACAGGCTGAGTGGGTGAAAAACGCAGCTGAAAATTCAGACGTGGCAGTTTCCTTACTAATAACAGCTGGGTTTTGGTAGTACTTTTACATTTATTCTTAAAGCTACATTTGTGTGCGCCTGCTGTCCTTCCTTTCTGATTGACTGCAGATGTTGTGTCTGAGTAATCGGTTTACCAGTTCCTTTTGAGCTGCCTGTTCAAGGTTCATTCTGAATCTTCTTTTCTGCAGAGGGGAAAATACAGTATTCCAAAGTGGCTCTCTCCTGGCAGTACGCTACTAATCAATCAAATGCTGCAGGTAAAGCTGTTGCTTCTCTTCAGCAGGTCTATAAAGTACTATTGTGTGGGTCAAAATGCTACATTGGTGAAATATTTTTAAAATATTTAGTGTTTAAACAAATTTACAATTCTTAATTCTTACAGTTCTTTGAAGAGAAAATGAATATTGCCTTCTGCTGAAAATTTTTTGAGGGATGATTTGGTGTAGAAATAATTAAGGAAAGCTTAAATTAAGATCGAACAAAGTCTTCAAGCAGCCTGCATTTGGTTGTTCTTAATTGTGCAATATAAATAAGAGCTGTTTTAGAAATGAAGCTAAACATCCTGGTTATGCCTTTGGGCTATACAAGTGATCTAGCAAACTGTTTCTTCAGTTTTTCTCACCGATTTTAGGCATCAGCTTGATTTTCGTTGCCCACTAGGTGGACCCAAAGAAGCGGATCACGGTGAAACATCTACTGAGTCACCCCTGGCTCATGCAAGGCTATTCTGATGCTGTGCAGTGGCGAAGTAAATACCCAGTAAGTACACTTGTCAGACAAATACTGAGCTATTATTTATCTGTACTGGCTTAACACCATCCTCACAGTACAGGGATGCGGAGACATTTCTCCAAAGGTGACCTTTGAGGTGGCCACAGTTCCTTCCAGATTCCTCTTGCTGTCAAAACGTTACTGCTGCCTCGATTTCTCTCGGGGAGGAATTTCAAATGTGTTTTCACTGTGTTCTGCAGCTGATGCTTAATTTGCGAAATAACTGACTTCTCATCAAGATGTGCTATGTTTCCACACGGGAGTGGCCAGTTGATTTTCCAGGCTGCCCGGTGAATACCCTGTTTAAGGGGCAAAATGCACATGTTCTTGAGAGTGCGATAGCTGTGATTACAGCTTATCCTGTATCTAGTCCTCACTGAAAATTGCTAGATTGCATAAAACCTTGACTTTATTGTACGTATATTCATCTTGTCTATTGCTTGGTTTACTTGTGTGAGAGACTGAGTGTGGAGAGAAAAAAAATGAAATAATTCAGCTGTTGGTAGCGAGTACTGAGAAATTCCTGTGTTTTTGTGGCCAGTGCCTCCCTTTGGCCACTGGATGCCACTGTTTCTCCACATAAAGAAGGGCTTTCCCACGCTGGCAGCATCAGCTCCAACTGGCTGTGGAAAAGATGTGCCTGTCTGATGGCTGGGGATATTTAAGGAGAGAGGAAAGTGTAGCTTCCATTCTAGTAAAAAAAATCCCATCTGCTGTCAGGGTTCCTTATCTGAATTCACAGGCTCTCACCGAGGAGGGGCCAGACCGTGGAGTTGTTGAACTTGTGTGACTCTTTCCAGTCTGTTCCCTGCGATACTCAGCTGTGACGCGAGGTCTGAAATCAGGGTGGGTTGTGGACTCAGCCCACTGAGTTTCACCACGGTGTCACAGTCAGATACAGGTTAGGAGACAACCCGAGCGCCTCACGCTTCACTCTCCATTGTGCTCTTGCAGCTGAGACATCTTGACGAAGACTGCATAACAGAGCTTTCGGTGTTCCACAAACAGAGCAGGGAGGACATATCCAAGTTAATATCAGAGGTAAGAAGCCTCTATCGGTAATTTACAGTAATTAAACACAGTGATACAGCAAATAAACTTACTGTATTAACAGCATAATGCTCACTTGTTCTCAATTATGAAATTTTTAATACTTTTCAGAATTAAGGAGCCCCTGTAGAACTCCAGAACCTTACAATTGCAGTTCTAAAGTTCAAACTTACAGACTCATAGAATTGCCAAGGTTGGAAGGGACCTTCCAGATTGAGTCTAGCCATCAACCCAACACTGACAACACCATCACTAAATCATCACATACCTTGCAGGGATTCCTGCAAGGAATCAGGAACAGGGTGTTAACCCTTTTTGCCTTTTCCTTCTTTAATTGATATTTCCTTAACCTTACAGTTATATCCTACCATGGTAAAATCCTTCTGAATCTCTTAAAGTCAAAATAGACTTAAAGAAGTTTGTAGTTGAACAACAGATGCTATTTGCTGGGTTAACTTTTCCTTTGAAATGACTCAATAAGTAAGAGGAGAAAAAATAAGAAAAAAATATCAGAGCATCACCCAGGCAGACTCTAAAATGTATTTTTGACAGTTACTGTTAACAGTTTTTAAAATGAGTTTGTTTAGTTGCTTTTGAATACAAATAACAAGTTGAACTGACTTCTAGAAGAGTTGTATGGAGGTGAGAAGCAATGACATTGCAAGCTGTGGAGAAGACTTAAAACATGATGCATACTCCGGCTTTATCCCGAATCTGAAAATTCTCCCTTGAAATTTAAATTTTCTTTTTTGTTTTATGCATGGTAGCAGTGATGTGGTTCTTTGTGTTGGAAGAACTGTCAGGGTTTCCACATAAGTGTAGTAGAAACAGACTTTAAATACGTGCAATACTTAGGATGGATTTGTGGAGTTAATGTCCCTTGGGCTTAAGTTATAGGGAATAATTTGTCTACAAGGGGAAAGTCCTTCCAAGCAGGTTTGTGGCGTTTGCATAGTCACAGAATCACAGAATTCTCTAGGTTGGAAGAGTCCCTTAGAGCAGTACTTCTAATCCCTTATAACTAATTCAAACCTGTCAAGCATTATACCCATGATTCAGACACGAAGTTCCTGAAAATCATGCAAAAAGTTGGTGCCGCTCATGGGGGAAGAATGGGGAGGGACTTCCCAAAAATGGAGACTCTAGTTGAAATATTGGCTAAACTGAATGAATATCTTTGGCATTGACTTCAGTAGATCAACTCTGGCCCCAGCAGTAGTTTTCACATTGGTGAGCATACTATGAACTAACATGAGAAGAACGACAGCCCTTGTCTGTTTCTGGATCCCAGACACATAAGGAGAATCAGCTGAAGTCTGAAATTCCACTCAGGTGATCAAACATTAGCAGTGCACACCAGGTGGAAAAACTTGCAGAATTTTTCAGAAGGCTGAGCTTGCTTTGTACTTAGAATGTTTCCAAGAAGACATTAAAATACTTTTTTTTTTTGTTTTCTTTTCTAGTGGAAATATGACCAGATGTTGGCAACATACCTCATGCTTCAGACCAAGAAGGCTCGGGGCAAGTGTATTCACTTAAGTGCTCCATGCCCAGCAGAATATGCCAGTAAATCACAAGAAGCTGTCCTCGAGGTGAGTTTTTGAATTTAACAGGACGACATCCTGGTTAAAACACTGCTCTGGACTAACAAAACTCTGCCTGGAAAAACAGGCTGGTGTCTTAAACCTATGTCCTGGTTTCAGCTGGGAAAGATTTAATTTCCTTTCTGGTGATTGCCATGAGAGGAATGTCAAAAATGCATATTGCTTTAGTTGTTGCTGAGCAATGTTTATGCTTTTTGAGGACTCACTTCAGCTTCCCATGGAAGCTGAGAAGGGAATTCAGACAGAACAGGGGAGTGGCCCATGGAATATTCTGTCCCACAGACGGTGTGACTGGTGTATAAACGGGCTGGGATGGGGGATCCACGATTGCTGCTCGGGATGGTGCCACTTCACCAGGACCTGACAGTGACTTCTGTCATCATCTTCTTATTTTTACTCTTTGGTTTTTTTTTTTTCCTTTTTCTGATACTGTTCTATTTAGCTGTCTTCATCTCAACCCACGAATTTGTTTTTATTTCCTTTTCCCTTTCCCCTCCTTTTCTCCTTCTCCCTGATATCTTCCTGGGGGGAAGGAGGGGTGAGCGAGCGGCTGCCCGGTCCTACAACATCAGTAGGAGAGTGTGTGCACAGTCAGCCAAAGTCTTGGTCATTAAATGGTTCAGATTCCTCATTAGCATGTTTCGGCAAGCTGGCCTGCTTCTTGAATTGATATTACTACAATAACTGTCCGTGAGGACATGGTTCCTTATGAGTCCCAGGCAGAATGTCACTGTGGCTACTCACAGAAATGGGCTAAAATTCCTCGGTGTCTGGTCCACGTGATCGTTCCAGGTTTTCCTCTGTGATGCCAAACTTCTTACTGTACTTTTTCACATTAATTTCTAAATATTTTTGTACCTTTCTGGCTGCATTTAGTGTGGCTTAGTAAGGAAAGTCTTGTGGAACATCCTAGCATGTCACCTGGGCAGCCTGCTTTGAGGTGACATGAACCCTACCTGAGCTGATGGTCAAAGGGGAGAGACCTGTTCCTTCCTCTTCTGTTTCCTTTCAAAACACAATCCCAGGGAGGATTCTGTTTATTTTTAATAAAGGAAATGTGTTGCAGATGTTTTTCTGATGAATTGGATTCTCAAGTGGGTTTTTTGTATATCTTAAGAGTAATTTCTGTTCCTGTGGTCTGGTACGAAAGTGCAGATAGGGCACTTCAGAACTTAGAAGCATAGAGTCATAGATTGGTTTGAGCTGGAAGGGACTATCCAGTGCCACCCCCTGCCCTGGGCAGGGACACCTCCCACCACACCAGGTTGCTCCAAGCCCCCTCCAACCTGCCC
>JAOQGH010000019.1:79983965-80003616 GCA_025769975.1 Gallinago jamesoni
CCCCCAGCTCCCTCAGCCTCTCCTCACAAGGCTTGTGCTCCAGACCCCTCACCAGCTTTGTTGCCCTTCTCTGGACCCGCTCTAGCACCTCAATGTCCTTCTTGTGGTAGGGGGCCCAAAACTGGACACAGTACTCGAGGTGGGGTCTCACCAGTGCTGAGTACAGGGGGACCATCACCTCCCGGGTCCTACTCGCCACACTGTTCTTGATACAGGCCAAGATGTTGTTGGCCTTTTTGATCACCTGGGCACACTGCTGCCTCATGAACACGGCTTCTCTCAGGCTTCCCAGGATGGAGGAGATCTCTCTGCACAGTCCAGATGTTGAACTATCCAAGCATTGGGAGGGTTTTCCCAAGGAAGACTGAGCAAACTTCAATGATGAACAAGTCTGAATTGAAATATGAACTCTTCAGGCTTGTAAGCCCTATGAATAAGTTTAATTACAGTTATTGGAGGGTAAAAATGTGTGTACACATACATATATGTATATTTTCAGCTCCTTTGTTACTATGAGGCTTTCACAACAAGTGCTGGAACATGAAATACTGAAGTGTTCGTAGCTACAAGGGCTGCTACCTCGGGTACTTTCTTTCTTGATCTGCGTGGTCCCCTTTTATCTGCTTCCAGATACAATAACAGCAATGTTGAACAATAGGGGAAAAAAGGTACTAAGAGAAAGGTATTTAATTTGCCAGTTTAAACACTGAAAAGCTAAAAAGATGCAAGAACTCTCTGTGCCGAAAAGTGAAAAAACAACAACAAAATAGTTCCAAAACAACACAGCAGCCATAGTAACAGTTTGTGATGGAAAGTGCTGGGGTTATTCCGTGTCCCTGTGGAAATGTTTTGTGCAGAAACAAATTCTGTCTGGGAAATCTTCACAAATAAGAGTGTCAAGTCAGACAGGGCAGAGAGACTGTGCCTCCTGGGAGCTGGGAGGGACACAGGGACACTGGGTCTCTACCCCACGGTGGCTCTCCTGCCTTCCCAGGGAGAAGCACCAAACAGTATTGACTGCAAATCTGCCCCTTCCCTTCCCTTCCCTTCCCTTCCCTTCCCTTCCCTTCCCTTCCCTTCCCTTCCCTTCCCTTCCCTTCCCTTCCCTTTCCCAAATCCCTTTCCCAAATCCCTTCCCTTCCCTTTCCCAAATCCCTTCCCTTCCCTCCCCTCCCCTTCCCTTCCTTTCCCTTCCCTCCCCTCCCCTCATGTACTCTACCTCTAGGGGCTCCAGTCCCCAGTTTTTGTGATGGTATCTCTGGGGGCTTTACCTTCCACCAGTGCAGGAGGGTCATCTTCAGCTTCAGCAGACTCCTGAAGCCGGGAGGGCTGACGAGCCAGGTCTCCACTCTGCCCAGCCTCCTCATTGCTCAGGTCATTTTGAAGTCAGTGGTGAGACACTTCGGCAGAGGTAGATGTGATGGTTTGGGGAACCAGCAACAACTTACTGTCGTTTAGAGAGTCGTTCTCTCACCCTGTGATTCCTCCCCACCTGGGAAGGGGATCATGAGGAAAAAAATCATAAGGAAAAATAAGGAAACCTGAGGGCTAAAATATAAACAGATTTAATAGAACAAGACTAGGTAATTAACATTAATAACACCAAAGAAGCAGTGTTGGTCCCAAAGCCAACATGACATACATGAGGACTGTCGCCCCCCATTCCATCAGGGTAAGCCGTGCCCAGGGTAAGCCGGGCTCCGGCACCGGGGACGGAGTTCTCAGGGTGGCAGCCATCAGGGGAGAGTGAGGGAACACCTCAGCAAACTTTCTGATTTCTGTGGAATGTGACATTCCTGGTGTGCAATAGCCCTGTTGGCAGCCTGGGTCAAGTGCCCGGGTCTCGCTCCTCCTCATCCCTGCACCCGGTGGGCTCAGAAACACCGAGACCTTGAAACCCACGCCCCAGAGCTGGCTGTAAAGTAAATATTTTTGCAAATCCAGACACTGGATTATTTTAAAAGTACATTTTTCCCAAGCATTAGAAAAAGATCTTATTGAAAAGTAAATTTATGAAAGCAGAAATTAGTTGCGTGTCACTCAAACTGGGACAGCAGATCACACTTGTGGTGGGGTTTCTCAGGAATGCTGGTCCCTGTGCGTTTGGTCCCAGTGCCCGGGTTAGGCAGGACATGGGGACACCAGCCTGCCCCAATGGCTGGAACCCCCCTGATCACAGATGCTCTGGAGCTGGAAGGAGTGGGGCACCGGGGGGAGTTGCTGCTGTGGAGGGTCGGAGCTCGCCAGGAACACGCGAGCCCCAGGATGGAGGAGGTGTCCCTTGGCATGGGGACACCCAGCCCCAGGGTGTGTGGCAGGGAAGCCCCCCATTTCTCCCCACCACTGACTGCTGTGGCTGCTCTGTGCTCCCTGGGAACCTCCAAACCACCCACCACCCCTGCCGTGTCCCGGACCCCACGACGAGTGTCCGGTCCCTGCCCCCTGCATCTGCCCCCTGCCCGCTGCCCGCCGCTCCCAGGGGCAGAAGGCAGGAGGGTGCAGGCTGTGAGGGAACCCTGGCTAGTGTGAGCTGTGGAGGGAACAGCACGGTGAAAGAACATAAAATAAAACCAGCCTGATTTCCTTTTTCCCCCTTTAATCTGCCCAACAGCTTCATCACAAACTTGTTTTGCCCTTTTATGTTTCCGTGGCATCTTTCCGAGACCAAACACGCGTGGGCTGCCAGCGCCCATGGGAAAGGAGGATGCTGGACTCGGAGAGTGTGACCCAGGGCTGCAGGAACCCCAGGTTCTGTCCCAGTGGGTGACCCTGGGCTCGACACTTCTTCTGTTACACCCGAAAACTGGGAACTGTCTAGCTCTCCCGGCCTTTCTATCTATTGAATATTTAAACAGGGTCCCTTATTAGCTATGGCTGGGTAGACAGGACAACAGGTATACAATTTTACTGGGTCCAATAGATCATTCTGGGGCACAAATTATGTAGAATGTAAACCTCTGCCTAGAAAAATATTACATAGCTCAGGAGAAATAAAATTGTTTTCCTTAGAATAAAAACGAAAATAAACCTAAAATAAACCCAAAGCCTCCATTGTTTTGCACAATTCCTGTTCAGTAATCACAAACTGGATGTGTGGATTTGCTATTTTCTGAAACATCAGAAGCCCAGTATGTGCAAATAGTGGCTGCTCTGTTACCTGTGAATGATCAGTTCCCCTCGTCTAGTTCCTGGTCCTTTAAAGAAAAACAAAAGTTTTTAATTGTGTTTATGACTCCTGCAAATTTAAACAAGATTAATGGTTCTCTTCGCTCTACCTGCTAAAGAACCTGCCATGGACGTGCAGTGGTGTTGCTTTTTTTCCTTCTGGTGGCCAGTGCCATCCTTTGATCAAGGAGACCATTTTTAACGTGACTGGAGTAATATTTCCACTTTTCTCTTCAAGCTGTTCTTGAAAGTGACACCACTGGGCTTTTTTCAAAGCCTTATGAAGTGATGCAGCATCCTGACTACGAGAACGTGGTTTGCCTGTAATTTACATCTGATGGTTATAAAGAACCCTGTCCTGGTCTCTGCAAGAACAGAAATCACCCTTTTTTGGGTGTGTTCCTGTTCTGACCCCCTGAGGTCACGTACAAGGGTGAACCTCATGCTGGCACTGGGTTCAAATGTTCATGTTCAACTGGATTCAAATGTTGAATGTGTTCAAATACATGTTTGAGCAATATATTTGACCAATGTAGCAACATAAATCTGGGAAAAACAATAATAAGCCTCAGATTAAGAGGTATTTCCCACTAAATGAAGTGACAACTACAAACTCTCCAGCACTAAGAGTGGCAAATTTCCATAGAATCATAGAATTGTCCAGCTTGGAAGGGACCTTTATGATCACCTAGTCCAACCATCAACCTAACTCTGATAAAAACCATCACTAAACCATGTCCCTCACCACCATGTCTACCCAGCTTTCAAGTCCCTCCATGGATGGTGACTCCACCACTGCCCTGGGCAGCCTCTGCCAAGGCTTCACAACCTTTTCAGGGAAGAAATTATTCCCAGTCTCCATCCTAAACCTCCCCTGGAGCAACTTGAGGCCATTTCCTCTTGTCCCATGGCCTGTTCCTTGGGAGAAGAGACCGACCCCCCCCGGCTACAGCCTCCTTTCAGGGAATTGGAGAAGAGCGAGGAGGTCTCCCCTCAGCCTCCTTTTCTCCAGGCTGAACACCCCCAGCTCCCTCAGCCGCTCCTCACAAGACTTGTGCTCCAGACCCCTCACCAGCTCCGTTGCCCTTCTCTGGACCCGCTCCAGCCCCTCAGTGTCCCCCCTGTCATGAAGGGCCCAAAAATGTGCACAGAGGTTAATTCTTTCTGATGTAAGCTTTCCATTGCCATCGAGACTGACAGTTCAGTGCGGGTGGGTGGAGATAGAATGGGGGGAGGAAACCCCCACAGGGTAACCTCACAGCCTGCAGGGTCGGGAAGGAAGCCCCTGGCCAGGGTAGACATCATGGATCCATCAGTGCCTTCTCCGTGTTGTGCCCTCATGGGCATCCCCCTTCTTGGGGGTCCAGGCACAGCTTTCAGCCTCAGCTGAGTCCTGTTCCCCTCATGAGGACAAACTCTGCGAGCTTCCACGTTTTCTGTGTGTTTTAGCCCCAGCGCTGCTCCCACCAAGATGGTGCTAATTTTACTCCCGCTGAAGACGTGTCCTGAGGCTCTCGCCTTGGTCAAGTACTCTTTTAGCTTCTAATTTCTTGGATTTGTCACACACCCTGTGGATTAAAACATAGTATTTTATCTCTGAATCATTAACTTTTGTTGCTTTCTTACACCCGTTTGGATCTTTTTCTTCTCCAGACAGCACCGATTATAAATAGTTCAATAACACATGTCCTCTTTATTTTAAGACTATCATTTATATGACTGGAAGTATGAATGTGCAGTAAGTTAACAGTGATACCATAAAGAGGCTAAAATAATTAATCACTTTGCTGCAGTTAATGGATTCAAGGGCACAGGAACGCGTACAGGAGCTCCTGCTGCAATTTTCCATAACCTGCCCGGGAAAAAGCAAAGGTGTTAAGTAAGAATTTGGGATGAAAACTTTGGGGAGAGGGTGTGCGAGTGCTTGGGTCTGTAGGACAATGGGATTTCCAAATGCTGGCCTGGGAACATCTCCCAGCCCTGCAGGCACTGACGTGCAGCCATCGATCAGTGTGGTGGGATGCCTACCAGAGCCCAGACCTGGCCGGTGGGGAAGGAAGGACAGGAACAGAACGGCTTTGCCAGAGCCAGTAACGAAACTAAAGGAATTTCTCCAGAAAGAGAGCACGCGGCATGCTGTCTGTGCTGCTGCTTGGTAGATGTCCATGCTACAGCCAAGGCATCGCTAACTCATGCAGCAGTAGAAACCTTGCCTTTGCTGATGCCAACGGGGAACAGAACCCATCTCAGCAGCCATGGGGGGCAAGATGGAGCTGGAGCTGAGTGTTGTCCATTTAGATGGTGGAGCTGGTCTTGCTGGCTAATATGGTGCAGGGGAAAAACCTTCTGCAGTTCATAGAATCACAGAATTGTCTAGGTTGGAAGGGATCTTTCAGATCATTGAGTCCAACCATCAACCCAGCACTCACAAACCACCACTAATCCATGTCCCTCAGCTCCGCATCTGCATGGCTTTTAGATACTTCCAGGAGTTCATCTCAACTCATTGATCAAAGTCTTCAGCTCGCCGCTCTGCATCTCAGCAGACTGATGTCCCCATTGAGCCCCAAGGGACACAGAGATGGGGTGACCAGAGGCTTGGTCTGCAATGGGGGGCACAGCCAGCAACGCGTTTGCTCACCACAGACAGGCTGAAGTCAGCTGCAAAAAATGACCTCACACATCATGAAACCTGCAGCCGACGGGGACACCCGTTGGAGGAACTAGTGAGACAAGTGCCTCTGCTGTTCGTCAGCCCTGGAGGGGCAGCTTGTGAGGTTCCCCCGATAAAAGATCAACGGGAAAGAAACTGCTGGACGTTGTGCAGTAAGTCCGGGGGCTCAGAGTCCCTGGGCTGATGTGCCACCCCAGCTTAGGAGAATAAGTTGTGCTGATTTGAAGTGAGCTCTGTGACAGGAGCCGAGCTGAGCCTCCAGATCACACCAAGTTCCTCTTAACGAGAGCGCACCCTTTCCCAGGAGGTCCTCGATTCCCTAAAAGTGCTACCAGGGAGAAGGGAGAAGGCAGCTGAGGACTAAAATTGCATTTTTGGTGTGTTGAGACTGACATATATGGTTTTTAGGGGTTATTTTGGTGAGGAAAGCTGGACTTCCTCATGTTTCCTCCTGCTCCTTCAAAGACAGCCCCCCCCTCCAGGTACCAGATGCTGCTGCCGTCATGGCCGGGTCAGTCGCTGGGATGGGCACTGATGCCAGTGACAATTAGTAGCTAGTTATCCAGATTTAAATACGCTGCTCACAGGAGACGATACCGTTATTCCTGGGGAGCTCGCTTTCTCCACCATCAGCCCGGGGCAGAACTGGTTTAGGACATGATGGTGTGGAATTATGTCCCCAAGGGTCACCTCCTCCCTTCCTCGCCAGGTTTTGTCCGGCTCATGCAAGATGCTGTGTTGGTGCTTTCTGAGCCTCGGGAAAACCCTGGCACAGCCCCCAGGAGAAGGAAGGAGAAGGAGGTGACTAAAATACAGCTCTTCTGAAACATGGTGAAACATGGCCCTACGCCCTGGATGAAATTTTATCTGAAAGCAAAGGAATTGGTGCATGGGGGGTCAGGTGGGAGGGGAGGTGGAATGCCATACCCAGAGATAACAAAGGAGCAGGTAGACAGAAACATTTCTACTTACTCATTACGTGGCTTGTCAGTGTTTGATTTTCCTTTGTAGGACTGACTTTTCCCTTTTGCTTTTTTTTTTTTTTTTTTTTTTCAGAAGACATTCTTTTCTGTCTCTTTTCCAGTCCACTCAGCGTTGAAGCAATGAGAGCGCTATCACGGATTACAGGCAGGTCAGAGAGGGCAAATTACTTGCCAAAATAGTCTCTCTGCAGGGTCTTATTGGTGTTATGTGCTAAGTTATGTGATAAGTCAAAGTTAGCGTTGCATAGCATTCTCCCAGTACTTCTTGTAACCGCTTTTGCAGTGCATGGAGTGATTCACTTTCTGCAACGCTGCTGCTGCTGCTTTATTCCTGCGGAAACTCTTCAAAGTGCACGTGTTAACTTATTGCTCGCCCGTTCCTGCTTCTTCTCCCTGCCCTTGTGCCGAACGCATCCCGCTGTCACTCCGCCGTACAACTCCGAGTTACGACTGCGTGCAGCCTTGCCGACACTTGCTGAATTTCTGGCTCTTTAGGTTTTTTTGATCACAGAAAAGTCGCTCTGAAACCCCTAAAAACTGACTAATGCTTACTGAGCCAAGAGACCCAGAACTCTAAAGGCTGCAGGACCCTTCTCTGGAGGTCTCGATGGAGGGCACGTGCTGGGAACTGGGCTTGGGGGAAGGACAGGGTGTGCCGCTGGCGCAGCCCCCTTACGCCAAAACCCCAAAAGGAAATGCGATGGTATCGACGTGCACTTGACACCACTGCACATTTAGCAGGACCATGCTGTGGAACTGTGGGATGACTTATCCCAGGTGAAGGTCCAGCCGATGTGTGCTGGCAGCCCTTCTGGTCTGGTTCTGCAAGGTCAAAGACAGGCATGAAGGTTTTCCGCTGGCCGCGCCAGGTATCAGGGATGTAACCACTGAGGAGGAGGCCTGGAGATATCTTCATCACCCAGTATTAAAACCCAATATGCTGGCATTTCCTCCTTCTCCCTTCTAGTGGAGATGTTCTTGGAGAGGTTTTTGCCTCCTTGCCTTGAGAAACAGCCTTCCGGTGGCATCGCTGTTGATGAGGCTGCTCTGTTCACACAACATGATGGCTTGGCCACAGGTTATGGAATGCAAAACCATAAAAGAAGGTAGCAGGGTCACCAGGAAATTACCACTTCTGCGCATTTTTTAATGGAAAAAAAATATATGAGGATGTATTTCTGATACTTTGTGATAACCATTTCTCTATGAGTATCAACAGCAGCTGGGGGTCACACTCTAGGCACATCCACAATGCTGAAAACAGGGCTTGCTTCGTTATTTCTTGGTGCTATGATATCAGGACCCTTTTCTTCTTCCTTTTCACCTGTTCCTCCACCCGCTCGCTCCTCAGCAGCGAAGCGGTCGCTTTCCTCTGGCACGCGTGGCCGGGGACGCTGCCGGTGCCCGTGTCCACCCTTCTCACACCCCTGCAGTCCCGGGGACCTGATGGAACGGCAGAGCATCGCCAAGCAAGGATCCAGACCAAAGGACAAATGTAGCTGGCCAAAGTGAACAATTACACGAAACAAAGGGAAAATAACGACTAAAGATCTTTCATTGCAGCTAGCTAATTATCATGAGTTCTGGACTTAACTGTTCAGGCATAGAATTAAAAACCTTAATTATATTGTCACCTTTGTCTCTCAGCTCCCATTGCCCACAAATGAATCCATTTAGTGTAACTGCTGCTGATGGGAAGAAAGTGATGGTAGTCCCAGGGAGATGGGAGAGAGGAGCTGGGGAAAAAAAAAAAAAGGAAAAAAAAAAAAAGAAGTGAGAGGCAACACAGTGATGGCTGCGCAGCTGGGTGACAACTACATTCCAGGACATTATAAATTAAAAATACTTTTAATGAGACAAATACGGGTTTGATGGATTTCATGCTTTCCTTCCACTCCCTCCCCCCCTTCCCATGCTCTTGCTGCCACCAGCATTGCATTTTTTATTTTAAGTCATGCCTCCTGTCACATTGTTCTCCCTCCTCTGCCGCCGGCCCCTGGAGACCCCCTCGAAGCCCCCATCACACTCGGGGTCTAGAGGGGATGTTGGGTACTGCTGGGGAGCCATGGCTGGGGTTCCCTACCTGGGGAGGGGGATTTTGCAGGTCACAAAGGTGACCATGGGGTGCTCCCAAGCCACAACATCATAGAAACATAGAGTTGCCCAGGTTGGAAGGGACCTTTCAGATCATCGAGTCCAACCATCAGTGCCCCCTCCTTGCAGGTAACAAAGCGGGTTGGTACTCACCCGGAGTCTTGTTATTTGCCTGAAGACATTACTTTATTTTTCCTTTTTTTTTTTTTCCCTCCTTGGTTCCGGGATTTTTCCCCAAGACTTCTCAGGTGGACATCCCGTGAGCAGAGCAGCTCCCGATGAACAAAATTAAGGGCCCTTATTAGCAGTTTGCTCCCCGGCCGGCGGGCTTGCCAGGGTCTGCGGGCGCAGGAATCCCCGGCCCGTGATTTTCACCCCCGTTGCCATGGCTACGTGGGATGAGTTAACGTGACGGACCCGCAGTGGACGGGGGTCCCACGTGGCCGTGTCGGGGGCTCACGCCGGTTTATTACCCTCGTGCAGCCGCGAGGCTCCCCGCTGCGGGTCTGAAGGCTCCGGCTTCAAACTCCATCCCAGCTCTGCTGCCTGTCGGCCGGGGGGGCTGCCCTGGCGTCCTGCGCCCCTCCTCTGCTGCAGGCACCAAAATCAAGGTTTTTGAGGGAGGAGAGCTGCCCTGCCACCTGCCGTGGTGCCTGGCGAGGATGCAGGGATGCTCCCCGCCAGCTGTGCCAGCAGCTCACAAGCATCCTGCTTTGCCCCCTGCATTCTCCAGTATTTTGTGGATAATTTGGAGGGTTGTTTTTGTGGTTTTTTTTTTTTCCAATTTCACTGCAGAAAACTGCTCAACTCTCTAAATACTCACTGTACCGTCCTGCCTCATTTCCTGCAATTGCCACACATTTCAGTCTGGGTTTTACAGCTGGTCGGCACTGCCCAGCTCCCTCTCTGCTGCCAGCATCCACCCCTGTCCCCGCTGCCCCCCGGGATGCTGCAGCTGAGCCCCGTCAGATCTCGTCACGTCGCCACTGCTGGATGTTGGTTGCTGTAAAGCCAAAGGCGCAGCCTCGGTGCAGGGCTCTGAAGGAGGTCTGGCGTTACTGCTGCCCACCCGGGACAGGCCCACCGTGCCCACAAACCTCCCCTCTGTACAGATGAGTTCCTGTGCCAGTGGAGATTCTGGGAGCTTGGAGAAACACGTGGTGGAGCAAACTGGGATGAGGATTTCTGGCTCGCTGCAATGTTTTTTCTCATTTGTCTTTCCGAAGGGTGAAATGTGTGCTGTAACCTTGACAGGAAAAAAAATACCCTTTTAAAACCCCGTGAAAGTCCAATAGCATCTGGTTGAAGATGTCCCTGCTCACTGCAGGAGGGTTGGAGTAGATGACCTTTAAAGGTCCCTTCCAACCCAAACTGTTCTATGATTCTGTGATTCTGTCAGAAAGTTGCAATACAGCATTATAAATGGTTTAACAGAAGGAAAAAACCCGAACGACGTGAATGAAACTGAGAAAGTGAAAATAAATCATTTTTTCTTCCTTTGAGTTACATAAATCCAATTGATTCTCTCTTACTTTTTATAACTTTTTTTTTTTTAATAGAATGGATCTGCTCTGTGATATATTTTCACGCTGGAACAACTGCATTCTCTGGTTGAGAACATCTATCCAGACTCCTGAAACTTTTGGAAAGTCCCCTTATCTGTGCTTCTAAATAGAAGAAAAAGTTTTAAGAACCTTTAGAAGTTGTTTGATTGTTTGGATTGCAAAAGTAGTCCTCTGGAAGAGCAGTCCTTGGCTGCAGCAGTGTGCAGGAGGTCTAGTGCCGCCGGACATGTTGCTGTGTGCCCCTGGGAGACCTCCCATCCCCACTCGTCCTTGTGGGCAGCTCGAGTCTTGTCCTCCATCCTCCTGCTCCAGCCCAGACATGGAACTTGCACCAAAGTCCCTGCCAGGGTGACCTGGGAAGTATCAAGGGTGACTACGTGGCTCTGGGCTGGGTCAATGGGGACCCAGGTGTTTTCTTCCTTGACCCTGTCAGTGAGGGGCCGGGGCTGGAGGAGGAGTAGGTAGACCTTGCAGGACAGCAATTGGTTATGTCCCTGATGTGGGCAACAGGGTTTTGCTGCCTGTGTTAAGAGACATGTCACCAGCAGGTCGAGGGAGGTGAACCTACCCTCTGCTCAGCACTGGTGAGACACGTCTGGAGTCCTGGCTCCAGCTCTGGGATCTCCAGTAGAAAAAGCGTGGACTTCCTGGAGGAAGTCTAGTGCAGGGCCACTAAAATGATGAAGGTACTGTAGCATATAGTCCTATGAGGAGAAGTCAAGAGAGCGGGGACTGGCAGCCTGGGGAAAGAGAGGTTCATGGGGGATGTTGTCAACACATACAAATATCTGATGGGGAGGACTAAAGAACCCAAAGCCAGGCATTTCTCAGTGGTGGCCAGAGAATTTCATTTAAACATAAGAAAAACACTTTTTACTGTGAGGATGGTCAAATAGTGGAATAGGTTTCTCATAGGGGTCATGGAGCCTCCATCCATGGAGATACTCAAAACCTGACTGGACACGGTCCTGAGTGACCCTGCATCGAGCCAAGAGGGCTGGACAAGATGATCTCCAGAGGTCCCTGCCAACCTCAGCCATGCTGCAATCCTGGGATCATGCTGAGAAACAGCTGAGAGAAGACCTGATCCCTGGAGCCACGTCCTGCTGACCACAGGGCCATAAAATGAGAACTTCAGAAAACATCCTCATGGGCACAGTCCTGCACCAGAAATGGGCAGCACTGACAGAGTAAAGCCTTTCTCATCTCGGGGAAGTCCTTCTCCCCCTACAGCTGGAATAGCAGAAATGACCTTTCCCTGGTAAAAACACTCAGAGCTACCAGGGAGGGTCACTATTGATCAACCGTAGACCTCGGCTCGCTAATTGCAGAGCCTTGTTCCGCACATGAATGTGTAGCAGATCCTTTCTTTTTTATTATCTCTGTGTAATTTAGAAATAGCTGAAGATCAGATGTGGACCAGTGCACATTATTATTGCCAATATGAGTTTAAATTGCTCTCCTTGAATTATTTGGCTTTACTTATCTTCTTTATCCTTTCTTTAATTTTTTGCTGGTTTAGGGTCAGATGCTGCCATTCCCAGACACAGTGAGCAGGTCATTCTTACAAGAGCAGCTCCACTCCGGTCCATTACAACAATTAGGCTGAAATGACAAAGTTTAAGAAAAGTCATCTTTGCTTCACTGTGAAGGTACTTTTTACCCCAGCCATTTTCACGACTTTTAGGAAAAAAACTCACAGGTAAATCAAATGCCAGAGGCGATGCGCATGTGGAAGGGTTTTACCTCCCGGTCCTCAGCTGCCTAAAAACAGGGTGCCCAGGCACAGAGAGTTGATCCCCAGCTGGGGTGCCCAGAGCCACCAGAGAGATGGGGATATTCATCGGTGCCGCAGGAGGAGGAACGTGTCGTGAGGGGGTAGGACCACGCGCCCAAGCCATTAAGGTGATGCTCCCAACAGGGCTCCCACGGCCCTGCTGCTGTAGGAACTTGCCTCATGTTTTCCTCGGGACTGGAGGGGGCAGACTGACCTGTCTGTCCCAAAGGGGAGGTTTCTGCCTTTCTCCCTCTTTCTGCCCTGCTCTGCAGAGATGGGAAACCAGAGATCCATCAGCTGCTGCCCCTCCCTGGTTGTCATCCCCACTGCTGGGACCACGCTCCCTCTGCACAAGAAAGTAAATTCACTGGGTTCTCTCAATTCTCCTTCCAGCTCCTGAAATAGTCTTTGCTGCCAGGGGGAAGAGCTTCTCCCTTCACCTCTAAGTGAAAAACTGTCATTTTCACAAATTTAAACACAGCACTAATGCACAAATTTAAGCAAAACACTAGAAGCTGGATTCTGGTCCAACTTCTATCAGGACCACCAAGATTGCTGATGCCTGTTCAGGCAATGCCTTTTCTAACCCTTTTATTGCAAGAACAAGCTGACATTCTACAGGAAACAACACCTTTTAGTGACTCTACAACCGCTGCCCAAGTGCCCTTCTTGGATCCATCAGGTCCTACTTCTGGCTGAGGACATTATGGACATCCTGGCTTTGCCCTCGGATGTGACAGGAGCGCACTCTCCGGAGGAGGCTCCCTCCATTTGGTGCTGCTGGAAGGGATGGGTGAGCTGGAAGCCCCCGCAGCACTGCCAGACCCCGGGGCTACAGCCCTGCTGCCTCCACTGGCCCAGGGCTGGATGGTGCTGGTCACCCGGAGAAGGGGCTGCTGCAGAAATTGCCAGCACGAAGGCACAGCCATGTCTTGTTCGTGACGAGAAGAGTATGTCTGGTCATTACCCAGCCTTGGCTGAGCGTACCAGCTAATGGAGCGAGAGACATGAAAGATTTCCGTGGCCCACCCGGAGTGTAATTCAAACCTACCCCGAGGGAGGTCATGTAAGTAAGATGAATTCATATCTTTCCTTTCCTTTCCTTTACAATACCAACCTTTGGCTTCTAAAAAGTTACTTAAACGGTGATAGTTTGATGGTAGCTGGGTCCCTTGATGGACTTACTAACTCTCCGAGGGCTGCAGATGTGTCAGACCTTGCAGGAGCCAGCAGAGACATACATGTATTTCTGGGTCCTTCTCTTTGAATAAAACCCCGGGTTTAAATACTGTAGACAAGTGAAAATCTTTTGTGAAGCTCATTGTGACAGAAACCGAACTGTTCAGTTCTAATTACAATAAGGTCATGTCAATGCTGCATTTTTTTAAATCTTCATTTGCCAATAAACATTCTTCCAGCTTTCTATATTGCACTTTTTGTTACCTGCGGACTAAATGATGGGACTTCAGCCTGAAGAAAATGGGCCAGATTAAAGGATTTCCATTTTTTCAGATTGCTTCTGTGTCTGCAGATGCACAGGACCTTATGTCAGAGATGATGTCACTCAAGGAAGACATGTGAGGTCAGACTTCCCAAGCCAACAGCAGTACATCTCGGCCCCTTTTCCCAATTCCTCTTGCTCCAGCTTTTCTCCAAATGTCTTTTTTCTTTTTTAACCTCTTATTTTTCCTTTCAGGATCTGAAGTGTTACGTCCGCAAATCTCAAGTCAATGTTGGTTTTTCAGCACTCCCACCCCCTCAATATTGGGTGTTTTTTTCCTGCCAGCAAAAATCTGTGGCCTCTGTGTGTCTCAGGCTCATCCTCATTGACTTTGGAGACATGGGGTGAGACCCTGAGCCTGAAGAAACTCAGACCAAATGGCATGAAGGACACATGGATTTTTTTTGTAACTCTGGTGCTCAAAGGCTAGAATATGTTGGTTTTTTCCCCAGGGCTCTCTTCCACAAGCCAGTCTCTGTCCCTGATGCTCAAGAATCCCTCCGTGCCCGGTGGGTTTCTCCCTCAGCAAGGCTTGGAGAGGAACCCTTCCAGGAAATCACCGAAGGTTACCAGGCTTGGGGCCCTTGCCCAGCTCAGCTTCCCTGCTTCTGAATAAAGCTGAATTACGGGACCTTTTATAGCTCTTGGTTTTGGAAACTGCCTCTGCCTTCATGGGAGGTAAATGTAATGTTTTCTTCCATCATGGACTGTGGGATTGTGCGAGGGTCGGGAGAGTCAACAAAACCTCAGATTCTGCAAATGTTTTGAAACAGAAAGTATTTTTAAAGTGTTTTTTAAAGCCTTGCACAGTAAGGTTTTAATCTAATTGAGCAATTCTGAAATAAATTTTGTTGCCAGTAAAACGTAACCCCACATATTCAAAACCAAGAGATCTCTCCAAGTTACAAGCAGCTCATTAATGTTCTTTTAATAGGCTTTGTGAGCACAACCTGAGCACCAGAAAGATATGCGTGTTCCCTAATAAGGCCCTTCCTGATGACAAATAAGAGCTGTGATCCTTTGTGTTTCAATTCTCAGGCCTTAATCGCTCCGGCTATGCCAAGAGCTCCGTCAGGAGGCTGGAGAGATTGTGTCCAGTCAACAGATGTCAGTGTGTCCATTCCCACCGAGCCCGGCGCCGCGTCCAAGCCCGGCCGAACGTCGGGGACAGCACGAACCCCTGCCCAGACACCTCTGCCCTCGCCTGTGCCACCACGGGGGATGCCTGGGGCAGAAGCAATAAAGGACTCTTGAATGAGGGAAAGATGCATTTTCAAATTAAAATGTGAAAAATAGTACTTTTTCTTTGGTCAGATCAGCTAAACAATATTTTAAAAAAACTTTTAGAGAAATTTTTACTATTCAGAGATATTTTTGCACACTACTGCAAAAAAAAAACCTACCGGAAAACTGCTGAAATAAATATGTAGTTTTGAAATCTTGAAAGAAGAAGGACATGAAAAATAGAATGAATATACTAAAAATCAGTGGACACAAAAAGTAAGTTTTTTTTTCCCCCAAAGTGTGACTGTTTACAAGAAATTCCAAATTAGTCTGTCTGTGAAATTCTAATCTAGTGAATTATGCAGAGGCGTGAAGATACATGTCCCTCTGGAATGGCAGGACACGTCTCTGACACACCTCCGCACATCCCAACGGGCAGTTCTGGGAGGACTCTACTCACAACAAAGTTTCTAGAGATTTTCAGGGAGTTTGGCTGCAGGGTCATTCCCACAGCACCATCCCCTGAGCGCTGGGGGGACAGCATGTCCTCCCGGGGGGAGGGCAGCAAACGAGAGACCGTGCAATTAAGCAAATTCACCTTTCCCTACCTTGGAGCTAGTGAAGGCTGAGCCATTTCTGGTAAGTTTTTCACACCCCCTGCCTGACCCAGCCGTCCAGCTGGAGGGGTGTCACCCCCTGACACCCATGAACCCCTGTAGACCTGTGGTTCCACCCACGTCCATGGCTCGAGAGGACAATTTCCCAGCCCCGCGCTGGGATCACCGATGGTTTCCCTGGGTGTCATTTCCCCTGCCCCCCAAAAAATGCTGTCGTGACCAAACGCTGCTCTAACTGGTGGGTTGTAAGGTGTTTTGTTTTTTTTTTTTCCTCCTCATTTTTTCATCTTCACAGTTTCTAAAGACATTAGCACCGCGCGGGGCTGACAAGATGAATTCCGACAAAAGATAATTGCATGAATCCTTTGTAGCCGAGCTCTTGCGGTGCCTCGACACTGTCAGTTCCCATTTCGCTCAAACGAGTGTGTCAGACCTGCCCAGCACAAGCAGGGTGACCAGGAGTCCTCGGCCAAAGCTGTTTTGAGGATTGGAGCCTGTGTGTCCTTGGGGTTTTGGTTTTTTCTCTGAAATGGAGGCAGATAGAAATCTGGGGGACCGAGGTCCATCTCAAGCCACTTAATGCCACAAGTTAAGTTAGTGCTGTGAGTTAACGCTCCGGCTAGTTACATTATTTTTGTGCTTGCCATGTAAGGTCACTCATCGTGTTGTGAAGTGATATCAAGAAACACAAAATAATCCCATTTGAAATAATCTCATTTGCTTCAGTTCACCCATGAGATGCCGCGGTTGTGGAATGCCGATTTTCCTGAGCCAGTGACTCCCCACGGCGCCTCTGGAAATACCCGATTTCACTCTGAGTCAGGAGGATGACAAGTTTTGTAACCCTGACATTTCTCCTAAATCAGAAATTTCAGATTTTGCCCGACCATGCAGCTCCCCACGCGCCACCCCCCAGGGAGCACGATGGCACTAACCATGTTGATCACCACCTTCACTGCCAGAGAGGAGCTGGCCAGGGGCTGCTCAAAAAACCCCATTTCCCTTATTTCAATGAAAACTGTCACTTTACCATTTAAATTTCCATGTTTTCTTACGTTGTCTCAAGATTTCCACTTTGAAAGAGCTGTTCTCCTGCAGCCACTTGCTGCTGCTCTCGGCGCCGATTCAAGACACCCGGCTGATCCCCAGCCCTCCCCTAGGCACGCTTGGACCTGCACCAGGGATGTTCCATGGCTTTTTGGGGCTGTTTGCTTCAAAAATCTTGCTCTCCCCTTCACAGAACACTTTGCTGAGTCTTGGGCACCGCGACTCCGGTGTACTACACAGGAACGCTTGGCATGCAATGCCAATCCCAGAGGAAATCCTATAACTGTAAATGTTAAATTTATTATTTCTTGTAAGGAGACAGCTGGGTATTATCCTTTTCAAAATGAAGTTACAATTTGTGATGCAAAACCAGTTGAGAAGCAGAAGAGACCTTTGGAGATCCAGAAAAAAACTCGGTGTATGAAAATGCCTTACTCTGAGACAGGGAGTTTTAATTTTATCTTCCTGACCATCAGGAAGGCGCCTGACCATCAAACTCTTCTCTCTGCAATGTAAAAAAACTCTAAAGCAGGTACATGCTCGGCAGTGAAACAAGTATTAGTTTGGCTTCTGTCCTACATACCTCCAGAAAAAAGGCCAAATTAATTGTGCACAATAGGGTGACTGCATGGACTTTGTGCTGGGGAATGCCCCTGAGGAGTGACACGAGAGTCGGCAGTGCAGGAACATCACCTCACCACTGCAGCCCCGTCCCCAAACCAAGAGAAGCCATGGCACTGAACCGCCCACCTCGAGGACAGCAGGAAAGGTCTTTCAGTGACTGAGGGTTACAAACCAGAGATCTCATCATCTGTTGGTTGGCTGCTGTGCTTTCAGCCAGGCTGACGTCTGTGAGAGGCACCAAGGTGGTGATGCTCACAGCCAAAGCCCAGCTTTGCCCTCCTTAGCTGGGCTGCAGGCAGGGACCCCAAAATCTGCCAGCCCCTGGATCCTTCACTCTTTCAGCCCCCCCAGAAAGCACTCTTCTCCAGTGAGCAACCCTCTCTGATGGGTGACTTTCTCTGGTGGGCATCCTTCTCCAGTGGCCATCCCTCTCTGACGGGTGACCTTTTCCAGTGGGCATCCTTCTCCAAGGGGAACTCTTCTCTGGTAGGCATCTCACACCTGCAGCCAGTGCCCACATCATTCCTACAGCAGGGATGCTCAGGCACGGGGAGAGCCAAGCCTTGGCAGGACACAGCCAAGGAGGGGCAGGAGCATCACTGAGACCCATCTGCGAGCGAGCTGCAGAGTGCAGGGAAGGGAATCCAGGTGAGGCAGAGGCTTGTGCACAAGGGGGGAAAAAAAAAGAGAGAGAGAGAGAGGAGGAAAAAAAAGATGAAAAAAAAATAGAGAGCTTTCAGTCAGTTGAACTAACTGCTGTGCATCCCTCTAGGAGGCTGAAACGAAACGCGTCGGTACAAATCTTGGGTGCTTTCCACTGGAAGCCCATAAGGGTGTCTCCAGCACAGCTGGTAACTGCTGGGCACAAGGAGTGGAACAGCAGAGTCCATCTAAGCTCGACCTGCAGCCTCTTGTTCATGCTGCGTGACTGTCCTTCTCCCCAGACCTGCACTGTTGTCCCAGAGCCACCCAGGGTCCAGGAAGGCAGAGGAGCAAGGAGAGATGCTCCAGCTGCTCCAGTTGCCCGGCCTCCTGGTTCCTGGGGTCTCACTCCCCAAAATAATCCTACCAGCTGGGTGACGGGAGTCTCGGTGACCACTTTGGCTCTCTTTGGTTCACCGAACCCCTGGAACCAATGTGTAATTACTAGTTTCTTGTTTCAGTAAAATTTGGGGGAAAAAAAAGGTAGAAGAAACACAGCTCTTTGCTTTCCTCCAGTATCATATTTAGTCAATTCATTAACTTCACTCTCTCCCTTGCCTACCTCCAGTTAGCTGTTAATTTCAGGTGCTAAAAATGTAATTTAGTAACTGCACGAGACCAAGAGGGAGAATATAATTCACTTCTCTGCCTCTTAGGGGACCTGTACATAAAGTAAATGAACCAGACTTGCAGTTATATAAAAGTTGGTTTTAGAAGGGGGGGAGGAATCAGTATAAGCAGACAACTGGCAAATTCAACTATCAAAAATTACGAGCCCTAATGGACTCAGTCAAAGACACTCTATCTCCAGTTGAAAGGTCTTGGAATTTGTCAACCAGGCGTAATTAGAACTTGATGAAGTGCCGTGATGCCTCAGCATAATACATGCAACGATGTGGCCTTGATATAAACCCCTTTCCCTTCCCCACCAGGTCCCTTCTCCATCCTCAGATTTATGCAGCAGCTTGGCCCCAGGCAAGTGAAAGGGCTGGTTAAGAGCTGACACAAACGTGCCTGATGATAACTCCAGGTTTAACCCAAAAAGAAGGAAAATCTATGAATACCCATTCAAGCTGAAACTCTAAGAAATCATTAGTAAGCCAAGCTCAATGAGGATGACAGATGAAATTTAGGGACGAGAGGGAATTATTGGCATTTGCTTAAATTTGCCAGTTTGAACAGCACAGGAAAAAGATCTGTTCTGGGGAGCTTGCAAAGGAAAATGCAATTTAGGGGTGCAAGTGCCAGAGAGCTGGCAAGTATTGAAACATCCAGGGATGGATCCTCTGGCATGTCAGGGAAACTCCTGTCTGGGGTGAGGGGCACAACCTCCCTCCATCCTCTATCTGCTGTCCACAGGAGGGAGTAGCCACCTCCAAAGATGTCTTCAATTCAGGTTCTCTGGGGGCTTCCAAGTCCCTCTGCAACAGTAAACCTGCAGTGCAACTCAGCTGAGACAGTCACCCGTCTCCTGATGCAAGAAGCAATAATGCCTGCTGGCCCAAATTTTCACTGTCCTTCCTCAGATCAACAAGAGTGCTGTCATGCTTCTGCCATGTGAATGCCTTCTGGCTGGGATGAAAAGTTGGGGAGGGACCAGAATCAGGGAGGGGAGCCCCAGGAGGAGGGGGAAGGGTTTGACCCTGAAAGAGGGGAGATGGAGCTGAGCTGTGGGGAA